>CM055816.1:66876851-66927255 GCA_029582265.1 Zoroaster sp. YZ-2022
TCCCGGGGTTTTGGAAATGACAAGTTGTTTTTTAAAGGAGAAATTTAAATAGGGGGGGACACCAGAACACAATCCAAACATTTGGGTAAATGTTTATCACACTTAAAACTTTCAAAGCATGGTAGAACACACATTGCTTTTGACACTGTTTACAAATCATACTGAGTTTGTTTCCTGCTTTGGCTTTGTATAAAGGCAATGACACAGTTGCATTTTTTGCTGGTGAGCAATATTGAAAATATGGGGGGGACACTAGGAACACAATCAAACTACATTGGGTAAATGTTTATCACATACTGTGAAACTTCTAAAGCATGGCAGAACACACATTGGCTTTGGACAATTCGTTTACAAATCATACGAGTTTGTTTCGCTTGTGTTAAGCAATGACACAGTTGCATTATTTTGTTGGTGAGCAACATTGAAATGGGGGACACCTAGAACACAATCCAAACTAGTCATTGGGTAAATGTTTATCACACACTATCAGAAACTTCTCAAAGCATGGCAGAACACACATTACGGCTTTGACATTGTCGCTACAAATCATACGAGTTTGTTTCGCTTGGCTTTTTAAAGGTAAATGACAGTTGCATTTTTGCTGGTTAAAGATGCACCCAAATGCACATCCAAACTTAAAAATGTCACTAAACCCCATATCAAGTTTTGTCATATTAGTTGCAGCCGCAAATGACACAGTTAGCATTTTTGCTGGGTGAGCAACATTGAAATGGCGGGGGACACCTAGAACACAAATCAAAACTCACATTGGGTAAATGTTATCGCCATACTCAGAAACCTCAAAGCATGGTAGAACACATTGGCTTTTGACACTGTTTACAAATCAGTGCCGAGCTTAGGTTCGCTTTGCTTTCAAGTCGCAAATGACATATATAAAGTTGCATTTTTTTGCTGGGTGAGCAACATTGAAATGGGGGACACCCAGAACACAATCCAAAACTACATTGGTAAATGTTTATCACACACCTGTGAAACTGTGCTCAAAGCATGGCGTAGAACACACATTGGCTTTTGACCATTAAGCTTTACAAATCATACGAGTTTGTTTCCGCTTGGCTTTTGCGCTGCAAATGACACAGTTGCATTTTTGCCGGTGAGCAACATTGAAATGGCGGGGGATTACCCAGAACACAATCAAAACATATTGGCAAATGTTTATCACACACTGTGAAACTTCTCAAAGCATGGCAGAACACACATTGGCTTTTTGACGACTGTTTAAAAAATCATACGAGTTTGTTTCCTGCTTGGCTTTGTGCTGTTGCAAACGACACAGTTGCGCCTTTTGCTGGCCTCACTTCACCCGGGATACATGTCTACTGAAAGAGCATATCGATGGCTCATTGCGAAAAGTTTTTGCTCGGTTGTGCTTCAGCAGGTGGAAAGAAGTTCATTGACCACCTTCACGCGCGTGGAAATCCAAGCTCGTCAAGTGCTGGTTTGTGGTGGAATTCCGGTTGTAGACGACAGTAGCGTTCACCGTAAACAGATGTCGAAGAATGGCCACGAAAATCTTCTTTTTCCACCATTTCAGCGATCTATAGTGGTGTATAATACTGACACAGTTGCGATGCTAGATCACTTCCACCCATGTATTTATTGTAATCACTGACGAGAAAAGGTTTTTGATTTTACGAAGTCCAGTGGAACTGGATTTGCTGGGTGAATTTCTTTAGTGTCCATAACTGCAGTCACCATAATTAGTCAGAAGGGTTACACGCTTTGCATCCTGCCAACAACACATAGTTGCCCTGCTTTTGTGTAAAGTGCGGGTCATCGCCTTTTTTCATGTGGAACTTTTGGGTTTGCACTTCTCCGAATCCCTTTGGTGATGTATCGTACTGTTCCACGAGCTCCAAAACCCAGCTGTGACAACTCAGGACGAGAGCCGGGTGTACCAATTGTCCATGAAAACAAAATGTCCCATATGTTCGAGTCCTTGCAGTAGTTCTATGACTACTTTGCCAGATGCTGAAAGGTTAGTGGATCGTTTGCTGCTGCATAAGCAATTGAGGATGGGCGGGAATTGGTACGATGTGGGCTCTAAACCAGTGAACACCTTCCACGCACATGTGTACCCGGTTTCAAACTCGTTCAATGAAAAAACATTTCAATCCAAACTTGGCAGACTGTGTGGCATGTACTGTTTAAAACCGATTCGGCCTTTAAACTTTAATCATAGTCTTATCTGGCGAGAGGTTTCGTCCGGTTTTATATGCGACGAAACAATGGCAGTACAATGAAGCAGCGGGCGAACTTTTTTAGACAGTTTGTCACGGGAGAGTCATCATCCATTTCAGCTCTGTTGTTGGCAACGTGGAAAAATCTCAGGAGTGCGTCAAATCGGTTGCGAGACATGGTTGATGTGTACACAGGACTTCGCAGAACTTCAGACCCTGGACCAGTGCATGGCGTAGCGTGGCCTTTTTGTTGATGCCCATATTGGCTGGTAAAGCAAGGCCACAAATGCCATCATCTCAGGGATATCCGTTGGAGTCCAGGCATGTTGATGATTGGCTGCATCTGCACCCAGCGTTTGGTCAGCATAGCGATTGGTCTCTTGTCACCATCAACTTCCAGCCTGACAGAAGAACTAGTTGAAAGATCTGCCCAGGCGAGAGGTTACTGAAATCTTCAGTACATCCAGTCTCTTCAGTAAAGTTCATAGGGGGTCGCTTCATAGAGGAGTTTGGTCATGCCATCCAGACCTGCAGTATGAGTATTAAGAAACTTATGTATGATGGTGCTATATGGAATTAAGGCACATTTACTTGATGATACCATAATACAACATTAGCCTTTTCAGATATGGCTGACACAATAGGAGGGCACTGTATGATTTGGGTGTAATGAGCTTTGGCGGTTATTTACTTTTTGGCAATGCTCAGCAAACCATCATCGGAAAATTTATGCATAGCCCTTTCAACCCCAAACGTGCCACCCTGTGCTCAATGGAATGTATTCTTCACCAAAGGGACGCTATGTCACGGGAATTAATACTCTTTTGGTTCCCAAGGCCCTTCCGGCACCAAACGCCCGAAACCTGTAACTGAAATGTAAATAGCGCCCCTACTTGACGTTGGCATGATTAATCAATCGCAGGACAATACATGCGTGCGCCAGCCATGCGCGCGTCAGTATGAATGATTTTCGCGTCTCTATATAAAAGCTTAGCTTTTTGCAGTGACCGCCGACGCTCACTTAGCTGTTTTTACAGCTGACAGTCGACCGCTAGCCATGGATGACGCTGAAATTTTTGACGAAATATTTGCGGATAGTGGTTCAGAAATATCCGATGACCAGTCCTCCTCATCCACATCAATAGAAAGTGATGAAGAGTTTGTCACACACCCACCAAGGTCATCAACATACAGAACTTCAGGTAGGTTCGAAGACGAAGCTGAAAACTTTCACATAACTGTTCCAATTGGCTAACGTTACTGATTAAAAAGAGCCAAACATGTTTTTCATACATTCGAATGTAGGCCCTAGGCCTACTTTTTATTTTTTTCTAAAGGGGTGTTGGTGAAACTGAAAGTCGGATCCTCCAGACCTAGTCAGACGTTCCTGGATCCACAGAAGAAAAATGTTTTTCTTTCAAAGGAATGATGGATGGAATGGCATTTCAAAGAATATTAAACTCTTTCAAGTAATTTCAAGAATTATCTTACGTTGGAATGTAATTAACTTATACTTAATTTGCAAATATTGCAGGTGAAATGGGCTTTTTTATGTATGATGGATCTAGTAAGGTCCGACTTACGTTGACATTAGATCCGGGGAATCTGGGTTTTACCAATTGCCTTTCTAACGAAATTCATAATAGCATATTTGAATTAATCTGATTTTTACTATGCAAGAAAAAGACATGAATAAAATCACAAAGTTTGTCCCAAAAAAGTGTGCAGTATAAATGCAGAGTCGGCCTAACTTGTGAACTTTGCACCATATCAAAGTGAATGAATGATGAGGATGTCACTTGTTTCACCGTATAGCAATTGGCATCCTCTAGCAAGTTGCATCATCTTTTTGATCTATCAAAAGAGCATTTTAACATTTCAGTGCCATCTAAGGTTTCGAGTCAACTCTCTCCAGGTCAACTCCGGTCCAACTCGGCTAGTGTTAGTGTTCGTGCCCCAAAAACGTTACAGCACCCTCTTCGACCAAGAATACAGCCTATATTTACTTTAATTGGCTTGCATTGTACCATCTGGACAGAGTTGACCTTGGACAGAGTTGACCTGCAACCCCATCTAACCACATCGAGTGTATGATTAGATAACACAGGAAGGTCATACAAATTGCAAGCACCTGGTGTGCCGTCATTTTCAAGAAAAGTGACTATGCATAAATTTCCGATGATGGTTTGCTGGAGCATTGCCAAAAGTAAATAACCGCCAAAGCTCATTACACCCAAATCATCAGTGTTTCTCCAAATATAGAATTGTAACTGAAAGCAAATGAAGACGCCCAATCGAGGTACATCATAAATAGAAAATTAAAAGTTCTCGAGTTAAAGATGGGATAAAAATAGCATGGTCTGTGCCTTGCGAGTGGCTTTTATGATGATTTAGTTTTGCCAACTAAAAGCCACTCGCATGGCACAGTTACTCTATTCTTTATTTCATATTTTGTCGCCATCTTTATTATACTCAGAGATAATCTTATTTAGTTTTTTCATTTGTATATGTCCAGTTTTTTTATTTTCTATGACGTCACAAATTCTGTTATGATGTCATACCTCATTTAAATAATTGGGCGTCTTTACACGTCTCCCGATTCTTTTCTCAGTTTTATACATTTGTCCCCATACGGCATTTAACATACTACTGCTATTGTGTCAGCCATATCTGAAAAAGGCTAATGTTGTATTATGGTATCATCAAGAAAATGTGCCTTAATTCCATATAGCACCATCATATAAGTTTCAATACCATACTTCAGGTCTGGATGGCATAAAGCAAACTCCTCCTATACGAAGCGACCCCATGAACTTTACTGAAGAGACTGGATGTACTGAACATTTTCAGTAACCTCTCGCCTGGGCAGATCTTTCAACTGTTCTTCTGTCAGGCAGTCTGGTTGATGGTGACAGAGACCAATCGCTGGCGTTGACCAAAACCGGCGCAGATGCAGCCAATCATCAGCATGCCTGACCCAATGGATATCCCTGAGATGATGGCATTTTGTGGCCTTGCTTCTGTGTATGGGCATCAACAAAAGGCCACGCTACGCCTTGCACTGGTCCAGGTCTGAAGTTCTGCGAAGTCCTGTGTACTCATCAACCATGTCTCGCAACCGATTTGACGCACCCTGAGATTTTTCCACGATGCCAACAACAGAGCTGAAATGGATGATGACCTTCCCGTGACAAACTGTTCAAAGTTCGCCCGCTGCTCACATTGTACTGCCATTGTTTCGTCGCACATATAAACCTGGACGAAACCTCTCGCCAGATGAGACTATGATAAAGTTTAAAGGCCGAATCGGTTTAAACAGTACATGCCACGCAAGCCCGCCTGTTTGGATTGAAATGTTTGTCATTGAACGAGTCTGAAACCGGGGAACATGCGTGGAAGGTGTTCACTGGTTTCAGAGCCCACATCGTACCAATTGCATACATCCTCAATTGCTTATGCAGCAGCAAACCATCCATCTAACCTTTCAGCATCTGGCAAAGTAGTCATAGAACTACTGCAAGGACTCGAACATAAGGGACATTTTGTTTTCATGGACAATTGGTACACCAGCCCGGCTCTCGTCCACAAGTTGTCACAGCTAGGGTTTGGAGCTCGTGGAACAGTACGATACACCACCCAAGGGATTCCGGAGAGTGCAAACCCAAAGAAGTTCCGCATGAAAAAAGTCGATGACCCGCACTTTTACACAAAAGCAGGGCAACTATGTGTTGTTTGGCAGGATGCAAAGCGTGTAACTCTTCTGACTAATTATGGTGACTGCAGTATGGACACTAAAGAAATTTGCAGCAAATATAGTTCCACTGGACTTCGTGAAATAAAAAAACCTGTTCTCGTCTGTGATTATAATAAATACATGGGTGGAAGTGATCTAGCATCGCAACTGTGTCAGTATTATACACACCACCATAGATCGCTGAAATGGTGGAAAATAATTTTCGTGGCCATTCTTGACATCTGTTTGGTGAACGCTACTGTCGTCTACAACCGAATTCCTACAAACCAGCACTTGACGAGCTTGGATTTCCGCGTGAAGGTGGTCAATGAACTTCTTTCCACCTGGAAGCACAACCGAGCAAAGCACACCAATGAGCCATCGTGTCTTTCGAGTGGTTATCCCGGAGAAGTGAGCCCAGCAAAAGGCGCAACTGTGTCGTTTGCAGCAACAAAGCCAAGTGGAAACAAACTCGTATGATTTGTAAACAGTGCCAAAAGCCAATGTGTTCTGCCATGCTTTTGAGAAGTTTCACAGTGTGTGATAAACTTACCCAATGTAGTTTGGATTGTGTTCTAGGTGTCCTCCATTTCAATGTTGGTCACCCAGCAAATTGCAACTGTCATTTGCAGCACTTAAGCCAAGCTGAAACATAGTGGTATGATTTGTAAACAGTGTCAAAAGCCAATGTGTGTTCTGCCATGCTTTGAGAAGTTTCACAGTGTGTGATAAACATTTACCCAATGTAGTTTGGATTGTGTTCTAGGTGTCCTCCATTTCAATGTTGCTCACCCAGCAAAAATGCAAATGTGTCATTGGCAGCACAAATGCCAAGCGGATACAAACTCGTATGATTTGTAAACAGTGTCAAAAGCCAATGTGTGTTCTGCCATGCTTTGAGAAGTTTCACAGTGTGTGATAAACATTTACCCAATGTAGTTTGGATTGTGTTCTAGGTGTCCCCCCCATTTCAATGTTGCTCACCCAGCAAAAATGCAACTGTGTGATTTGCAGCACTAAAGCCAAGCGAAACAAACTCGTATGATTTGTAATCAGTGTCAAAAGTCAATGTGTGTTCTGCCATGCTTTGAGAAGTTTCACAGTGTGTGATAAACATTAACCCAATGTAGTTTGGATTGTGTTCTTGGTGTCCCCCCCCCCCCCATTTCAATGTTGCTCACCTAGCAAAACATGCAACTGTGTCATTTGCAGCACAAAAGCCAAGGGAAACAAATCAAGGATTTGTAAAACAGTGTCAAAAGCCAATGTACCGTGTCTTCCATGCTTTGAGAAGTTTTCCAGTGTGGTGATAAACATTGTCCCACTGTAGTTTGGATTGTGTTATAGGTGTCCCCCCCCCCCCCCCATTTCAATGTTGGTCACCCAGCAAAGAATGCAACTGTCATTTGCAGCACAAAAGCCAAAGGAAACAAAACTGTATGATTTGTAAACAGTGTCAAAAGCCAATGTGTCTTCGCCATGCTTTGAAGTTTCACAGTGTGTGATAAACATTTACCCAATGTAGTTTTGGATTGTGTTCTAGGTGTCCTCCCCCATTTCAATGTTGCTCAGCCAGCAAAAATGCAACTTTTTCATTTGCAGCACAAAAGCCATGCGGAAACAAACTCGTATGATTTGTAAACATTGTCAAAAGCCAATGTGTGTTCTGCCATGCTTTGAGAAGTTTCACAGTGTGTGATAAGCATTTACCAAGTGTAGTTTGATTGTGTTCTAGGTGTCCCCCCCATTTCAATGTTGCTCACCAGCAAAAAATGCAACTGTGTCATTTGCAGCACTAAAGCCAAAAGCGGAAACAAACTCGTATGATTTGTAAACAGTGTCAAAAGCCACGTGTGTTCTGCCATGCTTTGAGAAGTTTCACAGTGTGTGATAAACATTCCAATGTAGTTTGGATTGTTCTAGGTGTCCCCCCATTTCAAATGTTGCTCACCCAGCAAAATGCAACTGTGCCTTGCAGCACAAAAGCCAAGCGGAACAACTGTATGATTTGTAAACAGTGTCAAAAGCCAATGTGTGTTCTGCCATGGAGAAGTTTCACAGTGTGTGATAAACATTTACCCAATGTAGTTTGGATTGTGTTCTAGGTGTCCCCCATTTCAATGTTGCTCACCCAGCAAAAAATGCAACTGTGTCATTTGCATCACTAAAGCCAAGCGGAAACAAACTCGTATGATTTGTAAACAGTGTCAAAAGCCAATGTGTGTTCTGCCAAGGCTTTGAGAAGTTTCACAGTGTGTGATAAACATTTACCCAATGTAGTTTGGATTGTGTTCTAGGTGTCCTCTATTTCAATGTTGCTCACCCAGCAAAAATGCAACTGTGTCATTTGAGCACTAAAGCCAAGCGGAAACAAACTCGTATGATTTGTAAACAGTGTCAAAAGCCAATGTGTGTTCTGCACATGCTTGAGAAGTTTCACAGTGTGTGATAAACATTTACCCAATGTAGTTTGATTGTGTTCTAGGTGTCCCCACCTTCCATTTCAATGTTGCTCACCGAGCAAAAAATGCTACTGTGTCATTTGCAGCACTAAAGCCAAGCGGAAACAAACCTCGTATGATTTGTAAACAGTGTCAAAAGCCAATGTGTTCTGCCATGTTTTGAGAAGTTTGAAAGTGTGTTAAAAATTTACCCAATGTAGTTTGATTGTGTTGTAGGTGTCCCCCCCCCCCACCATTTCAATGTTGAGCACCCAGCAAAAAATGCAACTGTGTCATTTTCAGCACTAAAGCCAAGCGGAGACAAACTAGTATGATTTTTAAACAGTGTCAAAAGCCAATGTGTGTTCTGCCATGCTTTGAGAAGTTTCACAGTGTGTGATAAACATTTACCCAATGTAGTTTGGATTGTGTTCTAGGTGTCCCCACCCCCATTTCAATGTTGCTCACCGAGCAAAAAATGCAACTGTGTCATTTGCCAAGCACTAAAACAAACGGAAAGACGGAAACAGTGCCCAATGTGTGTTCTGCCATGCTTTGAGAAGTTTCACAGGATAAACATTTACCCCAATGAAGTTTGATTGTGTTCTAGGTGTCCTCCATTTCAATGTTCCCAGCAAAAATGAATATTTAGAAACAAACCAAAGGCGAAACAAACTCTGTATGATTTGTAAAAAGTGTCAAAAGCCACAGCCAATTGCCATGCTTTGAGAAGTTTCACAGTGTGTGATAAACATTTACCCAATGTAGTTTGATTGTGTTCTAGGTGTCCCCCCCATTTTCAATGTTGCTCACCGAGCAAAAATGCAACTGTGTCATTTGCAGCACTAAAGCCAAGCGGAAACAAACTGTATGATTTGTAAACAGGTCAAAAGCCAATGTGTTCTGCCATGCTTTGAGAAGTTTCACAGTGTGTGATAAACATTTACCCAATGTAGTTTGGATTGGTGTTCTAGGTGTCCCACCCCATTTCAATGTTGCTCACCCAGCAAAAATGCAACTGTGTCATTTGCAGCACTAAAGCCAAGCGGAAACAAACTCGTATGATTTGTAAACAGTGTCAAAAGCCAATGTGTGTTCTGCCATGCTTTGAGAAGTTTCACAGTGTGATAAAACATTTACCCAATGTAGTTTGATTGTGTTCTAGGTGTCCCCCCATTTCAATGTTGCTCACCCAGCAAAAATGCAACTGTGTCATTTGCAGCAAAAGCCAAGGAAACAAACTCGTATGATTTGTAAACAGTGTCAAAAGCCAATGTGTGTTCTGCCATGCTTTGAGAAGTTTCACAGTGTGTGATAAACATTTACCCAATGTAGTTTGATTGTGTTCTAGGTGTCTCCATATTTCAATGTTGGTCACCCAGCAAAAATGCAACTGTCATTTGCAGCACAAAAAGCCGCGGAAACAAACTCGTATGATTTGTAAACAGTGTCAAAAGCCAATGTGTGTTCTGCCATGCTTTGGAGATAGTTTCACAGTGTGTGATAAACATTTACCCAATGTAGTTTGATTGTGTGTCTAGGTGTCCCCCATTTCAATGTTGCTCACCCAGCAAAAATGCAACTGTGTCATTTGCAGCACAAAAGCCAAGCGGAAACAAACTCGTATGATTTGTAAACAGTGTCGTGCCAATGTGTGTTCTGCCATGCTTTGAGAAGTTTCACAGTGTGTGATAAACATTACCCAATGTAGTTTGATTGTGTTCTAGGTGTCCCCCATTTCAATGTTGGTCACCCAGCAAAATGTAACTGTCATTTGCAGCACAAAAGCCAAGCGGAAACAAACTCGTATGATTTGTAAACAGTGTCAAAAGCCAATGTGTTCTGCCATGCTTTTGAGAAGTTTCACAGTGTGTGATAAACATTTACCCAATGTAGTTTGATTGTGTTCTAGGATGTCCCCTCCCATTTCAATGTTGCTCACCCAGCAAAAATGCAACTGTGTCATTTGCAGCACAAAAAGCAAGTGGAAACAAAACCGTATGATTTGTAAACAGTGTCAAAAGCCAATGTGTGTTCTGCTTTGAGAAGTTTCAGTGTGATAAAACATTTACCCAATGTAGTTTGGATTGTGTTCTAGGTGTCCCCCCATTTCAATGTTGCTCACCCAGCAAAAAACAAAAACTTTGTCATTTGCAGCACTCAAGCCAAGGAAACAAACTCGTATGATTTGTAAACAGTGTCAAAAGCCAATGTGTGTTCTGCCATGCTTTGAGAAGTTTCACAGTGTATGATAAACATTTACCCAATGTAGTTTGATTGTGTTCTAGGTGTCCACCCCATTTCAATGTTGCTCACCCAGCAAAAATGCAACTGTGTCATTTGCAGCACAAAAGCCAAGCGGAAACAAACTCGTATGATCTGTAAACAGTGTCAAAAGCCAATGTGTGTTCTGCCATGCTTTTGAGAAGTTTCACAGTGTGTGATAAACATTTACCCAATGTAGTTTGATTTGTGTTCAGGTGTCCCCCCCATTTCAATGTTGGTCACCCAGCAAAAATGCAACTGTCATTTGCAGCACAAAAGCCAAGCGGAAACAAACTCGTATGATTTGTAAACAGTGTCAAAAGCCAATGTCTTCTGCCATGCTTTGAGAAGTTTCACAGTGTGTGACAAACATTTACCCCACGGAGTTTGGATTGTGTTCTAGTTGTCCCTCCCCCATTTCAATGTTGCTCACCCAGCAAAAAATGCAACTGTCATTTGCAGCACAAAAGCCAAGCGGGAAACAAACTCGTATGATTTGTAAACATTGTCAAAAGCCAATGTGTGTTTTGCCATGCTTTTGAGAAGTTTCACAGTGTGTGATAAACATTTACCCAGTGTAGTTTGGATTGTGTTCTAGGTGTCCCCCCATTTCAATGTTGCTCACCTAGCAAAAATGCAACTGTGTCATTTGCAGCACTAAAGCCAAGCGGAAACAAACTCGTATGATTTGTAAACAGTGTCAGCCAATGTGTGTTCTGCCATGCTTTTGAGAAGTTTCACAGTGTGTGATAAACATTTACCCAATGTAGTTTGGATTGTGTTCTAGGTGTCCCCCCATTTCAATGTTGCTCACCCAGCAAAAATGCAACTGTGTCATTTGCAGCACAAAAGCCAAGCGGAAACAAACCTGTATGATTTGTAAACAGTGTCAAAAGCCAATGTGTGTTCTGCCATGCTTTTTGAGAAGTTTCACAGTGTGTGATAAACATTTACCCAATGTAGTTTGGATTGTGTTCTAGGTGTCCTCCCCCCCATTTCAATGTTGCTCACCCAGCAAAAATGCAACTGTGTCATTTGCAGCACTAAAGCCAAGCGGAAACAAACTGTATGATTTGTAAACAGTGTCAAAAGCCAATGTGTTCTGCCATGCTTTGAGAAGTTTCACAGTGTGTGATAAACATTTACCCAATGTAGTTTGATTGTGTTCTAGATGTCCCCCCCATGTCAATGTTGCTCACCCAGCTTAAAATGCAACTGTGTCATTTGCAGCACTAAAGCCAAGCGGAAACAAACTCGTATGATTTGTAAACAGTGTCAAAAGCCAATGTGTGTTCTGCCATGCTTTGAGAAGTTTCACAGTGTGTGATAAACATTAACCCAATGTAGTTTGGATTGTGTTCTAGGTGTCCCCCCCCCCCCATTTCAATGTTGCTCACCTAGCAAAAAATGCAACTGTGTCATTTGCAGCACAAAAGCCAAGCGGAAACAAACTCGTATGATTTGTAAACAGTGTCAAAAGCCAATGTGTGTTCTGCCATGCTTTTGAGAAGTTTCACAGTGTGTGATAAACATTTAACCCAATGTAGTTTGGATTGTGTTCTAGGTGTCCCCCCATTTCAATGTTGGTTTCACCCAGTAAAAATGCAACTGTGTCATTTGCAGCACTAAAGCCAAGCGAAACAAACCTGTATGATTTGTAAACAGTGTCAAAAGCCAATGTGTCTTCTGCCATGCTTTGAGAAGTTTCAGTGTGTGATAAACATTTACCCAATGTAGTTTGGATTGTGTTCTAGGTGTCCTCCCCCATTTCAATGTTGCTCACCCAGCAAAAATGCAACGTGTCATTTGCAGCAGCACAAAAGCCAAGCGGAAACAAACCTGTATGATTTGTAAACATTGTCAAAAGCCAATGTGTTCTGCCATGCTTTGAGAAAGTGTGTGATAAATATTTACCCAGTGTAGTTTGGATTGTGTTCTAGGTGTCTTCCCCCATTTCAATGTTGCTCACCCAGCAAAAATGCAACTGTGTCATTTGCAGCACAAAGCCAAGCGGAAACAAACTCGTATGATTTGTAAACAGTGTCAAAAGCCAATGTGTGTTCTGCCATGCTTTGAGAAGTTTCACAGTGTGTGATAAACATTTACCCAATGTAGTTTTGATTGTGTTCTAGGTGTCCCCCCCCCATTTCAATGTTGCTCACCCAGCAAAAAATGCAACTGTGTCATTTGCAGCACAAAAGCCAAGCGGAAACAAACTCGTATGATTTGTAAACAGTGTCAAAAGCCAATGTGTGTTCTGCCATTGTTTGAGAAGTTTCACAGTGTGTGATAAACATTTACCCAATGTAGTTTTGTTTGTGTTCTAGTTGTCCCCCCCCCCCCATTTCAATGTTGCTCACCCAGCAAAACATGCAACTGTGTCATTTGCAGCACAAAAGCCAAGCGGAAACAAACTCGTATGATTTGTAAACAGTGTCAAAAGCCAATGTGTTCTGCCATGCTTTGAGAAGTTTCACAGTGTGATAAACATTTACCCAATGTAGTTTGATTGTGTTCTAGGTGTCTCCATTTCCCCATTTCAATGTTGGTCACCCAGCAAAATGCAACTGTCATTTGCAGCACAAAGCCAAGCGGAAACAACTGTATGATTTGTAAACAGTGTCAAGCCAATGTGTCTTCTGCCATGCTTTTAGAAGTTTCACAGTGTGTGATAAACATTTCCCCAATGTAGTTTGGATTGTGTTCTAGGTGTCCTTCCCCCCATTTCAATGTTGCTTCACCCAGCAAAATGCAACTGTGTCATTTGCAGCACAAAGCCCAAGCGGAAACAAACTGTATGATTTGTAAACAGTGTCAAAAGCCAATGTGTGTTCTGCCATGCTTTGAGAAGTTTCACAGTGTGATAAACATTATTTACCCAATGTAGTTTGGATTGTGTTCTAGGTGTCCCCCCATTTCAATGTTGCTCACCCAGCAAAAATGCAACTGTGTCATTTGCAGCACTAAAGCCAAGCGGAAACAAACTCGTATGATTTGTAAACAGTGTCAAAGCCAATGTGTGTTCTGCCATGCTTTGAGAAGTTTCACAGTGTGTGATAAACATTTACCCAATGTAGTTTGATTGTGTTCCTAGGTGTCCCCCCTCCCATTTCAATGTTGCTCACCCAGCAAAACATGCAACTGTGTCATTTGCAGCACAAAAGCCAAGCGGAAACAAACTCGTATGATTTGTAAACAGTGTCAAAAGCCAATGTGTGTTCTGCCATGCTTTGAGAAGTTTCACAGTGTGTGATAAACATTTACCCAATGTAGTTTTGATTGTGTTCTAGGTGTCCCCCCCCCATTTCAATGTTGCTCACCCAGCAAAAAATGCAACTGTGTCATTTGCAGCACAAAAGCCAGCGAAACAAACTCGTATGATGATTGTAAACACTGTCAAAAAGCCAATGTGTGTTCTGCCATGCTTTGAGAAGCTTCACAGTGTGTGATAAACATTTACCCAATGTAGTTTGGATTGTGTTCTAGGTGTCCCCCCATTTCATTGTTGATAACCCAGCAAAAATGCAACTGTGTCATTTGCAGCACTAAAGCCAAGCGGAAACAAACTCGTATGATTTGTAAACAGTGTCAAAAGCCAATGTGTGTTCTGGCCATGCTTTGAGAAGTTTCACAGTGTGTGATAAACATTTACCCAATGTAGTTTGGATTGTGTTCTAGGTGTCCCCCCATGTCAATGTTGCTCACCCAGCAAAATATGCACCTGTGTCATTTGCAGCACTACAGCCCAGCGGAAACAAACTCGTATGATTTGTAAACAGTGTCAAAAGCCAATGTGTGTTCTGCCATGCTTTTGAGAAGTTTCACAGTGTGTGATAAACATTAACCCAATGTAGTTTGGATTGTGTTCTAGGTGTCCCCCCATTTCAATGTTGCTCACCTAGCAAAAAATGCAACTGTGTCATTTGCAGCACAAAAGCCAAGCGGAAACAAACTCGTATGATTTGTAAACAGTGTCAAAAGCCAATGTGTGTTCTGCCATGCTTTGAGAAGTTTCACAGTGTGTGATAAACATTTACCCAATGTAGTTTGGATTGTGTTATAGGTGTCCCCCCATTTCAATGTTGGTCACCCAGCAAAAAATGCAACTGTCATTTGCAGCACAAAAGCCAAGCGGAAACAAACTCGTATGATTTGTAAACAGTGTCAAAAGCCAATGTGTCTTCTGCCATGCTTTGAGAAGTTTCACAGTGTGTGATAAACATTTACCCAATGTAGTTTGGATTGTGTTCTAGGTGTCCCTCCCCCCATTTCAATGTTGCTCACCCAGCAAAAAATGCAACTGTGTCATTTGCAGCACAAAAGCCAAGCGGAAACAAACTCGTATGATTTGTAAACATTGTCAAAAGCCAATGTGTGTTCTGCCATGCTTTGAGAAGTTTCACAGTGTGATAAACATTTACCCAGTGTAGTTTGATTGTGTTCTAGGTGTCCCTCCATTTCAATGTTGCTCACCCAGCAAAAATTCAACTGTGTCATTTGCAGCACTAAAGCCAAGCGGAAACAAACTCGTATTATTTGTAAACATTTTCAAAAGCCAATGTGTGTTCTGCCTTTCTTTGAGAATTTTCACAGTGTGTGATAAACATTTACCCAATGTAGTTTGATTGTGTTCTAGGTGTCCCCCCATTTCAATGTTGCTCACCCAGCAAAAAATGCAACTGTGTCATTTGCAGCACTAAAGCCAAGGAACACAAACTCGTATGATTTGTAAACAGTGTCAAAAGCCAATGTGTGTTCTGCCATGCTTGAGAAGTTTCACAGTGTGTGATAAACATTAACCCAATGTAGTTTGATTGTGTTCTAGGTGTCCCCCCATTTTCAATGTTGCTCACCCTAGCAAAAATGCAACTGTGTCATTTGCACAAAAGCCAAGCGGAAACAAACTCGTATGATTTGTAAACAGTGTCAAAAGCCAATGTGTGTTCTGCCATGCTTTGAGAAGTTTCACAGTGTGTGATAAACATTTACCCAATGTAGTTTGGATTGTGTTCTAGGTGTCCCCCCCATTTCAATGTTGGTCACCCAGTAACAAATGCAACTGTCATTTGCAGCACAAAAGCCAAGCGGAAACAAACTCGTATGATTTGTAAACAGTGTCAAAAGCCAATGTGTCTTCTGCCATGCTTTGAGAAGTTTCACAGTGTGTGATAAACATTTACCCAATGTAGTTTGGATTGTGTTCTAGGTGTCCCTCCCCCCATTTCAATGTTGCTCACCCAGCAAAAAATGCAACTGTGTCATTTGCAGCACAAAAGCCAAGCGGAAACAAACTCGTATGATTTGTAAACATTGTCAAAAGCCAATGTGTGTTCTGCCATGCTTTGAGAAGTTTCACAGTGTGTGATAAACATTTACCCAGTGTAGTTTGGATTGTGTTCTAGGTGTCCCCCCCCCCCATTTCAATGTTGCTCACCCAGCAAAAAATGCAACTGTGTCATTTGCAGCACTAAAGCCAAGCGGAAACAAACTCGTATGATTTGTAAACAGTGTCAAAAGCCAATGTGTGTTCTGCCATGCTTTGAGAAGTTTCACAGTGTGTGATAAACATTTACCCAATGTAGTTTGGATTGTGTTCTAGGTGTCCCCCCCCCCCATTTCAATGTTGCTCACCCAGCACTAAATGCAACTGTGTCATTTGCAGCACAAAAGCCAAGCGGAAACAAACTCGTATGATTTGTAAACAGTGTCAAAAGCCAATGTGTGTTCTGCCATGCTTTGAGAAGTTTCACAGTGTGTGATAAACATTTACCCAATGTAGTTTGGATTTTGTTCTAGGTGTCTCCATTTCAATGTTGCTCACCCAGATAAAAATGCAACTGTGTCATTTGGAGCACTAAAGCCAAGCGGAAACAAACTGTTATGATTTGTAAACAGTGTCAAAAGCCAATGTGTGTTCTGCCATGCTTTGAGAAGTTTCACAGTGTGTGATAAACATTTACCCAATGTAGTTTGATTGTGTTCTAGGTGTCCCCCCCCATTTCAATGTTGCTCAACGTGACAAAATTGCAACTGTGTCATTTGCAGCACAAAATACAAGCTGAAACAAACTCGTATGTTTTATTCTCAGTGTCAAAAACCAATGTGTGTTCTGCCATGTTTTGAGAAGTTTCACAGTGTGTGATAAACATTTACCCAATATAGTTTGATTGTGTTCTAGGTGTCCCCCCCATTTCAATGTTGCTCACCCAGCAAAAAATGCAACTGTGTCATTTGCAGCACTAAAGCCAAGCGGAAACAAACCTGTATGATTTGTAAACAGTGTCAAAAGCCAATGTGTGTTCTGCCATGCTTTGAGAAGTTTCACAGTGTGTGATAAACATTTACCCAATGTAGTTTGGATTGTGTTCTAGGTGTCCCCCCCCCCCCATTTCAATGTTGGTCACCCAGCAAAAAATGCAACTGTCATTTGCAGCACAAAAGCCAAGCGGAAACAAACTCGTATGATTTGTAAACAGTGTCAAAAGCCAATGTGTGTTCTGCCATGCTTTGAGAAGTTTCACAGTGTGTGATAAACATTTACCCAATGTAGTTTGGATTTTGTTCTAGGTGTCCCCCCCCCCCCATTTCAATGTTGCTCACCCAGCAAAAAATGCAACTGTGTCATTTGCAGCACTAAAGCCATGCGGAAACAAACTCGTATGATTTGTAAACAGTGTCAAAAGCCAATGTGTCTTCTGCCATGCTTTGAGAAGTTTCACAGTGTGATAAACATTTACCCAATGTAGTTTGGATTGTGTTCTAGGTGTCCCCCCCCCCCCCATTTCAATGTTGCTCACCCAGCAAAAAATGCAACTGTGTCATTTGCAGCACTAAAGCCAAGCGGAAACAAACTCGTTTGATTTGTAAACAGTGTCAAAAGCCAATGTGTGTTCTGCCATGCTTTGAGAAGTTTCACAGTGTGTGATAAACATTTACCCAATGTAGTTTGGATTGTGTTCTAGGTGTCCCCCCCCCCATTTCAATATTGCTCACCCAGCAAAAAATGCAACTGTGTCATTTGCAGCACTAAAGCCAAGCGGAAACAAACTCGTATGATTTGTAAACAGTGTCAAAAGCCAATGTGTGTTCTGCCATGCTTTGAGAAGTTTCACAGTGTGTGATAAACATTTCAATGTAGTTTGATTGTGTTCTAGGTGTCCCCCATTTCAATGTTGCTCACCCAGCAAAAAAATGCAACTGTGTCATTTGCAGCACTAAAGCCAAGCGGAAACAAACTCGTATGATTTATAAACAGTGTCAAAAGCAAATGTGTGTTCTGCCATGCTTTGAGAGGTTTCACAGTGTGGGATAAACATTTACCCAATGTAGTTTGTATTGTGTTCTAGGTGTCCCCCCCCACATTTCCATGTTGCTCACCCAGCAACAAATGCAACTGTGTCATTTGCAGCACAAAAGCCAAGCGGAAACAAACTCGTAAGATTTGTAAACAGTGTCAAAAGCCAATGTGTGTTCTGCCATGCTTTGAGAAGTTTCACAGTGTGTGATAAACATTTTTGATGGTGGTCTCCGTTTTCTCCCCATTTCAATGTTGAAGTGACAGTGCACACCAGCAACACAACATTGAAATAGGGAGGGGGGTAGGTTGGTGGTAAGCAATCTTGAAATGGGTGTGGTGGGTATGTGAGCAACCTTCATTTAAACTTGACTACTGCTACAGTAAAATCAATTTTGTGCAATTACCGCAACATTCCTTTCACCTGAACCTAAAATATATCACCTATTACGTTGGGGTTTATGAACCACCCATAAACAAAACAAGCATTTGTTTTATTGGTCAATATTTTTCTTGTCATAACTTGTGGAGTTATTTGTTGTCATTGCAAGAGTGGCCTTTCATGATGTTGTTGAGTGAGGGCGCTATACACTGAAAGTTGTTAAAAAGTCTCTGGTAAAGAACTGAACATGCTATGCAAAAACCGGTAGCAACCAAGGCATGACTGATCAAATATAGCTCGGTATTGAAAGGGATAGTCCCACTTTTCTTGAAAATGACAGCACACCAGGTGCTTGCAATTTGTATGACCTTCCTGTGTTATCTAATCATACACTCGATATGGTTAGATGGGGGTGCAGGTCAACTGTGTCCAGATGGTACAATGCAAGCCAATTAAAGTAAATATAGGCTGTATTCTTGGTCGAAGAGGGTGCTGTAACGTTTTTGGGCACGAACACTAACACTAGCCGAGTTGAACCGGAGTTGACCTGGGACAGAGTTGACTCGAAACCTTAGATGGCATTGAAATGTTAAAATGCTCTTATGATAGATCAAAAGATGATGGTTTCAGAGGATGCCACTTGCTCTACGGTAGAGCAAGTGACATCCTCATCATTCATTCACTTTGATATGAAAAGAAGTTCACAAGTTAGGCCGACTCTGCATTTATACTGCACACTTTTTGGGACAAACTTTGTGATTTTATTCATGTCTTTTCTTGCATAGTAAAATCAGATTAATTCAAATATGCTATTATGAATTTCGTTAGAAAGGCAATTGGTAAAACCCAGATTCCCCGGATCTAATGTCAACGTAAGTCGGACCTTACTAGATCCATCCCACATAAAAGAAGCCCATTTCACCTGCAATATTTGGCAAATTACAATGTAAGTTAATTACATTCCAACGTAAGATACCCTTGAAATTACTTGAACAGTTAATATTCTTGAAATGCCATCCATCATTCCTTTGAAAGAAAAACATTTTCTTCTGAGGATCCAGGAAAGTCTGGACTAGGTCTGGAGGATCCGACTTTCAGTTTCACCAACACCCCTTTAGAAAAAAATAAAAGTAGGCCTAGGGCCTACATTCAGAAGTATGCAAAACATGTTTGGCTCTTTTAATCAGTAACGTTAGCCAATTGGAACAGTTATGTGAAAGTTTTTCAGCTACGTCTTAAGGCCTACCTGAAGTTCTGCTTATTTGATGACCTTGGTGGGTGTGTGACAAACTCTTCTTCACTTTCTTCTGATGTGGATGAGGAGGACTGGTCATCGGATATTTCTGAACCACTATCCGCGAATATTTCGTCAAGAATTTCAGCGTCATCCATGGCTAGCGGTCGACTGTCAGCTGTAAAAACAACTAAGTGAGCGTCGGTCACGTCACGCAAAAAGCTAAAGCTTTATATAGAGACGCGAAAATCATTCATACTGACGCGCGCATGGCTGGCGCACGCGCATATGTATTGTCCTGCGATTGATTAATCATGCCAACGTAAAGTGAGGGCGCTATTTACATTTCAGTTACAGGTTTCAGGCGTTGTGCCGGAGAGGAGCCTTGGGAACCAAAGAGTATTGAATTCCCGTGACATAGCGTCCCTTTGGTAAAGAACGTACATTCCACATTGAGCACAGGTGGCACGTTTGGGGTTGAAAGGGTTAATAGTACAAATTTCTCAAATTAATCGTGAGAAGTAACATTTTAAATTAATTGATGGTGGATCACGGCATAATATAATATTGGCACTGTTGTACTGTTAAACCAAACTAATTTGTGAAAAGTAGTTGTTTTCCTTTCTAAAAGGAAATTTCAATATTCCTGGGAAAATATTTACTTCCGGAAATTGCTGATAAAACACGGATTTAAGTATTCAGAATGTGGGTTTGAGTACTAGCTGTGCCGGTTGTGGCATTTGTGGCCTCGAACAAGACACTTAATCATGAATTACTTCCCTTCACCCAGGAGTATAAATGAAGACCGTTGGGCAGATATTGTTATAGAATTTTAATCACCGATGGGTGACAATAAGTAAACCTGATGAAATGAATTATAATAATGTAAAACGCCTTGAGCATCACATCGTGATGGTGTTAGCACTGTCAAACTGTAATTAATCGGGACATTCCATGCCAAATCATCTAAATTTTTGAAAATTTGTCAGTGACCGACTAAGATTTTGCTGATTTTTTTTCAACATACCTGTATGGGAGCAATGAACACACAACAAATGTTTACACCTAACTCCAAATCGTTCCAGAGATTTGGGCCCCTGAAAAATATAACCACGCCCCCTTTTCTCCCTTCAAGTTGAGCCGGTGATTTTTGGTCACTTTCAGAAGCCTATCTCAAAACTGGAATCTGCTGTCGAAAGTAATAACATCTTTTCATGTTAATTGAGCCAACATATGTTACTTTTTTGTCATTTTAGACCTCTCTGGTAAACACATGAGTATCAGATTGCTCTTATATTGTATATGACTGTGTACATAGAATTATGCAAATAGGTAAATATCTCTGAATTTTCTTACATACATAGATAGGATACAATAGTTTAAGATATAAATGTTTCAGTTACGTTGGTAGTGGGCAAAATGGTCAACCATCCATTAGAAGGAGGTGGTTATTTTGACATGTTTGTTTGTGAATCTTCAAACCCCAGCTAAACCATCCAAACTAGGTGCATATGTCTGCCCAAAACAAGGATGAACCAATACTACCTTCATTGGGAGCAAAGATTTGTATAAATATTATAAAATAAAAAGCACTGCCAATCCCTTGGTGAGTTGGCATGGAATGACACTATCATCTTCCATCAATATGATTCGGCTTTACACAAACTCATATTGGTATAATCCATACCAGACTTGTTTATGAAATTAAACAGTATATTGCATATGATTCTGGGCATTGATTAAACCAGTACAATTATTAATTGCTGGCTTTTGATAAACAAATCACGCCCTGACGTCATGGAACGTATTATACTTCTACATATGCATAACGTCTGTGCTGAAATGAGAGGATACAGACCAATCACAGAACGTTATATTTTGCCCCGTTTATACGTTACCAATCAGGTCTTTACACACATCGTTCGTTGGGATGTGTGAACACCCTATGCCGACGCCGAAGTCAGTGTTCATTTCAACATTGTTCTTTGTGCTGTACAGTCGGGATTCTATCTAACAGTGATATATCGATGACTGACGAAATACTGGTTGGATTGGAAACAGATTGATCAAGCCCGACTCATTTCACTTGATTTCTTTGGAACATTTTTATCCGTCTATTTCAAAAACATTTCTGAATATAATCAACTGAAATCATTGATTTAATCATGACGCAGCAAGTACTTCGGATGTGTGTTCTTCGTTGTTAAATGATTTTAGTGTTTATAGTACCGATGATACTTGAAGTGATGAGTTTTGGGAGTCATTGTGGATCACTGGATCACAAATTACACCCTGCAGAAAACAGAGTCCTCAAGAAGTTCACATACGTGAAGAAAACTGTCCCCCATTACGTCATCTGCGGACAGGAATGTAACATGGACAAGGACTGTAAGTCACTCAACTTCTTTAAAGGTAATAAACTGTGTGAGTTGAACAATTCCACAAGAGCTGAGCATCCTGAATCCTTCGTTGAAGATCAAGGGAGTGTGTACTTCGATGCAAATGAAGACACACCTCTCTTCGCATTGCCTGATATGTCCTTTGATCGCTACAGAAGTTGTAAGACGTTGTTAGAGGCAGGTTACCGTACTAGTGGTGTCTACAAGATATATCCAGAGGGACTTAGTGATGGTCTCCAAGTCTATTGCGACATGGAGATTGATGGAGGGGGATGGATTGTATTTCAGCGGAGAGAGGATGGCAGTGTGGACTTCTATCGCGATTGGAGTCAGTACCAGTCTGGATTCGGTAATCTAAGCGGGGAGCATTGGTTGGGAAATGACAATTTGGTGAGTCTGACCTCTGATAAATCACACGGGTGGGGCCTCCGCATAGATCTCACAGATTGGATTGACGATACGGCATTCGCGAAATACACGGATTTCCTAATCACTGGTGAGAATTACAAACTGAATTATGGCGTATACGATGTGAGCAGCACTGCTGGTGACTCTCTTTGGATACACAAGGGAATGCACTTCTCAACAAAGGATAATGACAATGATGATTGGCCAGGCTGGGATTGTGCACAATACAATGAAGGGGCCTGGTGGTTTCAGGCCTGTTTTACCTCTCACTTAAATGGTCAATATTACCCAGATGGACAGTATAAGAATGACAAAGGCATTGTGTGGAAGCAATGGCATAACAACGCTAATCCTCTCAAAAAGTCCATTATGAAAATGCGTGAAACAGACATGTAAGTACAACGTTTGGTTTTTACTGGAACGTGTCTGGAATAAATGAAATTATCACTTGTTTCTTTTAATAACACAGAAAAACTAAGAAAACTAATTAGTCACATACTACGTAAGAATTAAATGTATAAGTACTTAATTCAAAATTGAAAACCTTGAAATTCAAGTTGAATAAATCAGATAAATAAGACAAAAGTATTTAGATTTGAAAAAAGAACAGTGGTATTATTTTCAACAGAAATAATTTTGGCGAAAATTGAAATCTATTTAATTGATATTAGTTCCAAATTCATACAAAATACATCACGTTCATAAAACATACTTTGCATTGGGATATGGATTAACTTAAAGTTATGTTATAAAACATTTTATTCAGTTTCTTTAAAGATATATATATACAGTGCGTATCAAAAAAAAGGTAATCCGAATTCAGGGGGTTAATATGCCAAGGTTATTTAGTTTGACAATTTACATGTAGTGTACCAAAGAAGAGGAACTCCTCAGCTTTCCATTGATACCTTTATTGACCCATTGCTGTCACACATGACCGAGTACATTGTTATTGAAAATGACAAATTCAAATCGCATTTTTGCAAGTTTGGGTAATCAGTGCAAGGCAGGATAATTAGTGAAAGTCAGTATGATAAACCAGATTTTCTTTAGGAATGACTGGACATTATTCAAGAAGAATCTCTTCTAACATTGCCCTTTTATGCACCCACACCTTCAACATGTCCACCTCCCCTTTCGACACAAAGCTGACAGCGACGAAGCATGTCCTGCACTGCTCTCCCTCGTCTCACCATAGCCGGATTATTGCGTAAAGCATCCACTTCATTTCGAATACGGCCCTGCAATTCATCAAGGTCACGGGGAGGAGTTGCAAACACCTTGTTCTTCAAATGTCCCCAAAGGAAATAGTCACATGGTGTGAGGTCACGTGATCTTGGTGGCCATTCCACCTCATGGTTGACGGCGATGACTCGTTCGCCAAAGAGTTCCCTCAGACGATCTCGGACAGCGATAAGGCGATGTGCTGGGGCGCCATCTTGGCCCACCAGAGTTGTCTGAAGACCCCACGAACCTGTCGCTCAAAGTGTTCCTGCAGCTGCGGTAAACGTTATCATTGAGCATCTGCAGATACATGTTACCATTGACATTCCTTTGAAAGAAAACGGTCCGATCAGCTTACCACTTCCACAAAGTCCTAACCAAACAGTCCACTTTGTCGACTCATGTTAACCTCAAAATTGAATTCTGGGGTGTCTTGCTGGTGCATATTCAAGAACATTATGCGTATTGACCTTGCCGTTCATGGAGAAAGCAGCTTCGTCGCCGATTACGAGATTCCGCAGAAAATTGACATCTCTATCGGTACGGGCTATCAACCATCTGGCAAACGCCAGCCTTCTAGCAAAATCTCCTGGCGTAAGTTGATGTCGGATTGAACCGATATGGATGCTGGTGGAGGTCCAATCCTGTAATTCTGTTGAATGTCGCCGAAGGCAATCTCAGCCCATTTCGCCTTGCGCTGGTGTCCCTAGGATGCTCCAAAAGTTGCTGCCTTACTGCTGCAATGTTCCTTCTGATCGCCCGGTGCGCCTCCTGCCAGAATTCCCTTGTTGCGGTTGAGGCTAGTGCCATACTCTTGATATTTTCTAACATTCGCCCAGATGGTTTTGGCTGCTGGGGCTCCCGTTCTGGGAAACGTTCCCTGAAAGCATCGCGAGTTTGCTGCAAACTGTGAGTTTGGTGAAATGTTGTAATCACGAAAACTCGCTGTTCAGTCGTTAGTTGTACCATCTTTCCAACTATCTGTCCCTAAACCCAGGCCCTTCTTAAATACCCAACTTGAAGAAAAGGATGTCGTAACAGACGATTACCGCAGCAGCTTAAAAATCTTACATAATCATCTAGGCAGTCAAGTGATGCGTCCATTTCAGACTGCCTTGAACTGATTACCCAAACTTGCAAAAATGCGATTTGAATTTGCCATTTTCAATAACAATGTACTCGGCCATGTGTGACAGCAATGGATCGATACAGGTATCAATGGAAAGCTGAGGAGTTCCTCTTCTTTGGTACACTACATGTAAATTGTCAAACTAAATAACCTTGGCATATTAACGCCCTGAATTCGGATTACCTTTTTTTTGATACGCACTGTATAGCAATTTAATGTATTTAATGTAAAAGTTTGTGTGTGTGTATATATAAACTGCATTCTCTAAAATGTTATTGTCATAAATGGAGTGATAAAATTAATGTTGGTGTTTTCTGTGGATACAAATAGTCACAATTTGTAAGCAAAGTAAAAAATGAGCTCACGCAACTGGAAATCAGTGTTCCTCAAAAAAAGAAAGACAAAAAAACCCGAAAAAAACAATGTCCTTTAAAGTTGAAGTGTTTTTATTCCTAGTTTCAAAGACTTATTTACAAAACTTATTTCGTCATTTAAAAACGCAAATGACGTGCAGAGCAAAATGTATCATGCGATTAGACACGGTTTGATGAGCTTAATATCTACATCTACATTATGCTAATGATTCATAATGTAGCTATGTTTATTTCGTAATCAAAGTTAAACTTAGTTGTGAGTCAATGGATTAAACAACATCGTCATTGGAACAGCCGTGGTCATACGGCCAGCACTTAATAGTAGAATAAGAGCTTGACATTGAAATTTACTAATATTATACATTTTGTATAATTTGTATAATAATATTTATGCACTTAAGTCTCTTGTCAATAAGCACTGCCCGTTGGAAATCTGCGGGGAAATGTTCTGGGTTATTGGTTATAGGAAGCTCCTGTCAACCGATGTGTTCTACAGACCCTATTTTGTCTCTGATGAAAGAACGGCATAGCCAACGTTAAGCAACGATTCTGTAAGGTTGCTTTTTTATTTGTTGATAAGAGAATTGGGTGTTTCTAATTGTTGGTTAAACAAGCACCAAATATTTTAAACTAAATGAAATTTGTTTGCCTATAAATAACGCAATGTAAATTTAAAGCTGTGGTGGGCCATCAATATTGGCGATTTTTCACGCGAGTTAGCGTACTCTTGGCCGAAGGGAGTTTGAAGTAGCTAGTCAACTATTGAAACATAATACGAAATACTGCTTCTATGTATTGTTTTACGTTATTTTTGAAACTGGAAAACATACTGAGCCTATTAAAGAAGTACAACGCTTTTTAATACATGAAAATGAAGCCAACATTTGATGGTCCGTAGTGTGTGTTGTAAATTAACTAGTTCCAATGACCAATGATGTGCAATAAACTGAGTGATAGGAACCGATAAAGGATTCTAGGCTATATTCTATATTCAATTGGTTGTCAGAATAATCTTAATAGTCCAGCAGTCAAAAGCCTGTTGATACATGAACCATGTTGGTTTAGCTCCAACATTACCAGTACCAGCTTCATATTATTTTGCTTGATTGTTCGCAACACAAAATATCGATAATTTAAAATTCCCAAACTCTGTTGAGGGTGTCATAAGGCAAATTCTTAAAGAGTAATACCTCCTTAGTTATAATATGCAACAGTTATTATATATCCAACAATGATTGTCCACCCTGTTGGTTGCTGGACTACATAAGTATTAGTGGCGGATCAAGTGGGCTTGGGGCTTGGTGCTGAATCTCCTCCCTCCTCCCAGCTTAACCCCATCTCTACCCCATGGGTCCCATTCCCTGTCTGTTTAAATCGCCATCGAAGTGACCCTCCCATCCCTACCACCCCCACCCCTACCACTCTCCGTGACAAGCAAGTTTATATGATGGACAAGACACGCCTTCACCCAACTCGACCCTCTACCCAACCCCACCCAGACCCCAACCCAAACCGTACACACCCCCCCCAGCGTGGAGAGTGTTTCATGTCACCACTTAATAATCCACCGTAAATAGAGTATTATAATTCAACAGAGGGTAACATCCCCAGTCCAGCAAAACAATCCTCGTCCCCCACAACCACAGCCCCTAATTATTTCCTTTTCACAATGTAGAGAATGTCTGTGTCAACAGAGGGCGCACTTTTTATGCACGGTTAATGCGCGTGGCTTGCGTGTTTTCACAAGGACGACCGTTTCACCTGTTGAAAGGTCCTTTTTTATGAAATTGCCCATGTGCAATGCTTTAACATATTTTGGGGTTTTCATTCTTTTGATGTTCCAGCGACAAAAGACAGGTTATAATTGTAATTGCATTATTGGACAAATTGTACAGTAGGCCTATGTGTATGTTGATCGTCTTGTTAGTTAGACTGCATTCACAATCCACTCCGCTCTCTAATAAGTACACGGTATAATCTGCCGCTAGCGGGCGCTGCACAGTCTCCATACTTAAATCACCATCCACCACGCACCTGGCTAACTCTGCAACTTCGTCCCATTGTTTAACCTCGTTCTCCTTACTATAGACCCTAGTTGATAAACGGAACTTCGTTCCCGTGTCTTTTGAGTAGTATCGGAACAATTTCGATATCCAATAATATTGGATATTTAATTTAAATAAGATGTTTAAAGCCGTCTTTTCTGTTATAGGCTGATACACGGTTGCTATGGGTTCAGCGAGTGATGCATTAAGGAAGCCAGGACTAGTCCATCCAACTTTCAAATCCTACGCATTGCAGATTGATACACTATTCTCAGCAACTGTATTAGTCCAGAACCATAAACATATCAGCGGCAATCCATTTAATTCAGATAGCTTTGGATATTGTAATCGTACAGTTCCAGTGTGAGATAGCAGTGGGATCTAGGAATTCCAAGTGCTCGTACGGCCTCGGGATAGTAACTCAATGACAACCTGACCTCGACCCATGTCACTCATGCGTAATGTTACTGTAAATTCGTTCGAAAATGAACTCGATGATGGTAGAAATATTTGTCTCATCTTCAATAATTTAAAAAAATATCAGGTGGGTCGACCATTGTTTTATTTAAAACAAAAGAAGACCCTGGAAATAGTTTCGCCCAAATGTATTTACGCTGATGACTGCTTTTGTCATGCTGAAGTGACAATTAACCAGGGAAGATACGCAAACAATCAGTCGACGTGATTCTATCTAACAGTGATATACCGTGCGTGGCATACAATTTGCTCGACGAGTAACAATGAACGAATTAACTACAGGGGAAATGCAGGCAATCATAGACGGTTTGTCTTTGACCGATATCTATATCATGTATACAGAAACGCGTAGAGCGACGGGGGGTAGAAATAAAATTGCAAATGAAGACAGCTTTCTGGTGTAAGATTATAGTCACACTGCAATTATGCGATAAATTATAAATTACAATGAAAACTAAGGAATTGTCGGTTAGTGGCGTAAATATGTTGTTTAAAACCCACTAACTTCACGTTAAAATCTCTCGCAAAATGAGAAACTTTCACCAAATTTAGCACAGACAACAGTAACATTACAAACAATAAAATTGTGCTGTATACAAGACGTTACATGTTATGAACCGGACATTAAGGTTGATAGAATTTAAAATAACGTGTAAATTCGTCCCTAATTTGCCATAGTGACCAATCCCGAATTAAGTTGGCATAGTGACCAATGCGGTATTGGTCACTTTGCCAAGTTACAAAAATAGCCAGTTAGAGCATTCGTCATTTGAATGCATGCTCTATCTCCAAAACTATAAGGAATACATGCGTGTGGATTAGATACAATGGTAGGTCTCTTCCTGAATGTACTAATGGGCGGGAAAACTTGAAAAAAAAGTCGGATTGGTCACTATGGCAAATTAGGGACGAATTAATCAAATTAAAATTCCAAACAAGGCTCCTGTACAACTGCTCATGTAAATATGATGACTATCGTCGACGTCGTTATTGTTTCATCTGTAAACAATAAAAAGTAAAAAGTTGGGTCATGGTATTTATGTATTGCGTAATTTAAAGAACACAATTCCCCTGAACATTTATTGATTGTATACAAGACAATCATTCAACCCCACATTGATTATTGTATAACTATATGGGGCTATGCACCTGATGTACAATTAAACAGAGTTCAATGCTTACAAAACAGAATGGCACGCTTACTGACAATTAACAACTACGATTGGAATATTAGTCCATATGACCTTCTTAAAATGTTAAATATTCCTACAGTTACTCAGAGACGAGATTATTTTAATGGTATTTTAATGTATAATGTATAATGTGTTTAAATGGTACAGCCCCTAATTATATGTCTAATTTTATATCGACGGCTTCTGATTGTAATTTTTATTATACCCGTAATGTTCAAGCTAATATGTTATATGTTCCAAAACCTAGAGTGGAACTTTTTAGACAGTCTTTTCAATATATTGGACCTTCGTATTATAACGAATTACCAAATGTAATAAAAGGGGCTGGTGACATATTAAGCTTTAAACGTTCATTAAAAGATTATGTTTTAAATGTATAAAGACATATGTATCTACATTAACTATTTAGTTATCTGTAGTATCTATATTAATTTTTTTTTGATAGTATTGTATTACTTTGTGTCTCCTGGGCGCCTAGGAAGAATACCGGAAGGTAAATGGCCTACCCAGGTTAAATATTTTGAAATAAATAAATAAATAAATCAGTAATAGCTAGCATCCTTCATTCGATAACAGGTTTGGAGTCAGGGTGGGAGGAAGAACGCACATAATAGCAATTGAATACATGACAAAGAAAATGGTGAATTGCACTCTTTGTACATCAATTTATCATACGTTATTTGTTTCCCCCGTGTTTGGCAGTGTGCCCCCGCCCCCTTTATCGACACCCTGGATCCAGCACTGTATTACATTATCGTTTTACCCCAATGGAATAATAATTGCCCATTGTGTATTGTTTGTTCCTCACACACGTCTACCATAGTCACGTTCCCTATCTACGGTAAATATATTCGTTAAGATCACAGGCCTTGAATTTCGTCCTCGTATGAGAAAGGCAATTTTCCTTCAAAGAACTTTTCCATTACAAAATCAAAATGGATGAGGATAGTATAGTTGACAACGATTCCGTGCAAGTAAATTGGACATGGAGGTAAATTTGCCATGACTTTATTGTTTTTGATTTAAAACAACCACTGTCATTTTACCCATGCTTTAATAGATCCCAATCACATTATTGGTAAGGCCATATTGTCTGGAATCCTGACAGCTAATCATAAATCAATATGAGTTTACAAGGCACCACGCTATTTAAGACAAGAGCCTCATTTTGATTCCAATAGAGAAGTGCATTAGGAAACCAAAATTGACCATTCTTGGACGAAGTTCTGTTCTGTTCTTGTTTGAATTGAAAAATCCACGAAACAAGATATTGACAAATCAGACAGTGTTTTGTAAAAAAGAATCTCCATTTTTTCACTTAGTTTTATTTTATGTAAATGAAATTTAATTTGTTATTGTCTTGTATTATTGTGATTTGTGTTTTGTTTTAAATGTAATTCGTTATTAGGCAATTTTGATTCCAACCAACATATCAAATATGCTACTATCTATTGTTATCCTCTCTCGATCCCTCTCCTCTCTGCCCGAGGTCTGACCTGGAGATTTTCTCCACTTTCTTAAGATGGGTCAGGATTTTGAAATTCTTAATCCCCACCTTTTGACGTGTCTCATGTGGGAACAAAGCATTTATATGGGATGATCCTTTGGTTAGACATGAGAGACCAATATCAAATGAAGTTGACCATAGATTGAACATTGCACACATCATTCAGTCAGCACAAATGTTACTTCATCAATCGCGAAAAGATGCGAAACATCCAATTTCAAGATGACATAATTTAAGTCAATGCGAAAAATACGAAATAGAACTAAATAAACGGAATTGCGAACGACATGAATGAAATATTGACTGCCTAGAAATTAATTTGAAGGCAACAATCTAAAACAAGAAACACTAATTTTATTGGATTTTAAACCCCGTGAATTTGAATGTTCTTTAACGGGAAAACCTATAATAAAATGGATAAAGTGAACCCCCTAAACAAATAACTGTAATACTTATGGGTGTTCATGTAGGGTATATATTTATTTTAATATCATGATCCATCCTCTCGCTGAGTCTTTTGTATTGTACTATATATGATTAACATTCATTTCATTTAGGATTTTCAAATATTTACTTTAATCCATTTACTTCACAATGTATTTCCAAAGAATTTGCATTTTGTAAAATTACTTTTTGTGCTTACAAATGAAGGGCAATAAAATTGTCATTCCATTAATAAATTAAATGTTTATTGAAATAAGTTGATCTCATTATGTCATTGGCGACGTTCACCTGAACTTACAATTTCTAATGTTTTAAATACAGTTATTAAAGCCACAAAAAATACGCAGTTTTCTTCTTTTTTTCTTGACCTTTCCAAGGCTTTTGACACTGTAAATCATAACATTTTAATTTCTAAATTAGAGAATTACGGTGTACGTGGATTTAGCCTTGGATTGGTTCAGGAGTTATTTATCACATAGAAAAACAGTTTGTTTCCTTTAACTATCTCTTGATCTATCCATTTCATGCGAAGTTCCCCAAGGCAGTGTGTTAGGTCCCTTATTGTTTATTATTTATATTAATGATATTTGTAAATCATCCAAAACTATATCCTTTTGTTTATTTGCTGATGATACAAGTTTAATTTATACCGATCACAATGTAAATAATGCAGCTCGTATTTTAAACACTGGAGCTAGTTAAAATAAGTAATTGGCTCATAACTAAGGCCAACAATGTCTACGGTTTCTGGTCATAGGTCGGCTTCAAAATCGGTTTTATTTATTATTTTTATTCTTATTTTTTTGGAGGCGTGGTTTTTGCCAACCAGTGAAACACGTAATACATGTATGCATGGTTATTGGAACCAGACCAAATTTCCCATACACAAAATATGGCGGCTAAGAGAGGCCTCACAAATCGGGCAAATGTATGATTACAATATCGTTTCAAATTGAACACCGGCAGGCGTCAGTCCGGGCACCGAAGCCGTTTACGTACACTGGCTACGTACACTGGCTACAGTGTGTGTACCACACTGTGTATGGTTGCAGGTGTGAGGAATAATTTGGGAAGCCACCTTTTTAATTATTGAACTACCCAAACTTCCCCCTATGGTAAATGTATTAAATTTGTTGTTTTGTTGAAGACGTTTTTCTGTAAAAATTATTTCTTGATCTGGTGTTGATGGCTAGCATGCATATAGTTAACAAGTAACTTGTTCTTTGTTTCAAATTGAACACCAGCAATTTCTCATCCTTCCAGCGCGGCAAGATCCAGTCCAGACACTGGGCCGGGAACCCTGGAGAGCTCGCTCACTACTCACATGTATATGCGCGTGTATATGTATATACGTGTAGATACATACATGTGTACAGTATCTACGAAGAAGCACGCACATAACTCGGAATTTTTTGTTTCAGATACGAATAGCTCAGAAATACCATACTTTGATATATCAATTGATATGGGCAGATATTACAGGCCTCGCTAAAGACAATTACGTTGATATATATCATTAAGTCTACAAACATTTACATTGGGACAAGTTTCTAACTAGTTTCTCTTTTTGAACAGACCTCAGAGCTAATTTTCGTTTGGACGATAAATGAATTTTTGAGAGGTATGAGTGTAAATGACATGTTCATGTATCTTCAGAATTAGCTTTACAAATATTCGTATTTCATACTTCTGAAGTCTCGTCGCGATCAGACACTGTTAGTATTGATAAATAACATATGCCCTATTAATTGATGTACTGATGGCGCGTGCAAACGAAATATGTCAGTTTCAGAATTTAGTATATTCTGAAAAATACAGACGAAGTTTACAAGTCAGGTTTAATTTAGTATAATCTAAATGTTATATACGAACAACACAAATCAAACTTGAATCAAGACTAGTCTTTAATAGAATAATTATGTTGATAGCCTTAATCCCTTGCACCTCTACCAGTGGCATTGCAGAGAGTAGGATATTGACGCTTGAGCCAAGATTAGTCTTTGATATTCGATATTGCCTGTATGTATAATACAGACACCAACAGAATATGTACAGGTATTTATACATATTTATACCTGTAAATATTCTGTTTTTCTATTGAAAATTATGCAAAATTATTGTGGTTTATTCTATTTTATCATAACAAAAATCGCATCCTCTTTTAGTGATCCTCACATTGCCGCTTTCCAGGTTGTGTTTTATTTATTTATTTTTGGGCTTTTATCAGAGTAACCCATGGGAATGAAAATATAATTCAAAAGATAAAATTAAAGTGATCAATAAATATTAAACATAATATAAGCAGATACAACTAAAATACAATTAATTGGGCAAATATCTAAATTCAGTTAGAATCAAAAGCCGATGTGGTAAGAACAGTAAAGATAAAATAAATCATATGTATATGAATGGGCTACCGCATTCTTTGGTTGAATACCTTTTGACGACCGCCTCCTCCGAACAACAAAGGGCTAGATACCTCAGTTGGTAGAGCACCGGTACGTCAACCCGGAGGTCTCAGGTTCAAGTCCAGCTCATTTGGTCTTTTGTTCATTCCAGACAAATTTATTATAGGTAATATTACTTTCACTGTTACGTAAAACAATTACAAATATCTTCAAGGTTTTTGATGGATGCTGAATACTGATTCATTGGAACAGTTGTAGCCAGCTAAGACAGATTTCCAAATTGATAACCAAAGCGAGGTTTATCAACTTAACAAATATTTGTATGTGAAAATATCTTGAATTAAAAATATTAAAATGTAAATAACTAAAGTGATGGTACTCTATACAGTGTACGATTTACAGACTATAGTTGAGTATTCTTCTACATTGCACCAAAGAAAACAAATTGATTTGGCCTTCACACCTCAACTGGCTACAATGAACAATAAATGATGCGGAAAGCTGGAAACGGAACGACGTGCAGTGTGTTAGTTATGATTGGCTAAAATATTGACTTTGCTGTCAATAACTCTACGTGACAAAAGACTGTTGTAACTGCTGTGAAATACCAAGGTTGTTTAGTATAACAATTCAACAAGTGAGATGGAGAAAAATATTGATTTACATTAGGCCAAACAGAAATAACTTGTGTTTATCCAGCACTGTACCTCCACCATACTTTGCACATTGAGCATTTTACGAGACCAAAACACTCACATGTGTTTAAAACAAACTCCAAACTACTTCAGCTACATCAATAAACCTAAAACCTCTTTTATTCCATTATACAACTTATTGTCCATCAAATTGAAACTACACCTGAGATTTACAGTATTTGCTCATTACTATTATAGAAAATCATAGTTATTAGGTGTCCGAGCGACAGCGCAAACACCAATAAGACTTATCCAGAGACAAAAACATAGTTGCTTAAAACTTAACACATAGTTAGACCTTAACATGTAGTCGTGCCCTAAGTTGTGACGTCATGGTGAGGTCATCAGATATCGAATTACACTAAATCAAAGTTTAATATTTAAAAAAATTATATCTCATGAAAAGATATTTTCACAATGGAAGACCTTGAACAATGTAACATTTCGTACACAGACATGACCCTAATCTGACCGCTCCTTCCAGTCGAAACCGGAAGTTTAAGTGAACAGCTGTGATTTTTCGTACACAGACGGGACCAATGTGACCTCTCCTTCCGGTTGAAACCGGAAGTTGAATATTTCAAAAAATCATATCTCCTGAACCACAGAAGATTTTTTACAATCTTTGAATCATCTTAAAGACCTTGAACAATGTCACATTTCGTACACAGACATGACCCTAATCTGACCTCTCCTTCCAGTCGAAACCAGAAGTTTAAGTGAACAACCATTCAGAATCACTATTCTGTAAATGTATTTGTTTAGCCAAAACATAGTTGCGGAGTTCAAAGAACCTTAAAACTTAACACATAGTTAGACCTTAACATATAGTTCCAGGTAACGTTGTGACGTCATGTTGAGGTCATCTAATGAATTATTACATAATTAATTATAATTAAAAGAATATATTTTATATATCGTGAACCACAATAGATAATTTATTGATTCCTTCATAATCATACATAACATGGAGGACTCGACATTTGATACACAGACATTAACTTTTAGAAAGGAAAACCACTATTTTCTATCACAACTATCACAAATTAGTTTGGTTTAACAGTACAACAGTGCCAATATTATGTTATGCCGTGATCCACCATCAATTAATTTAAAATGTTGCTTCTTACAATTAATTTGAGAAATGTGTACTATTCATTTGTTTTCCCTTCCTCAAGTAAAATTGCAAATTTCCGATGAAAAAGATAATTTCCAGAAATTGCCGTTAAAGTAGCTAAAAGCACAGACGATTCATCTTTAAGCTACAATTATCAATGATATCTTTCAATTAACACTCAGCTGCTGGCTATAATCTATGATATCTCCTTACAGTGAAAACAGTTTGATTGGTCACTGGCAAATGCCTTTTACACAATCAAGGGTAATCTGTTTATGAAAAGCCAGCAACACGAGTCTCGTATGGATTATAACAATATTTAATACCGCACCACCTTGAAACTGTTGTAGATGGAAGACTGTATAGTTATAATAATGATTTTGTTAATAGTTCCAATCTCATCAAGAAGTGATGTTGAAGGAGATTTACGTTATTATTATGTCAACGGGTTACTTTAAATTTGTCATGGATAATTTAATATTTCATTGGAATTACCCAACCCTACCACCATGTTAGGCACTCATCGGTAATCAAAACTCAATAAGAAGTTCTTCATTCACAGGTCTTCATTTGTACTCCTGGGTGAAGAGAAGCAATTTTTCACAAATTAGTTGTCGGGGCCCACCATAAATTCATGTCGGTACATATTTACTGTAAAATCATGCTTCTCACGATTGTTTAGAAAAATGTGAAATAAATTATAAAACATTTGTTTTCCCTTCTTCAAGCAAAATAGCAGAGGTCCAATGAAAATTTCAAAAGAGCATAGCCTGACGTTTGACGTATGCAAACAATGTCAATGCTCTGTGGCACGACCAACAGAATAATAACGATTGTAACACAAATTTGATCAAGCTATCTCAATTCGGTTTTGCGTACAAATCCTAGGGGAAGCTTTAACAAGGTATATGCAATAGTAATTGCAACATTATGAAGTTATAGCATGTCCAATTTTAGGGGGTACTGGGTGGTCAGTTCCATGAGGTAGGTCATGGAACCTGCTCCTTCAATTCTGTCCGCACGATGGTAATCTCTCATCATTGCCATGGCCTGATTTGCTGGGAAATTGCTGGGCGAGGGGACATTGCTGGGCGAGGGGACATTGCTGGGCGAGGGGACATCGCAGGGCGAGGGGACATCGCTGGGCGAGGGGACATCGCTGGGCGAGGGGACATCGCTGGGCGAGGGGACATCGCTGGGCGAGGGGACATTGCTGGGTGATGGGGCTGAAGATGATTTGTGACTTGCATAGGGCTCAATTATTTTTCTGATTTTGGGGTTGAACACTTCTCATTGATTTACTTTTGTGATACTTGTTGAACACATGCAGGCTGGAAGTGAAATATAATGAAACAACATTAATATTCATGAATTATAGATAACCAATTTGTAATTTACCGTGTATAATCATTGTTAAATACTTTATATTTGTATGCAGATTTCATGTTTTCAATATTTGTAGTGCCTGCTGATTTTCTTTACTAGTTGGCCAGTTGCAATAAGAGTATTCTACTAATTGGTTTGATATTTGCCCATACACCAACGTATGTATGAAGCACTGCATCTTACATACTTTATAAATATTTTACTAAGCAAAAATGTATTACTTAAAGCATACTTGTGAACAGTTTATGATAGTTTCAAACAATTCTCGTACTATTTCAGTATTAGGAGATATCATCGTGATAACTTAAGTAAAATAATTTGCCGACAGAATGTTTCACCTGAGGAGACGAACACTGTATACGATCTAATGATTACGAACAATCACAATGTATTTGTACTATTACCTCGATAACGGTGGACGAACTCAAATAAGATCAAACTTGAACAGGTTACAGGCTACACACTTCTTAAAGTGTACACTCGGTGGAATGTATTTACTTGCATTTATCCAAAATAGCGTGCGCATAAAAAATGTGGGCCTCGCTAGCATATCATATGACGCATGCGTAGTGGTTTCCCCCTGTTTTCGGGGGGAGATTCAACAAGATTTCCGAGACTGTGTTTGATAGTGGTTTGTGCAGAGATATAGCAATCTCCTGCAGTGTGCGGCAATTGAATGTGTATCAAATACCACACATACTGCAGGTCCTTTAGGTTGATAAGCAGTTAGCAAGAGCTAATTCTATATTTATCAAAAATAGTATTTTATGTTCAATAATCACACTCCCCCATGAAGCCCCAATGCTAAAAGGGTTCTATATATTTAATAATTTTTACATTCATTTCAATGTGTTGAAATTAGTTGAAGTTGCCGCTTAAAGGTATAAAGGAATGAACAAATTGTGTTCATGGGGCCGGGAATGTAGCGGCAAGATGTTAAATTTGTATTATTTTAATTATTGATTGTTATTTCAAATTGTTTTGCCTTTTACGTAATTTCTAATCACGTGTATATGCTTGACAGATGATAAGTTTGCAGTCTTAAATGTTTCTCTGCAATTTTGGTATAGCGCCCTCTGTTGTCAAGAAACTTAAGGTCAAAGTTAAATTTCTTCATGATTCCGATGATTTGTAAACAATTGACATGTTGCAAATTTAAGTCCCAATTATTGTGAGATAAGATCAGTTCTAACGTCCCAAATTCATGTAGTTCCAGATTCCAACACAATCGATAAGCATGTAGATTTATGTAAAGTCAGAAATTATCATATTCATAATGATTTGTTAAGTTTATTTTCAATCAAAAATGTTCGTTACTAGGTGTGGTGGAAATCCAACCGTGTAGACAAGAAAATAAACGACTGTTTGTCACTATTTTCTCCGAATATATGTTCAGCTCTTTAATTTATTGTCCACAGTAGTAATCTCAATCCCCAGAGTAGTGGCGCAACCTTCAGTCCTAAATACTCTGACATGAGATAATTCTAAATGTAGCTATGGCAATTTATGGTATTATATAATAAACGCACAATGCATGACAAACAATCCATGTATACTGCGTAATTGTTTGGAATGAGTAGTTCGTGTCACAACAAATGTTCAGCTCCTCAACGAAGAATCACGGCAGCAAATACGACATGAAGTGTACATTAAATTATATACGAGTTGAACAGTTCAACGATAATAACGACAGTTCGAAGACAAAAGTACAAAACAAAAATGGCTCTTCTTACACGGTAATTCCACCTAAAATGCACACAGCAAAATGTAGAGACCCTTTACTGTCCTTTAGAGCTGTCCAAAATTACTTTAGTTACAATAAACTCTCAAACTCACAACAAAAATAAGCAAGCTTTGAACAACGCGGCACACTGAACTTACTTTCACACTCCAACCCCGTCACACACAGCGCCCTCTCCTGGCACCCACTACAACAGAATTATGGCAATAAAACAAACCTTAAGTGTCCGTAACATCCCGGCCCCTTAAATGAGAACCAGCGGGTGAGCATTTATAAACAACTACAATAACATAATTACTATAAAAAAAATGGATGCACCACTGACTCTGGGTAACATAAAGTGCTTACAGATACATTATCATGGTGACTGCAAAAATGCAAAATGAAAATGCACACTTCTAATTCCACACTTGCATCTCTTATTGTCCATAGTGTCCATAATGTCCATAAAAACACAAATGTCTCTTAATAAATATTAATGTAAGATTTGCTGGAGCAGAGCATGTCGTACACTCCCAATTAGGAGGCATTATTTTGGCCTAAAAATATCCCAATTGTTGCAAATCTTCAACAAAAAACATGTGACCACGGTATTTATATGAGATTTGTAGGAGCAGAGCATGTCATACACTCCCAATCAGGAGGCTTTATTCTGGCCTCAAGTCCTGATTGTTACAAATCCCTTAATCATGTGACTCAAGAAGGCAAAGCTTGGTTACGGGTCTCACTAGAACATTGCGACTGGACTTTACTTCAGCCGTCCTGACTAGACCATCATTTCCTGGAAATGTCCTTGTTACAAGTCCCAGGGGCCAGTTCTTTCTGGGTGTAATCTCTTCCATAATCAGCACTACATCGCCCTCAACCAAATTCCTCTGGGGTTCAATCCCCTTTTGCCTTTGTTGCAGAGTGGGGAGATATTCCCTAATCCAGCGCTTCCAAAACTGGTCAGCAAGACGCTGCACATGTCTCCAATGTCGTCCATACGAGTCCTGCCTTATGAAATTCCCTGGAGGCGCAGGTTGACCCGCTCGAAGCAAAAGCAGGTGGTTGGGGGTCAGTGCTTCCAAATCCTGAGGATTGTCTGATACTGGGGTAATTGGCCGACCATTCACAATGGATTCAATCTCACAAAACAGGGTGTTCAAAAGTTCATCATCGAGTACTTGGTCCTTCAGTAAGCAATTGAGAACCTTGCACACTGTTCGTATCTGGCGCTTCCAAACACCTCCCATGTGTGAAGCAGTTGGGAGGGTTGAACTGCCACACTATCTTGTTCAACAAGAGATACTCCTTCATCCTACTAGCTTGATTCCACTTCTGAATTGATTCTCTTAGTTCTCTCTCACCTCCAACAAAGTTTGTTCCATTGTCGGATCGCATTTTTGGGGGCATTCCTCTTCTTGCTGAAAATCTCACCAAGGCATTTGAGCATTTCTACATGTATGGCTCTAGTAGTCAGACATGTAAACAGGCAGCCATATCTCTTCTCCTGGCTCCTTCCCCTCTTAACGAAGAAAGGGCCAAAACAGTCCACTCCAGTACTAGTGAAAGGCGGGTCACCTGGGGTTACTCGGTCCTTTGGAAGATTCGCCATTCTCTGGGCACACACTTTTCCTCTGAGCCTTTTGCAGATTACACATTCACGCAACACCTTATTTATCATTGGGCGTGCCCTTGGTATCCAATACCTCTCTCGCACAAGGGAAAGCACATGCTCTTTCCCAGAGTGTGCAGACTTCCTCCCGTGGTAGTATCTGATGATAAGCTCGGGGTACAATCACTGGATGCTTTGCCTGGCTGTTAAGTGAAGCCATCTGTAACCTCCCTCCAATTCTCAGCAGTCCATCCTCCATGACTGGGTCTAGACGGTAAATACTGCTTTTACAAGAGATCCTTCCATCCATCTCCAAAGCGTGTATCTCCTCATTGAAGTGTTTCTTCTGAATAAAGGACATGATAACTCTCTCCGCTGTCTGCAACTCATGGACCTGCAAGCCTTCTTGTGTTTTCATCTGCCTGTGATCAAGAAGCCAGGTCTTGAAACGCAACAACCATGCTACTGCCCTTTTCAGGCGAAGCCAGCATGAATATCTCTTCAATAGCTTGTCAAATATATCTTCTTGAACATGTGCCGCCACAGCACATGTTTTAACCTCCTGCTTCAGTTCCTTATCATCCTTGAGATCTGGATTTGCCTTTGGCTCTACGGGCCATGCTGTTTTATCTTCCCAGAGGAAATCCGGCCCCTGTTTCCATCTTGTATGGGACAGCATCTGCTTGGCATCAAGCCCTCTTGAGGCATCGTCTGCAGTGTCCACGTATCTCCATTGACTTGGGAGTGACCCGTCATGAATTATAGCCACTCTGTTGGAGACAAAGGTATGAAATCTTTTAGCCGTGTCCTTGATATACTGCAAGACAATCATGCTGTCCGTCCAAAACATGGTGTCCTGCACTTCCAGTCTCATTTCATGGCGCAACGAACTATCCATTCGGATTGCTACAACTGCCGATGACAGCTCTAGCCTTGGTACATTCATAGGCTTTATAGGTGCCAGTCGCGACTTTCCCAACTGAAATGAACAGTGAATACTCCCCTCAGCATTGATCAGCCTCACATAGGATACTGCTCCATAAGCAACTGTGGATGCATCACAAAAATGATGTAACTGTACCCTCAAAGGCACTCAAAAGTCTTCAGGTACTATGCATCTTTGAACTTGGAATTCTTCCATCATAGGAAGATCCTCCAGCCACTTGATCCATCGCATTCGATTCCCTGGATGTAGCTCGTCATCCCAACCCTTCTCTTCCTTGCACTCATCTTGAAAGATCTTCTTAGCCTGTAGCACAAATGGGCAGACTAGGCCAAGTGGGTCATACACTGAACTCACGATGCTCAGAAGACCTCTTCTTGTGAAACCTTTCTCCTTTGGCTTTATCTTGATGCCAAACACATCTGTGTCTGTGTCCCAGTGTACCCCAAGAGCTCTCTCAACAGAAAGGGATGTTTTATCCAGGTCCAAGTCCTTAGCTCCCTTGGCTCTTTCATTGAGTGGGATTGACTCAATGACCTTTCGGCTATTCGAGATCCATTTTGTAAGACGGAAACCGCCCAAGGATAGTAACTTGCAAAGCTTCCTCACTAGAGATATTGCTCTCTCTTCATTGTCCACTGATTTCAAGCAGTCGTCTGCATAAAAGTTTTCCAAAACAGTTGTGGTCGTTTCGGTGTCAAAGTCATCTCTGTGATCCTCAGCAGTTCTTCAAAAAGCATAATTCGCACAGCTTCGGCTCCATACACCTCCGAAAAGGTGCACTGCCATCCTGTAGATTTCTGATTGGTTGGCCATGTTTCCCTCCTTCCACCATAAGAATCGAAGGGCATCCCTATGGCACGGAGAAACCCTGACCTGGTGAAACATCGCTTCTATGTCACCCATAACTGCCACTTGATGTTCTCTAAATCTCACAAGCACCCCTATCAGTTTGTTTGTCATATCAGGGCCTTGCAAGACTTCCTTATTCAGAGAAGTTCCAGCATATTCAGCGGCACAGTCAAAAACTATACGCAGTTTATCAGGCTTGTTAGGGTTCACCACATTATGATGGGGAAGGTACCATGAATTTCCAGGTGAGGCATCTTTGCCAATGCAGGGCACACGTTCTGCATATCCTCTGTTGAGTAGGTCATCGATACCAGCCTTGTATCTACTGTGCAGTTCAGAATTCTTTGCAAGTCGTCTTCCAAGACTCAGTAATCTCTTCTCAGCAAGGGATCTGTTGTTTGGCAATACTAGCGGGCATACCTTGAAAGGAATATCCATCTGATAATGTCCATCTACCACTGTCAGTGTTTGGTCCCAAACATCAATTGCTTTCTTGTCGTCCACTGACATCTGGGGTTGGCTTCCTGCAAGTGCATGGGCTGTGTCCAGCTTCCAGAAATGCTGAACTTGGGCCTCAAGACGGACATCTGGCTGGCTATCAGCATGAATATAATTGCAAGCAGCCCTTACAGGAGGGAGTCCTTCACTTATTGGTCCATTAAGTGTCCATCCAAGAGCAGTTCTCATCGCATAGGGTTCCCCTACTGCACCCTGTCTTACCTCTAATGGTATTAAGGCCTGAGGGACATCTTGCCCGATCAGGATGGTTACTTCAGATTCGTGCACCCTGGGCAACTCTAGATCTTTAAGATGGTCCCATCTTCTCAGATCAGCTGATGTTGCCAAACAACTCCTTAGAGCTGGGAATGAGGCCAATGCATAAACCTTCGGCAGCTGTATGGCATTTCGTTTTCTTTTCTTGCCAATTGTTCTAGTCACCTCCAATGCTACCTCAAAGGCTTGAGAATCATTACCCTCGTTAATGGTCTCCAGTGATAGGACAGTTTCTTTGCCTTTCAGTCCCATCTGGTCTAGTAAAGTACGAGAGCAAAACGTTCTGTTACTGCCAGGGTCCAGAAGAGCATGTGTTTGGACAAATGTGGTCTGGCCTCTACCTCTGACATTTACTGTGACGATGGGGAGAACGACTTTCGCTTCCTCTCCACTGGAGGGGCCAACCACACAGCTCTTGGCCTCAACTTTGGGTGCATCTCCCTTTGACTCATCCTTGATCTGTAAGTTATTCTGGTCTGATCTCTTTGTGATAAACTGCATCGCATCTTGTAACCACTTGGAGTGTCTCAGAGTGCAACCCTCTCTGTCACAATCACATTTTCTTCTGCACCATCGAGCGACATGGTTACTAGCGTCTAGGCAGTTGAAACAGATTATCTTGCTCTTTATCAATTCCATTCGTTTCTGAGGGGTCATGTTCTTAAATTCATCACAAGTAGAGAGGCGGTGTTCTCCTCTACACAAGTGGCATGGTCTCACTGATGGGCTGTTCTTTGGTTCATCAAATCTCTCCCTTTTCTCACCCCAATCAGTTGGGTGGCTCGATTTCTGATCTTCTGCCTGTACATTGAAGGAGGAACCCCGTTTCGGACTGTCAGATTTGCCAGTCACCTTGAAGTCTTTGTATTTGGCAGTAAGGCATCCAAATATGGGGTCATTTGCTTCCTTAGCAGCCATACTCAGGAATTTGACCAGTTCGTCAATGTTTGGATAGTCGCCTGTGCGTTCCACCATCTTGACTGCTTCCTTACGCCATCTGGACTGCAGATACAGTGGGAGTCGTTCTATTATTTTCACCATTCTGATCCGAGAGTCCATCTCGTTGAGCTTGCCCATGGCATTCAGCGTCTCCATACACCCTCTGACATCATCTGCAAAATCTTGCAAGGCTTCTCCATCGTTAGGTTTGAGAAATGGGCCCTCCGTCACTTTCCCTATCCATGCTTGTAAGATCATGAAGTCATTACCAAATCTCTCCTTCAGAAGCTTCCGTGCCTTGACATATCCCTCTGATGGTTTCATCAAAGCACATGGTCTGATGATGCGAGCTGCCTTTCCCTTACAGTACTCAAAAAGTCTGTTTAATTTGGCCGCATCATCGACTGATGAGTTTCCAACACAACTATCAAATGAGTTCATGAAAACCCAGTAGATAATTGGGTCTCCATCAAAATTCATCAGACTGGTCTTCGGTAAGTTCATAATATCTAACATTTGACGCTGCAAGGTAAGGGAGATATTCTCTTTCTGTCTCAGGGATGTCGGCCATTCCTCAGCTAGAGGGTTAAGCTTTGACCCCTGGACGTCATTGTCATCTGAGCCATGAACTTTATGCACGGCCGCAGCACTGACAAGGGAAGGTTGCTGGCCCGATAAATCCACTGGTCCCATTTTCTGGGTTGCAACACAGTCAAGTGTAGAGGTCATCACAGCACTCTGACCTTTTGCAGCATTGTGCTTTGTTACTTGGTCTGTGTGCAAATGTTTCTGACTTGGTGTGACCATGAACTCAGCTAATGTTTCTTCTTTAACTGTAACTGCCTCAATTTCAGATTCAAGCTTCAGGGACTCCATAGCCGCCTTTTGTCTGAGCATCTCTTCCTCCATCTGGGTTTTATTTCTAAGATGCTTGAGATCTAGTTCCTGCTGCTGTTTAAGAAACTTTGCCTTTACAAGAAGAGATGCTCTTTTTGCTGCAGCCCTTGCTCTTGCACTAGATATTGTTGACTCTGCAATGACACTCGCGTCACATTGCGAGGCACTGTCATTGGGAACAATGTCATCCTGCTGCTCAGGGTACAAGGCAGTACACTGGTAACGTGCTTGTTTCAGAATATCTTCCATTTCAAACCCATATCCGCCGATCTACGTGATAACCCGTAGATATGTAAAACGCTACAAACGCCGACCTACGTGATTTTCCGTACCGTGTTTTTGTCCAATTCCAATTTACTACGTTTTTCTGATGACTGTATTTCATGATTACAGATATGAAATTAGACAAGTCTGACATCATAATAAAGTGCATGTTCTCCTCTTTCCATCAGTATATAATGTGCCTGTGTTAGTGATTGTAATATTCTCTAAATAAGGAATCTTTCTGATTGTGTGCAAAAACAATGTATCTCTGTGCGGGGGCTTAGGCACATACAGTCTTTTGTGTGTTTACATGGTAAGGCAGATATGGGTTTTAAAATCCTCTTCTAATTCTGGCAGTTTGTTTCTGTCAATATGTATGTAGGGCCAACTGCACACATTCTGCATGCGTTTCTTTGTAACTGCTAACTGCAGTTTCTAATGATGTCAATTTATTTCTGACGGACTGCACATCAAGTTTTTCATCAACGTGGTCCTTTCTCTAGCTCTATGGTGGGAGCATGTGGTGGTCGCTGTCGATTTTGTTGTTGGCATAGAGTGGAGTGGTGAGTCCTCATTTTCAGCAGAGCGTGGGGAGAGTCTACCGAGGAAGTTGGGGTTCTTTTTCTTAGGCATGACAATCTTAATGCAAAAGAAGAAATAGGTGGGGTATTTTGTAAAAAAGAAAGAAGAGATAGGTGGGGTATTTTGAGGTAGTGACGTGCATGGCAATTGTCTTTTTTGGTAGTGCAGCGGTGAGTCCTCATTTGAGCAGAGCGTGGGGACAGTCTACTGAGGAAGTTGGGGTTCTTTTTCTTAGGCATGACAATCTTAATGCAAAAGAAGGTGGGGTATTTTGTAATAAAGAAAGAAGAGATAGGTGGGGTATTTTGTGTTAAAGTAATACACTGGAGAATTGTAATAAATGAGCAGAAACTAATGTTGTAATACAAATGACATCCCACTCCACAGAGCAATACCACCGCCCAACACAGGTAACCAACAATCAACACATTTCAACAACAACAAAAAACTGTACACATCAACCCCTCCTTCAGTCGAAACACTGGCCAATTATACACCTCCACTCTACCTAAACCCTTCATCCCCACCCTCAATTCACCCAACTCCAACCGCTCCAAACCCGATCTTCAGATCGGGTAACTTCGCTGGTTATAATAAACGCACAATGCATGAAACACAATCCCTATATACTGCGTAATTGTTTGGAACGAGTAGTTCGTGTCACAACAAATGTTCAGCTCCTCAACGAAGAATCACGGCAGCAAATACGACATGATGTGTACGTTAAATTATATACGAGTTGAACAGTTCAACGATATATAACGACAGTTCGAAGACAAAAGTACAAAACAAAAATGGCTCTTCTTACACGGTAATTCCACCTAAAATGCACACAGCAAAATGTAGAGACCCTTTACTGTCCTTTAGAGCTGTCCAAAATGACTTTAGTTACAAGAAACTCTCAAACTCACAACAAAAATAAGCAAGCTTTGAACAACGCGGCACACTGAACTTACTTTCACACTCCAACCCCGTCACACACAGCGCCCTCTCCTGGCACCCACTACAAACATACCTTAAAGTGTCCGTAACACTAGGTAAATGTTTCCATGTGCTTTGGTTAAATGATTGTTTACATACATGTCTAGCGCAGGCTCTTACGCATCTAGGTATATTAATTAATTGATGATTTATGATGTATTCATGTAGAATTGTTATTTATTTAAGTATTTTGTCTTTTGTAATTACAGTGAACCACCAACACCACCACCCAACCATACATAGAATAAAATCGGTGCGTTCAGAAAGGGAAATCAGGTTCTTGTGTAGAAGGTTTAATACAAAGCTACATACAGTACAGTTAATTATATGACAAACACCATAATAATATTCTATTTCGAGGAGATGGCAATTATAGGAAAAACAAACTGTTGGTATTTTAAAGTATTGTGAATATAGTAATTGCTTTGATTTTTGCCCTACACCGACGTGTGTATATCACTGCATACTCAGTGCTTTCCGAGTACCTGTGAACAAAACTTCAGGCGACTCGGGCGGGATTTGAAACCTCGGTGTAGGGCAGAAATCAGATCAATCGCAAGAATGTTATCAACCTGTATGTGAATGTAGTATTCAACTCAATTATTATTTTTTGTTTTATTGATATATTTCGTTCATACTTTGAAGTACTGTGGAAATCAATGAATAAAATATAGAAACTGCATATTATAGTCCTAAACATAAACACTGTTTGTCCGCCATGAAATGGTCCTGGTATATTCTCACTATAAACATGAGACATGGTGTAAAAATACACACACTTTGAAAGAACACTGGGTTGCATCCATCACTGTTAATACTAAATTCATCAATATTAATACTAAATATAATAACAATACGAAATTATAATGCGTTTATATCGATCACACTGGTTCACAAAGCGCTTATCATTATTACCCATGTCCATCATGAGCATTCATCCTTCCTGAAAACATCTCAGCTCCCTGGGGGAGCATACAGCTCAAATATTGGTACTTCGGCAAATATAACTAATAAAACACAACATCCGACTCTGTCATTAATATAATGTTCTGTTAGCCATTAGTCAAATAAGTAATCAGTCTACTGATCTGACATTTCAATACATGAGGAAGTGTTTATAGCGGACAAGACCACAATTGTTTTCAGATTTTGTGAACTCAATTTAAAACTGCTGCTTACATCTGCAACAAATGTTGAAATTATTCACCCTTGTTTTAACAAATGTTTGTGTTTATTATCGGGATAATTATATATATTATTTCTTAAGTGACGATTCTTATGTCAACTTCAGATTTAGTACTTTGAGCAAAAGGTTTTGCTTGCTCAAGTTTGTTTCCTGAGAGCAATGTACTCATCATTGAACCACTGAGGAGGCTTGTTTGGAATTTTAATTTGTTTAAAACGGGCATGTTTGTCAAAAATAGGAATAAAAAATATCCTCAAATATACTTCAGACGAAGTCAGGGCTAACTGCTGTTTCAATAGCACTCCGAGGGATCTATTTTAGATCGTTAATAAAATAAGTTTCATTAAATGTACGATAAGACCGTGCCCTGTTGGTACGGGAGGGTCCCTTATGAACCTTGTTGGCTTTACGTGCAGCATAAATTAGCGAACGGTCACTTATAACACCAAATATGCATAACCAGTCAAGCGTCACGATTGCTGGTACAAAATAGACAGATATTTCCTAACAAATAAAGAATTAGCTGTTGTATTGCCTGACAAAACGGACTTCAAAACGCGTAATTTGAACTTTCTGTTGTGACCAGAAGTAGAGGTCACGTTAAGTACATGTACATGTCCGTAAACAAATGTTTTGTAATAAAAGTTGTTTACGATAATCATCACATAGAACATTTATTCAGGAGATACATTTTTGTTCTTCATAGTATATGATTAATGTACACGTTATTGTAAATTCTATCAACCTTAACGTCCGGTTCATAACATGTAACTTCTTGTATACAGTACAATTTTATTGTTTGTAATGTTACTGTTGTCTGCGCTAAATTTGGTGAAAGTTTCTCATTTTGCGAGAGATTTTAACGTGATGTTAGTGGGTTTTAAATAACATATTTACGCCACTGACTGACAATTCCTTAGTTTTCATTGTAATTTATCATTTCCCGCATAATTGCAGTGTGACTATAATCTTACATCAGAAAGCTGTCTTCGTTTGCAATTATCATAATTTCTAACCCCCATCGCTCTATGCCTTTCTGTGTACATGATACAGAATCTGATATCGGTCAAAGACAAACCGTCTATAATTGCCTGCATTTCCCCTGCAGTTAGTACGTTCATTGTTACTCGAGCAAATTGTGTGCCACGCAGGGTATATCACTGTTAGAAAGAATCACGTCCACTGATTGTTTGCGTATCTTCCCTGGTTAATTGTCACTTCAGCATGACAAAAGCCGTCATCAGCGTAAAGGAATGTCGCTAGGCAACTGTGGCATTGTACGCACTTGCAGTAGGTAATGAGCGTTTCATATTTTAGATGTTATTGTACAACGCTCATCATCCCACCTATCTTAATAATGACGCTCCCCTCCCCCACCTACGGGCTCCTTTTATATGTATTATTTTTGTTTGGTAAATAATATAAAAAATAATACTTGAAAAATAAATTGACCCTTCTATTACGTTGAGGGGGAGGAAGGGGAAGTTATTCGGACGAAACTATTTCCAGGGTCTTCTTCTGTTAATTAAATAAAACAATGGTCGACCCACCTCCCTTGAAACAATTTTCTGTCTACGCGACTGATATTTTCTAAAATTATTGAACCTGAGAGAGAAATATTATTGCAAGTGGTGTTCTATATCATCATCAACTTCATTTTCGAACGAATTTACACATGAGTGAGATGGGTCGAGGTCAGGTTGTCATTGAGTTACTATCCCCAGGGCGTACGAGCAGTTGGAATTCCTAGATCCCACTGCTATCTCACACTGGAACTGTACGATTACAATATCCAAAGCTATCTGAATTAAGTGGATTGCCGCTGATATGTTTAAGGTTCTGGACTAATACAGTTGCTGAGAATAGTGTATCAATCTGCAATGCGTAGGATTTGAAAGTTGGATGGACTAGTCCTGGCTTCCTTACTGCATCACTCGCTGAACCCATAGCAGCCGTGTATCAGCCTATAACAGAAAAGACGGCTTTAAACACATTATTTATATATCCAATATTATTGGATATCGAAATTGTTCCGATACTGCTCAAAAGACATGGGAACGAAGTTCCGTTTTCCAACTAGGGTCTATAGTAAGGAGAACGAGGTTAAACCATGGAACGACGTTGCAGAGTTAGCCAGGTGCGTGGTGGATGGTGATTTAAGTCTGGAGACTTTGCAGCGCCCGCTAGCGGCAGATTATACTTATTACAGAGCGGAGTGGATCGTGAAAGCAGTCTAACAAGACGATCAACATATACATACTATACAATTTGTCCAATAATGCAATTACAATTATAACCTGTCTCTTGTTACATATACAGGAACGCAATGTTTTGTTTCATATGATGGCAATGGAAGATTGTGAATGTGTTTATTGAGCATTAAGGAATAACTTATTTTCTTCAAAAGAATGAAAACACTTTGCAATCCTATGAAAAATATGTGAAAGCATTGCACGTGGGCAATTTCAGAAAAAAAATACCTGTCAATAGGTTTGTTTAAAAAACGATCATCCTTGTGAAAAAAGCAAGCCACGCGTCTTAAGCTTGGATAAAAAGTGCGCCCTCTGTTGACACAAAAATTCTCTACATTATGAAGAGGAAATAAAACGGGGTTTGTCGTGGTGGGGGAGTAGGATTGATGTGCTCGACTGGGGACGGGACCCCTGTTGAATTATAATACTCCATATACGGTGGATTATTAAGGGGTGACATGAAACACTCTTCACGCTAGGGGGTGGAGTGGAAGGATGGATTGGGGTCGGGTGGGGGTCGGGTAGAGGGTCGTGTTGGGGGAAGGCGTGTCTTGTCCATCATCTAAACTTGCTTGTCACGGAGAGTGATAGGGGTGGGGTGGTAGGGGTGGGGTGGTAGGGGTGGGGAGGGGTCACTTCGATGGCGATTTAAACAGACAGGGAATGGGACCCATTGGGGTAGAGATGGAGTTAAGCTGGGAGGAGTGGGGAGGGGAATTCAGCACCAAGCCCCAAGCCCACTTGATCCGCCACTATTACTTATGTAGTCCAGCAACCAACAGGGTGGACAATCATTGTTGGATATATAATAACTGTTGCATATTATAACCAAGGAGGTATTACTCTTTAAGAATTTTCCTGATCACACCATCAACAGAGTTTGGGAATTTTAAATTATCGATATTTTGTGTTGTGAACAATCAAGCAAATATGAAGCTGGTACTTGTAATGTTGGAGCTAAACCAACATGGTTCATGTATCAACAGGCTTTTGACTGCTGGACTATTAAGATTATTCTGACAACCAATAGAATATAGAAT
>CM055816.1:66927755-67009123 GCA_029582265.1 Zoroaster sp. YZ-2022
TATTTTATTGATTGCATTGACGATTCACAATCCTCTGACAATCGCTCTTTTCTCACGATCTGCCACTAGTGGGCGCTGCACATTATGTACAGAAGGAACAGTAAATTACGACGTGATTTTGTTTCATCTTTTTGTCAGCAGTATAGCATTGCCTTTATCTCATATAAGCTGTTTTTTATGATAAACTGTTTTTTGATGATAAATAATTATTCCCCGAATGTTGTGAGTGGCTTGGTTGCGTAATGGTTACATGTACAACGCTAGCCTCTCATATGAAAGTCAGACTTTCATTAAATTGTGTTTTTTTCTTTCTTTCTTTCTGTACAATAGTATTTCATGACTGTAGATAATTTATTTCGGGCAAAAATACTCCAACAATTATTTATAATACATTAATTAGATATGGGCTGGTGTGTTGTGGTAATTCTTGTCTGTGGACAAACACATATTGCAATCTGACTCACCCACGCACTATCTCTACAAACCACGCCCCATAAGCAACCTTGTCGCCAGGGTATACCTCGTTCTCCTGACTTCATATCCTGGTGGGATAAAAAGTCAACCTTGTCTCCAATGCTTTTGAGCAGTATCGGTATTCCTCAATCCCACTGCTTTCACACACTCGAACTAAGAAAACTGTGTGCTATAGAAAGTCTGGGACAAAGAGATCTAACTTTCAAATCCTACGCATTGCTGATATACCGTATAACAGTGAAAACGAGGTAGACCGTGGAGAAAAAGGTGACTTTCACAACGCTGATTAGTTAATACTACAAATGAATATGCTGATGAAAATAGAAGGTTTGAACATAATATTCGTTATATTCAATGCTGCAATGCCTGATATGTATGTCAAATGTTTATATGATTAACTATACCGAAAACAAAACACTATATAAATTATGACGAAATAAATCCCTACCTGCATGTAAATAGTTTCTATAATTTGTGTTAATTATATATTTGTTTTAACTCTTTTTTAACTAAAAAGGATTTGTGGTGTGAGGTGATTTGTCAAATATGCTTGATGCCGTTTTACTGCAATGGTGATTTTGACAGGACCGTATAGCCAATGACAAATCAAACATCAGTCGTAAGATAAACCACCAATCAAGTCATCGAAGCAGGCCAGTTGTTGTGCAGGAGTTAATTTTACATTTAAATTCTAGGGAACGTTTGTAATCCCCCTTTGGCGATTTTTCTCATGACTAACCCCTCCCTCATTTTTCTCACGATTACCACCCTCGTCTAGCAATGTTTTCCGCCGATGAAGTCAATCCGTAAATGAGCTTCCACCCCAACCCCTCAAAGATTAAGTCCTCGTTACGCCCATGGATGTTGATTACTTATTTGTTCCTGAGAGAGATGGGTGGCGTTCCATTCATCTTATTGCATCCATCTTATCTCTGAAAACCCTTACACACTGTTCGCATCAAAAGCATGCAGCTACTAGGAGCCTATTTTAATTATAATCTACCCTAGTCAGAATGCCTCTTCCGTTCACAGTCTCCTATTTTTAGAATAATGATGTAATTCTCGCTGTGAACGTCAGAGCATGGCTTCTACCTTACACGCTAAATAACACATTGAGCAAATCCTCTAACTCGTAAACCTATGATTTCTCCCTTCCAGAAAATCCCGCCGCTTTCAACTTTACATACAAACCATCTTCAATTATCGGTCATTACTATAGTTGTTCACTTACTTTCAAACAATATTTTTATCGGGTACTTTTTGCTCGCTAAATATCATCGTATTTGACATGGTTTCGTACACGTCTCCCTGCGATAGCGCCATGTTTCAGTTTTTCGCTCCTCCTCCTCCTCCTCCTCTCCTCCTCCTCCTCCTCCCTCCTCCTCCTCCTCCTCCTCCTCCCTCCTCCCTCCCTCCCTCCTCCTCCGCCTCCTCCTCCTCCTCCTCCCTCCTCTTTCAATCCAGGTCTGAGAACGAAAAAAAAAAAATTAAATAAAAAATATCGGGCTTGACAGCGTTACAATTAAGACCATGATTGGAATTTGCTTATTTCTAAGGATAAAAGCTAACACATGAACATCTCCAATAACCGCTGCAAGTCTATACTATAATAGTTGTTTTGCGACATTCCTGTACTCATATGACTGTTTTGTCATACGAGTGATAAACGTGACAATGATCGAAATATGGAAAATGGGTTCAGCACATACATATTTTACCCCGCTAAGTGAAATATGGAAAGTATATTACTGTCGTCCGAAGGCAAACAAATTCCACGTGTTAATTGTTTTAACAATCTACATGCATTTTCACTTTGTTCTTCTTAACGAAGTAAAACAAATCTATAATATAATAGTTGCTTAGCGACATTCCTGTACTCATATGACTGTTTTGTTATACTAGTGCTAAACGTGACAATGAACGTACTGGCAGAGAAGAAATATGGAAACATATGAAATAAGTAGGACCATATAATAAGTAGGACCATATATGGAAAGTATATTACGGTGATCCGTAACGTTGGAATAATTATATTTAATAATCTGTATGCATTTGCTTTATTAACTCACTTTCAAATGTTTGTTTTTATACACAATATTATTCTTTTCTTGATAATTAAAAAGTGGATGTGCACTTATGCAGTACATTAACTCCAAACGTATACATCTTTGATTAGGTGTTAAAGCCCATTTACACTAGTGGTAAATGGGCTTTTGAACACAAAATGTATGATGGTATCAAACATCCCTTGAAATACTTCTTTCTGAGGTGCTATCACTTTAGCAAAATTTTGTTGTCTTCCACAAACAAAATTCAGTTTACAATTTCAATACAAATTCAACCTAACAATGAATCCAATCAACACTAAAACAATCGGACAATTATAGTAAAAATTTGCAAAACATGGGTGATATTATCTTCGATGAAAGTAAACATTTTGTTCAAAGCAGTTTTGCCAATGCTACCAATAGTGTACGTATACAGGCTTTGAAATATGTTTTTGTTATAAACAATTATTTTTTGTGGTCTTGCCGGAAGCCTTGGTCATGCATTCATAATGTTAGAAGTGGCTTCGCTTTATTGATATACAATTTTACAATTTTAAATTGATCAAGGTGGCTTGGTAGAATCCTTCAGTTCTACTGTTGATGCGGCATTACGAACGTCAAACGTCAGACGTGGCTCTGCTTATAGAAAGTCTTGATCACAGCTACTGGCAATCAACTCGTTCTTGGCAACATCCCCCATCTTTTTGTTTTTCAAGTTGATAATAGCATTGTTATAGGACCTCATATAATCGTATTGGTATAATCCATATGAGAGTCGTGTATGAAATTATACGGCATACTGCATATGATTCTGGGCATGCGATACGTTTATGAAACCACTACAATTATTGATTGCTGGCTTTTGATAAATAACTGACACCCTTGCTTGTGTAAGAGGCATTTGCCAGTGACCAATCAAATTGTTCAACTGTAAGAGGATTTAAAATAATAGCCATGAACTGAGTGTTATTAAAAGACGTCATGACATCGTATGATACTCCTACCATATGCACGACGTCCGTGCTGAAATGAGAGGATATAGACCAATCATAGATGGGCATGCATTAGTTATTCACATTATACGGCATATTGCATATGACTGTTGGCCAAAGAAAAGGTCTCCAGTTTATGGTCTCCTCGCGCGTCGCTTCAGACGCGTTTTGCTATGAAACGATGTCTGTCCAATTGCAGCCAAAATTCGATCGATTGGAATTCTGCCGTGCTGTGCTTTAAACGACTTTTTCACAGATGTGAGGTCTCTAGCCACCATGTATCACGTATTTCTCTATTGGCATAAAACAAACAAACAAAAAAATAAAAGATTTTGCAAGAGCAACCTCGGAGAGTCGATATTTAAATGTAAGAGGAACATTTCTATTCATCCAGTAGACCTTAGCTTTTCTGAATTTGAGGCAAAATGGGTTCGAAGAAAGTGACTATTTTACAATATTTTACTTTGAGTTTAGATAATAAAATATATACACAATAAAGTGTATGTTGTTTAGTTTTATTATGGAATAAACTCTCTAAAGAAATTTAAAAATACCGACGCGCGGGGGCCAGAAACCTGAGACATGTTTTTTTGGCCTAAATGGGAATCCACCCATGTACGGATAGAGTCTCAGATTTCGACATACGACAAAGATAAGCCAATTGAACATAATGGTTGAATCGCAACTAACCAATGAGAAAACCTACAGACCATGTCACTTTTGTACACTGGAAATGATATTGAGAGTACCAAGGCAATTGCATAGCAGGCAAAAAGGTGCATATTTACATGAACAGTTTAAAAATGATTATTTTGATCTCAACATTCATGAAATGTTTATTGTAGATATGTAGGCCCTACCGAATAGTACTGTTTTGAACTGTGGTGCCATACTTAAAACATTCAATTATCTTGAAATCTTCAAAACAAATCAAATCCTTTACTATAGTTTCTGTCGTTGACAACAGTGTTAAGCGTTTACGTGCCTCAGTTGGACATTGCGATATCATGTGTGACATGGTTTATAGAACTAGTTTTGTCGCTATTGTTTCACGATGGTTTTATTGAGTGATGTCCATATGTAACCTCTAGACGTGTTTTTTTGTGTGGCGTCTTGCCAGCGGAGCACACGCGGCTCCTTTGTGTTGAAAATCGCAATCAAATTTAACCAGTGACGTTGATTTCTTATTAATCAATCGAGCAAGATCCATGACCTACACCGTTTGCATCGTGTTTGGACTATCTTTTTAAAGCAATCTTCATTGGTTTTGTACACGACGTCCTGTTCTCTGCAAACAAAGAACCTGCCAATGAGGACCTATTGTTCCCTTTGTTATAAGTCATCAGTCGGTTTGCAGTTCAAGTACACACACACACACACACACACACACACATACATGTAGACCACAGCAAACTGAGACGATACTTGGTATTCTATCAAACGGAGGACAGTGGTACAATTTGGGTAGTATCTATCAAATTGAGGACAACATACACAATCACTGTCTGTGATGATTACCTGCACTTTAGGCATATGGCATAATGTTTTCTTAGTGCTTGGGAGATATTAACTATCTGTAAGCATCTTCCGCATAATTAGTCAGCATAAATAGTCAGCATAATTAGTCAATGAACACAGGAATGATAAATCTGTCGCTGGGCAATTTTGGAGGTACATTTGTCTTTTGGCTTAACTTGTTTTTTCATTGTCTGTTCACAAGGCGTACAATACCTTTTTCAGTTCACCTAACTTTCAACTTTGATAGAGCTCATTGTGTTTTGCAAAGTTCTTAATGTTCCGCCACGTTCGAGTCGCGAGTGCCACAGGACAGGCCGTTTCAATGTCACGTTTGCCGGTAGTTTCATCAAGAAAAATCTCTGTAGTCCCTCCATGACGTCTCTTCTTCTACAGTCCATGGACGATGCTGCCTCTTCGAGATAACGGGAGGCCCGACTAGTGGATGGGACACTGGCTTCACAAGTTCCTATAACACACAAAGTAATTAAAAGACAATTTAGACATAGGAAATCATTCCACTCGGTGCAGCCAGCTAGAGACAGAGAAAGAGAAATAATAATAATAATAATGTGGGACTTATATAGCGCACGTATCCACCAACTGAGTGGTGCTCAAGGCGCCTATTATTACCCCTGCTCATCAGGCTCATAAATCATTCCTGAAACCATCTCAGCTCCTGGGGAGTATATAGCTCAATTGCTGCCATTACAGCACATATAGGGCTAATCAACCAACTCTGCCCTCACAGGTACCCATTTAACCCTGTGAGAGAAGCAATTGCTGGTTAAGGTTCTTGCTCACAAGTGTCACGGCTGGATTCGAACCCACATTCTGCTGCTAACACCAGAACTTGAGTCCGGTAAAGCTAGACCGCTCGGCCACGAACACTCCATTAACCCTCCTATGCCCAGGCTGAATGGGCCCAGTCAGCTGGCACTCACAGACAGTCACTCGAGTATTTTTGGGTGCATTGCCAATTAGTAGGTCAAACCACAGAGTCACACAGAGCTGTGTATGTACTGTTGAGTGGTTTTAGTTTTACCTCCTAGCCACATGTCCTTGCATTTATTTGAGTGCACTGCACAAAGTCAATGGGTTGGGAGTTACATACACATTTTGAGTGTATTTGAGTGCACTGCACAAAGTCAATGGGTTGGGAGTTACATACAAATTTTGAGTGTATTTCAGTGCACTGCACAAAGTCAATGGGTTAAGAGTTACATACAAATTTTGAGTGTATTTGAGTGCACTGCACAAAGTCAATGGGTTGGGAGTTACATACAAATTTTGAGTGTATTTGAGTGCACTGCACAAAGTCAATGGGTTAAGAGAGACATAAACATTTTGAGTGTCTTTGAGTGTTAAACCTATGGGGTTAACCTCCTATGCCCAGGCTGAAATTTGGCCCAGTCAGCACGGCACTCACAGACAGTCACTTGAGTATTTTTGGGTGCATTGCCAATTAGTAGGTCAAACCACAGAGTCACAGAGCTGTGTATGTACTGTTGAGTGGTTTTAGTTTTACCTCCTAGCCACATGTCCTTGCATTTATTTGAGTGCACTGCACAAAGTCAATGGGTTGGGAGTTACATACAAATTTAGAGTGTATTTGAGTGCACTGCACAAAGTCAATGGGTTGGGAGCTACATACAAATTTTGAGTGTATTTCAGTGCACTGCACAAAGTCAATGGGTTAAGAGTTACATACAAATTTTGAGTGTATTTGAGTGCACTGCACAAAGTCAATGGGTTGGGAGTTACATACAAATTTTGAGTGTATTTGAGTGCACTGCACAAAGTCAATGGGTTAAGAGAGACATAAACATTTTGAGTGTCTTTGAGTGTTAAACCTATAGAGGGTTAACCCTCCTATGCCCAGGCTGAAATTTGGCCCAGTCAGCACGGCACTCACAGACAGTCACTTGAGTATTTTTGGGTGCATTGCCAATTAGTAGGTCAAACCACAGAGTCACAGAGCTGTGTATGTACTGTTGAGTGGTTTTAGTTTTACCTCTTAGCCACATGTCCTTGCATTTATTTGAGTGCACTGCACAAAGTCAATGGGTTGGGAGTTACATACAAATTTTGAGTGTATTTGAGTGCACTGCACAAAGTCAATGGGTTAAGAGAGACATAAACATTTTGAGTGTCTTTGAGTGTTAAACCTATAGGAGGGTTAATAGAGAAAGAGAAATAGAAAGAAAGATAGAGGAAAATAGATGGACTGAAAAACAGATGGAAACAAAAAATATAAACAGCCAAAACTTACTGTTATCACTAGAATCATCACTCGAGTCACAGTAGTCAGAAGAATCACTGCTGCCGTCATCAGTGGTGAAGCCCTCTGCAAATAAATAAAGAACAACAAAGAAATGATTAAAGTATTTCTGCTCGCGTAAGAATGTGCTGGCCACAGTGGAGGGAGGGGGCGAGAGGGGATAAGAAAATGTCGGTCACCTACATGTAGGCAATTGGTAGCGAACAAAAAAAGTGAGGTACACACAGAGGAGATATTAGTTTTCACAGTGGCTGTACGTACCTCCAGTGACATGTAACTCTTGCAGTGATTTGCCATGCTGGGACTCCAAGTTGCCCCTCTCCAAGCTGAGGAAAAGTCGTGACAGTTGAGTAACCCTCTGGACGGTATCTGGCATCTGGTAGTATTCACGATGGACTCGCAAATCGTGACCCATGAAGTCTGCCAGGGTTTCCAGCTGATGGTCCTTCAAGGCAAGAATCTGTGATGCAGTCGCCACATGTTTTCGAAGTTTGGTAGAGCGGATGCTGTCGGCATTGTCGAGGCCTGCATCGTTTGCATACGCTCTGAGACAGTCACTTCCTCGAATATGGCTCATGCCTCCATAACAAGACCGTGCAAACAAGTACACGTTATCCTGTGCAACTCCAGCTTGAATTCTCTTTGCAACCAGAGCATTCCAACCACGTCATGGCCTCGTTGCTGAGAAGGACCGGCACAGTTCTGCCTCTTACCAACTATTTCCAACGACTTTGAACATTTTGCAGAGGTGCCTTTCGAGATCAGTGAGCACGCAGTCCCTATTGACAACAGATGTACTGTGCTTGTTGAAATCTTCAACTTTCATCTTGGAAACTTCACCCTGCCTCCTGCGATTGAACATAATGAGGCTGCACAGTGTGACCTCATTCAATATCTTCCAGGGTGCGATGACTTGTTTCCCCCGGGCAGCTTGAAGGTCGCAATTGCTCTGTCACCAGTGTCATTGAGAAACGATGACATTTTAACCACATCAGCATTTGTGGGGAGAATGTTGGGGTTATTACGCTTTCCTTGGTACAGTGTTCTGTGCGCATGGGTGGACACATGTTCTCTCCATTTCATTTCACACAATTGCAGGAACTGGTCGGATGTTTGTGCTTTGTGCCTTTCACCGGACTCCAGAGCATTTCCTTTGAGAATGACTGCATTTCTTGATGGAATGCCCAATCTTCAGTGCTAGAGATGGAACATTATACAACTGGTTTTCTTCTGAAGCCTGCGATATCCTGAACAGCCTTGAATATATCATTGAGGTGGTGGGGATGGATGAATACTTCAAGTGATGACATTTGGTAGGTTGGTGTTTATTCGCAGTTGGATGACGAGGCGATCGCCCACCTGCGTAGCTTGTTTCGGATATAGCCATGTTGAGCCTACGTCGTGGCTGAGCTTCAGGTATTCACGTTTGGCTACTTCGATAATCAGTGAATCGGTTTTGACTATGATAGATATATCATCTCTCTTCATGGGACTTAAAACTTTGTTCAACTTGAAAGATACACCAACAGGAGGAGGTTTCAACAAATCACTCTTGAGAACCACTCGTCCACTCCGACACCCACCATCAGTATGTGCATTGAGCACAGGCTTAATTGGGCACCGGTGTCTCCAAAGATCACTGCGTACATAATAACCAAAACAATATATGCACGGTCCATAGTCATAGGGATCTGCCTTATGATTGGGCCTATATGCCACAATGAGGACACCCTCACCCTCTCGAAGTACTTTGCAATTGTGTCTGTGATTACCAACATTACGTATTTTCAACAGAAGATTGTTACGGGCACTACGGTCGGTCTCCGAGGTAATATCTACAACTTCTCTTTCTTCCTTATGGCAAGACCGAAGATGACGGGGCAACTTAGCCTGAGGTTCGTCACAGTAAAAACAAAAGTGTTTTTTGTCCCATTTCCTTTGACCACCCATATTACTGGTCTGCATGACTGTCACGCCGCAGTTCTCATCGGGTTCAAAATCGTCAGGTGAGCTGTGTGGCTCGTTAGTCGGGCTGCTATGACATCCCGAAGCTTCAGGGGTAACACTGGAAAGGGTTGGTTGGCCACCGTCATCCCTGCACTGTGGCGATGATGGGTGGACCAGCTACAATGAAATAAAATAGACATATTTATCAGCAGTGGATACACGCTATTTTCGATCTGGGAAAGGCTGCAGTGAAAGGGAAGGGGGGGAGCCAAACCCCATTAACCTCCTATTATCAGTGTAGTTCTTCACAAAGTGGACCCATACTTCAAAATGTCTCAACTGGGACATATTGTGGTACGCACTTTCTTATCTAATGATTAATGGCATAGCCCAAGGCTCTTCAGAGAGATGAGGTAAACTGAAGCAGCCACCTGCTTTGTTTCATTGCAAGGCTAACTTGAAATAAACCAGTGCAGTAAATTGCGATATACACGTACTGTGTGAGGATCAGAACAGTTTGGTTTTGTCCCATACCCAGGGCATTTTGGGGTATCCATGGTAGTATGTTAGATGGTTCTAGACAACTACTAAAAATGATTTTTAAAAATCATTTTTAGTAGTTGTCCCAGAACCCCATCTAACATACTACTCCATGTACCATTCTTTGTGTACAGTATGCAATATTTTGAGGCATGCACACAAAAAGCATTGTGTACTCAGCAGTTTTTTGTTGCAGCATTTTGGAGACTGCATGTATAGAAGGGTTAATGTGTGTGTAAGGTACTTACTTTACGGGCAACTTTCTTTTGGTGACGACCCGCGTTCCATGTTGCTAAAGATACTTATAGCATACGCATTGACTCACTGGGGAAAAATAATATAAATCACAAACCTGAATTAGCCCTCCTCCCACACATAGAGGCCACTGTAAACCACAAAATGTCCAATGTGTTGTACACACATTGTTTGTGCATATAAGCCACACTGCCCCTTTGAAGTAATCTCCATTGTACATACAAAAGACACATGTATACCACAGTTGACCTTTTATTGTTCATGAGTTAAACCAAACTCCCAATAATAATTCACCATCATATTGAGAACAATAAACCATACAAAGCCCCCATTGGGATTTTCAGTAGTTATTGGTAAACACAGACTCTCCGCAATGACCTACCACCAGCCACTGAGTCTGGAACAGATAGTATTATGCCCTGCAATATGTCAATCACAGCACTAAAACCAACAGACATGAGCATTATGTTACTATGCAGTATAGCTATGGGGGAGCCACTGCCTACCATAGCAATGGCTTGTAGTGGCCTGCATGGCTTGCTTAAAAGATTTCAGTGATTGCAGTGAGGGTTACAGACCAACCCTCCTACAATCAGTGAAATTTTTCAAGCAAGCCATTCACCGCCACTGTACAAGCCATTGCTATGGTGGCAGTGGCTCGTCATGCTATATTGCATAGTAACATAATGCCTCATATGTCCGTTGGTTTAAGTGGTTTGTGATTGACATATTGCAGGGCATATTACTGTTCCAGACTCAGTGGGGTGGTAGGTTACTATGGGGAAAGTCTGTGTTTAAAAAATAACTGCTGAAAATCCCAATTAATGGATGATGGAGGCTTGGTATGGTTTATTGGTCTCAATGGCTGATGGTGATTTTATTATTGAGAGTTTGGTTACGTATAACCTGCCAAAAAATTTCAGGTCAACTGTGTGGTATATGTGTCTTGAGTATGGGGAGTGTTGGCTCTGAAAAGCTGTTGGTGGTCGTCTTTGAACAGTGTACTCTGCTCAAAATGTCTAGACCACCAAGGGCTCTTTTCAAAGCCAACACTCCCCCAAAGAGATTACTAGTTACACATGGTTGTACCCGCAAGTTTACTACTATAGTTATACTAGTAAAGTAGTAGTATAGTTTTACTATCATCCACACGGAAATTCATCCACACCATGGCCTTCAAACCATCAATTACTACTATATAAATAGAATTCGAGTCAAATCGTTTCCAACTCGTATTTCAACTCAACTCGTATCCAACCAACCGTTTTCAATAACTCATTTCAGCCAACTCGTACCCCAACCAATTCGTAATTAACCCCCCAACCCATGCACGAGTTGGTTGGTTGGTACGAGTCGAGTACGAGTTGGTTGAAGTACGAGTTGGTTTGAGTACGAGTTGGCACGAGTACGAGTTGACCAAAATGAGCACGAGTTGGTTGGAGTCGAGTTGGTTATAGTACAGTTGACCTCTTTCCATATAAATAGGACCTAGTTTGGTGTTAAAATGACAGCTCTATACTGTGTTTTGTATAATGTATTGTTCAATAAACTTAAAAATATAATGATTTATAAAGAGTTATAATAAGTCAGCTATGTGGCATTTCATAATATTAAACCCAAGAGGCTGTGATCGCTAATTATTATATTACATGTTAATGTCATTATATTAAATGATTACACTACAGGCAGCCTACGACAAACGTTGCATTGCCATTGAACTTAGCCTAAATAACAAATGCATCTGAGACTGAGAGCATACTTTTAAAATTGCCAGTAATTTTCTATAGACACATTTTAGTACTTAAATCGTTAGTAATAGTACACTTGACTTGGCTTACCTGTATCTTGTGAGCGGCTGAAAAATACCGTCTTCTCTCTAGCAGTAGCAGGCACGCACTGGCGGAAAGGACGCTATCTTTGAGTATACCAAAAAGCATCTATGCTGATGACAACAACAGCAAACGCGTCTCCACATGTCAAAAGTATTGTAACTAGAGAGGGCGCTGGTACATTTCCAGGCGATTCCGTAAAGTCCCGGACGAATGTGTTACGTCACACTCCGTCGGTTTTTCTCATAAGACCGAGGACGGCTTTCAAAACGTGAGATATTTCACTGGCCGTCATAAATATGCTCAGAGTTGCCAATTTTCAAGTTAGTTCAAATCGAGGACGTCCTCGTTTTGCATCGCGTGCTCGGTTGGCGAGTATGAATTTACATGGAAGACCTCACTTGACGTGATTAACACGTACACACACACACACCCTCACGCACATTGATTTGTGGGGTATTCCTTTGTTCGTTCTATTATCCCTTTTCCTTATAATTCTCCTGTGGGGTACAAGATTTTCTATAGTTACCTTGTGGGGTCCAATTGTTCTATTGTGTTTTGGACCCCACAACGAATGGTGTGTACGTTCACACACACACACACACACACACACACACACAACTGTTTGGTCCACATAATTATACTGACGATTATACATAATTATACTGCTATTGTTTACATTTTATGTTCCCATTGCCATTGAGTACACCTTGTTTAAGCATTCCCATAGGATGGATATGTACTCAGAGCACAATAAATATGTTAACTTGATAGTGTAGGGATACTATTACGGTATATCATGGAAATTCAGTCTCCAAATTAATACGGACGAGCACAGTGACAAAATATAGGACTTGAAGACAAAGGTTAACAATAACAGTAAACGTCAATTTATTCTGTGATATAGAATCCAAGGAGAATACGTAATCAACACTAAGTTACATTATAGTCAAATTAATTAACAGTATGAACAGCACCATGTAGAAACCAAAGTAGAAACCAAAGTTGAAACCCAAGTCGAAACCAAAGTTAAAACCTGAGCTGATGTGGGAGGTTTGCAATCTTACTTACTTTCAACTGAGATGTTTCATTATTTATTTGCAAATTTTTCGGAAAAAATACATCATTAAAGAATTTATCGATTATGAAATTAGTCTGACTCCATGATTAATCCATCACATAGGCATAATGTAAATGTTCTGTATTCAGGTAGAATTAACAATGGAAAACGTACACTTACACAAATTGTATCAAGCAAGATAACTTTTAAATGAGCTTTGAAAAGGGACAGCTTAGATCAAGATCAGACATCAGTTTAGGTTTTAATACCGAAGCGATTCTGGGATATTTGTGATAGAACAAGCAGAACCAACCAATCACCATGACTTCAATCATTTGAACACAATACTCATTTCCTATCAAATTGTTAAAACTATCTCACTCAACAATGTTGTTTGGTAAAAGGTTTCGATTTTTTAATTGTATTTTCAGCCGAGGACGGACACATTTTTATTAAATAATATTGAAGATATTCAGTAGTTGTGTTAGGTTATATTATTGTATAATTTGTTCATGATAATATTATACAACTTTCTTATATGCATTTTAGTTAAATATATAGGTAATTAATACAAAATTGAAAACCTTACAAAATTAGATGAAATTTAAAAAATCACTTTCTGGAAGGAAATAATGTGGGCGTAATTAACTATATTTATTAAATTTGTATTACATCAACATTTATACTAACATAATGTACATAACACACATTATCATCTGCATGGATATGTACTATTTATTAAAACATTTTTAAATAACATTTGTTTAACGTTTCTTATAAGATATATCGATATTTTTCACATAATTCATTTTCTCTTTTATACATTGAAAATGCCTTGACTTTTTTTGCGATGATAGGCCAATTCAGGGAAGAAACAAACATTATACATATTATTTACACTTAATATGTTAAGAAATCAAGAAATACAATTTAACACAAAATGCTTATGTATATAAACTGCACTCTGTCTAAAATTGTTTTGATATGTTTGTGTTTTCTGTGGATATAAATTGTCACCGTTTTCAGGAAGTGAAGAATCACCTCACATATCTGCATATCAATGTTTTTGAAATAAATCGCCTTTAAAGTTGAACTATTTTTGAAATCGCAATTTGAAAGATTGTTTATATTAAATATTTTAGATCGTGCTTGCTACTAAAGTAAATACATTAAATTACATTACAAATGAAGATATCGTTATCCTAGAGATTGTAATTTATGAGCCATTTACTTACAAAACTTATTCTTCACAAAGCCTTTGAGAAGCCTGGCCAGGCCCAGGCTACCTGGCCTCCTAATCTGTTATTTGTGAGACCTAATCCTGTAACAATGCAGTACCTGAGAATCAACATAACCTGGGCTTCTGGAGGGCCTAGCCCATAATGGCTACAGTTGTGAACAAAAGACAGCTGAGTTGTCAGTCAAGTCTGCGTTAACAGAGCTATTTGAGATCTATTCATTAGTAAAGGGTCTTTTCTGCTCAGATTGGGGATTACATAGGCCCCTAGGCCTGAACAAAGCCCGGGCCTGGCTGGGCTTCTCAAAGGCTTGGCTGTACCACGACTTTGGCCCACTTCCCTTAACGTTAGTGGTGAGTCACCGGAGCAGCCGTGTGCACACGGCATGTAGTAGAATCAGAGCTTGATATTGAAATGAATAGTATAATTTAATTGTATAATTCCCAAGCACTCAAGTATCTTGTCCATAAGCAATGTTCATTGAAAATTTACAGATTGCTAAATGTACTGAATTATTGTTTGTAAGAAAGCACCTTAAAACCGATGTGTTCTATCTACAGACCCTTTGTTTGTCTCTGATAAATGAACGGTCTACATCACTATTGACAATGGAATTTAGTGTTTCAAAAAAGAACATAATTATTTTCAACATTTTGCCTGTAAATACCGCAATGTAAATTTTAAGCTGTGATGGGTCATACAAAATGTTGGACTTTGTTCAAGCGAGTATAAAGCGTGTACACTGGGTGAAGGGAGTTTGAAGTATCCAGTCAATTATTGAAACTTAAAATGCATAGTTGTGTCTCAATGTTAATACTAAAAACGATAATGGTAAACGTACATAGACTACTTAATGTTTGACGGAGGGACACGCTTTTTTACAACTTTAAACATGTAGTTAGTATTTGATAGTCCGTAGTGTGTATTGTAAAATAACTGGTTCTGTTGACCAATGACGTGCAATAAACTGAGTGATAGGAACCGAACAAAGAGTCAATGTTCTTTTTTCAATTGAGTGAGTGTCACATTAATCTTGAGTATCAGTGGATAACACTGGTCAACAAGTTGTCTGCTTCGGAGATAAAATGTGCTATTTATTATGGATTTTGATGTGCTGAATTCAAATATGACAATTAAAATTGCTGATTGGCTACTGTTTCCAAGATATTAGTTTTTACATTTTACATACTATGTATATGGTGTACACAGCAGATTATTAATCGTGAATTGTAAACCTATGTCTTTTCATGTGTTTATGGTTGTATCACACGATACCATATCTTGAAAACTAGAGCCAATCAACAATTTTAAGCATCATTTCCATTCTCAGTGAGCCGTAATTAGTCAAGTTTGACTTCATTTGTTTCGTAAGCATTTTGGCTGTAGACCAGTGTAATCAATGGAGCTTAGGGTTGAATCCATCTCCTCATTCCTGTTTTAGTCCCTCTAACCCCTCTGTCTACCCACCCATTATTCCAAGTCCCTATGCCTGTTTAGTTCTCCTTAAACATTTCCTTCTCCCCCCCCCCCCGCGTGGAGCAAATTGGATACTGAACAAAACACTGAAACATGACAAATTAAATCCAAGCATTTTGTTTTTCATATGGCGCTTGTAAATAGTTTCTGTAATGTGTATTAATTATTTATTTGTTTTAACTCTTTATTAACTAAATAAGATTTGTGGTGTGAGGTGCTTTGTCAAATGTGCTTGATGCCGGTTTACTACTAGGGTGATTTTGACAGGACCCTAGCCAATGGCAAATCAAACATCAGTCGTAAAATAAACCACCAAATCAAGCAGGCCAATTTGTATGCAGGAGGTAATTTACATTTAAATTCTGGGGAACGTTTGTAATCCCCTCCTTCGGAGATTTTTCTTAAGACTACCCCCATCCGCCATTTTTCTCACTGCTAGTACTACTATCCTCGTCCAGCGGTTTGAAGGTGTTCAGTGTTTTCCATCAAAGACTATGTCCTCGCTACGCCCCTGGATGTTGATTGCTTATTTGTTCCTGGATGTACATGTACCATGGAAAGGCAAGTATGCCTAATAACCTCAATCCTTCAAAATCCTTCACTTTAGCAAAGAGGATTTTGGAGGATTTGTGAAAGTTAGGGTTAATAGAGATCTCAATTTTTAATAGAGATATCTCTATTAGAAATACTTTTACATTTTAAAATGTTTTTGAAATGAATTTTCTAATGCTGCAGTTTATTTTGCTCTTTGCCCCTCCTTCATTGTCGATGGTGTTAATTCCTTTGTTTTTACCGTGCTTGTTTCTTGCATCTTAAACTCTTTTGTTTTACGCTTGTTTACCTTAATTACCATTGCTTTAAATTTTATATCTTTACTGAGTTTTATGTTTTCAATTTAAAACTAGATCAGTTTTACACTTTCTACCATTTCCTTTTTACTTTTAACATTTAAAATCTTATGTTTTAAATGTTATCCTCTGATTTTGTTTATTATTGTTTACTGCTTTTATTTGTTTATTTAATTTTATTGTAGATTGCTTAACTTTTTATATTGTTTTAATACAGTTATTCTTGTGTTAATGTTTACATTTGGTTAAACCCTCGTTTGATTCATTTGAAGTAAACGCGTATAAGGCCAGTGAAATAATATAGTTTTATCGTATTGATATTATATCATCACATGCTAATTACAGGAATAGTTTGAGACATGTATTCCTTTCTATTTGACCAAAAAAATAAAATAAAAGTGGGCACAATAAATAACGAGGGTTTCGTTCAGTGTCATTCAGCGAGAGCGGTAATTACTGCTTACAAAATATCCTTGTGAGCTATTAGTGATGCTCGAGGATAATTTTACACAAGGGTATTGTTGGAAATGTCGATTGACGCGGAGGAGAATGAAGCCTTGGTGGGTGCACACCACTAAATAAACTCCCACAGTAAACAGTACTAAATACAAAATATTCAAAAATCATTTTAAAAATTTGTACAGTCCGACAGTTTTTAAAACAAAAAGAAAAAATATTGATGGATATATCACCTTTTATTTTATTTTCAGTTTATTGTGGATAGTCCAGGTTTCCATCGAGTTATTATCATCCCAATGGAAACTACCCTCTGTACTGAAAACGACCACACTGAAAAGCAGCCATTTTGGAAAAAGGCCTTAAGCTTGAAATTAAATTAGGACCACTTTTTCAGGGTCTAGTGTATCCAAAATTCTCAAAGTTGGTTGGAAGTCAAGGACCCCAGGTTATGACATTGGGCCATTTGTACACAATCCATCAAATGTATTAGCCTCAAATGTTTGTTTTTCAGAAAATTAGTCCCTAATTTGCCATAGCGACCAATCTGACATTTTTCAATTTTAAGTTTTCCCGCCCATTAGTACATTCAGGAAGAGACCTACCATTGTATCTAATCACATACATAGTTTTTAAGATAGAGCATGCATTGAAATGAAGAATGCTCTAACTAGCTATTCTTGTACTTTGGCAAAGTGACCAATACCGCATTGGTCACTTTGCCAACTTAATTTGGGATTGGTCACTATGGCAAATTAGGGACGAATTATGAGGACATACACTTTATGAAAAACAGCTCGGCGCATGAATTCCTCACTATTTTTAGTGGGGTGCACCCTGATGACACAGTGCGCACGCAGCATCCTAGATAAGCCTATAGAAACACCACGCACGTAAAAAAAGACCACCACAAAGCGATCTGGTACGAGCGGCATTAGCAACTCGTTCTGCTCATCTAAAGATACGACTTTATGTAGATGCATGTAGTTCTGATTGGTCAAAATCAAAGAAGGCCAATTCATTATGCATTGGCACCGAATTCGTACGTGGTGTATACTATCAGGGATGTCGGGCACGATAGCGATGCCACCAGGCGGAACATTTACAGGCCTAAACCTCCGGAGTGCGTATTTTTGTTTTACACCGCAGCGACGGGTTTTGTACGCATTTCGCCCTTGTGTCAAGACTATGAACCCATTCAGCACGCATGCGCGCGAAGGGAATTTCGACACGCAAAAAAAACCTACCATCAACGGAGAGGGAATGGCTCCATGAGTTCCACTGCAGAGCGCCATGGTCGACTGCAGCTTGGAGTTTAATTCTATCGTCGCGCGCCTAGGGTTTCGTAGTCTCTCTCTCAAGACCGGAATTGGCACTTTTACTGCACAAAACCCGTCGCTGCGGTGTAAAAAGAAAATACGCCTCCGGAGTCCCGCCTCACCGGTTTAGTATTTCTAGTTAGTAGACGTGGGTTCGCTGTCAAAATATATGACCGGATAAAAGAAACACTTCTGTCTAGAATAAGTCACTCTACACACAGATATTTTAACATTCAATGGAAGAGAACAAAATGTTTTAATTGAATACTTCAGCAACTCTATTTTACACTTAGCTCCCCAATAATTATCAAACCAGTAAACAAAGATAATGCTGTCTGAGGAATGATTTCCAGTTTCCAGGTAATATATTCCAGTCGCCTATAAACCTTATTTAATACTAGGCCCTTAGCCTCAAGATATCTGCTTAAAAATACGTAAGTGATACTAGGCTTCAACCTACAATATCCACTCACTTAAAAATACCAAAGTGATACTAGGCTCCTACCTACAATATCCACTTCCTAAACAACTTAAATATTACAAGGCTTCTGACTCGAGATGCCAGTAGTTTCTTGAATATTAACTAGAAAATATTAACATCACTATGGAATGACCAAACCTATTCTTCAGCAGCCAATATCTAACGTTATCCAGCTCCTCACAAATCCAATTTGGCTCCCCAAGTGTTAACTCCAGCTCCCCAAACTTTAGTACAGCTCTCCATCTCCCCAACAAATATTACAGCTCGCCGAGATTTTATAGCAGCTCCTCAAAGGTTAATCTAGCTCCTCAAAAATGTAATACAGCTCAATATTTACACAACTGGCGATACATTTTACTTTAGACAAATCGTCAGCTCCCGAAACTTTATCTTAGCCTTAATATTCAGGAAATATTCATGTGGAGGCAAAGGTCATATCGATTATTCTTACTTGTAACTTCACCTAAATAACTCTTTGCCAAGTTCAAAGTTCCTCCAAATTTCTGATAAATAAACTTCACAAAATATTAAGTGCAAGCACATACCTGTCAGAGATCAGCAACACAGACTGACTCCGATCTAAAAATTCGCCCTATCTATACCATTTGAACTGCGCGCCTTTTCGTACAGTAATTAAGACATGCCCCCTTAATCTCAACATAAGCAAACGTTACAAGGTTCAAAATCAGTTCTAAATCACATATTTATACAGTTTAATTCCTAATAAATGAGCTGAAATATCATTTAATATCTGCCCTTTCTGTTTAAGTAAAAGATCTTGTTAATTAAATATAACTGTTTCCTAATTAAGGCCGATAATTGAGTTCACGAATGAACGTAAACGCCGCTTAATTTCATTGATAACATTTATTTTTAGGTCATTCATGAATATTCATAAACTTTGTAAACACTGAGCAAAGGATAAGTTTACAAAGTGTACTCTTCATTTCTGTAGTATGAAAAGATTCATCAATACATAATGGGAAAATTTTATACAAAATAAAACTAATTTTACAGATAATAATTTGCAAACTTAGGACCAATCATAGCGGTTGACTTATACTGAAATCCGCCACCTTGAATTTACACAAACTCTATTTATAGCATAGTGTGTGAACAGCATCCTCACGTGAATAACAACAGTTACACACAAGTCACTCTACGTCATAAATATTTAGAAATAATCAAGAGAAGCTTTAAAAAATGTCACCGAAAACATAATAGCTACCAGTAATGATTATTAAGGTAAGATTGATGAAAATGATCCATATGTATGGGGCATTTTCGTCACAGCACTTTAAACAAATTTACTAGCAGCTTCCTACTACGACAGCTTCAAGGTTATGCGGCATTACACAACCGCCTATAATCGTATTGGTATAATCCATACGAGACTCGTCTATAAACTAAGCTGTATAATTATTGCATATAATTCTGGGCACGCGAGCCGTTTATGAAACCAGTACAATTATTGATTGCTGGCTTTTGATAAATAATTCATGCCCTTGCTTGTGTAAGAGGCATTTGTCAATGACCAATCAAAAAGTTCCACCGTAAGGGGATTACAAGTTTTATTGAAAGACGTCATGGAATCGTATTATACTGCTCCGCATGTATGACGTCTGTGCTGAGATGAGAGGATACAGACCAATCACAAAACGTTATGTTCATTGCATTTGCCAATCGTGTGATCGGCGTTCATAAGTTAGTACAGTACGACCAATAATCTCTTTACTTACATCGTTTGTTAGTATACACGACAATCTCCGTACTCTATGCCGACGCCGAAGTCAGCGTTCATTTCAACATTGTTCTGTGTGCTGTACAGTCGGGATTGTATTTAACAGTGATGTACAGATGACTGATTAAATGAGAACAGATTGGCCCAGTTCTACTCATTTTATTTGGAACATTTTCATCCGTCGATTTCTAAAACATTCTGAATAATCAGTTTAAATCATTGATTGAATCATGATGCAGCAAGTACTCGGGATGTGTGTTCTTCATTGCAAAATGATTTTAGTGTTTCTAGTATCGATGATACTTGAAGTGATGAGTTTTGGGAGTCAGTGTGGATCACTGCATCACAAATTGCTCCCTGCAGAAAACAGAGTCCTCAAGAACTTTACATACGTGAATAAAACCGTACCCCATTACGTCATCTGCGGACAGGAATGTAACATGGATAAGGACTGTAAGTCACTCAACTTCTTTAAAGGTAATAAACTGTGCGAGTTGAACAATTCTACGAGGGCCGATCATCCTGAATCCTTCGTTGAAGATCAAGGGAGTGTGTACTTCGATGCAAATGAAGACACACCTCTCTTCGCATTGCCTGATATGTCCGTTGATCGCTACAGAAGTTGTAAGAAGCTTTTGGAGGCAGGTTACCGCACTAGTGGTGTCTACAAGATATACCCAGAGGGACTTAGTGATGGTCTCCAAATCTATTGCGACATGGACATTGATGGCGGGGGATGGATTGTATTTCAGCGGAGAGAGGATGGCAGTGTGGACTTCTATCGTGATTGGAGTCAGTACCAGGCTGGCTTCGGTGATCTAAGCGGGGAACATTGGCTAGGCAATGAGAATTTGGTGAGTCTGACCTCTGATAAATCACACGGGATATGGGACCTCCGCATAGATCTCACAGATTGGATTGACGATACGGCATTCGCGAAATACACGGATTTCCAAATCACTGGTGAGAATTACACACTGAATTATGGCGAATACGATGTGAGCAGCACTGCTGGTGACTCTCTTTGGTATCACAAAGGAAAATCCTTCACAACAAAGGATACTGACAATGATGCGAAAGAGGAAAATTGTGCACAAATCCGTGAAGGAGCCTGGTGGTTTCATACCTGTTTGTACTCTCACTTAAATGCTCATTATTACCCAGATGGGCAGTATCAGGATTACAAAGGCATTGTGTGGAAGAACTGGTTTAACAACTTCAATCCTCTCAAAACGTCGAGTATGAAAATGCGTGAAACAGACATGTAAGTATAGCATTATTTTGGTATTGATGGGAACGGGTTTGGAATAAATTATCACTTGTTTATTTAAGAACAAGAAAAATAAGAAAACTTTACTTAGTCACATAAAGAATTACAGAAGAATTACATGTATAAGTTTGGTATGATAACACAATGTTTAATTTCTAAATTACAACAATAAACGTATAGCATGTGTCACCCGTGTTTTGTGCTATTTTATCGACAATTTCCGCAGAACATTGCTATTATATTTATAGAAGCAAGGTTATACAGTAAATATGTAACAACATGAATTTATGGTAGGTCCCACAATGACATATAATAATACACACGTCACTGACGTCAGTACGCTAATTGTAAACATTACAACCCTTCAATGATGTGAAGACAATCTATTTACCAGAAAAGCACTCTTAGAGCGCAAACCTCCGCCAAGTAGAGCTGGGTAGAAAAAAATCATAGAAGTCGTCAATGACCCTATTTGATTATGCTGTACTCGTACTAATATTGTCAAAAAATAAATATATAATTTTTTTTTTTAAATCTCACGCTGAACCACCAACGATTCTTGAAACTTGATGAAAACATTAGTTTATAAGTAAACAGGACATTATTAGTGCGCCCCTATCGTTTCTACTTATTAACTCACTGATCCGCGATAACGTTAACGTTATAGTCCTAACAAATACGCTTTTCTGAAATCGAAACTTCATCAAAATCTAATCGATTGGTCCGTGTAGAAACATAGTCAGCAAATTTCACCCGAATCCACGGAAAACGTTTTGAGATATCTTGAACATAAGTACACACACCTACACACAAACAAGCAAATCGATTGTCCGTTTTATTTATTAAATTGACAATATTGTGATGATCAGTGCAGACTTTCAACAGGGCATGGAATCGGTGTCCTAGTACAGTGCATGGTGACAATATACACGAATGAACACACGATGGTACTAAATCATTTAGTACGTTTGAATAGCGTGTAAAACGTTCATATAGGGGCACACAATCCCTTCTCATATGGTGTAAACAGACTAATAGAGACCCTCTAGACCCAAGAAAACAATTTCAATTTCAAGCCAAAAAAAAAGTTTTATATGGGTGCCCGCCCACAATCCCTTCAAAAAGAATTGTTACCGAAAACCAATTTTTTGCACATTTTTTGCACTGCTGACATTCTACAGAGAAACCAAGAGATTATATTTGTCTGGCCATTCTAATACCCACAACCAGACCAAACCAAACCAAAATAAACATCTGATGACTCAGCGTGCCCTAATGTGACAGGATGACTGATTGCATTGGGATAAGTGCGGCCTACACCAATGACTAACAGCTGTATACAGTTTCAATGGGTTGTCTGCTGGCAAGGTGAAGTTTGTTTACCATGTTATCAGACACTGTATCAATAGAGAACTTATGCAAAGTGGCTGAATTTGAGTTTTCCATGACGGAGTAAACAACAATTGTTTACAAACGGACTGAATGAATTGCAGGGTTAAGATGAACACTGTGACTGAAAATTACTGGCTCATTTATTCAGCAGCAACAGTTATATTACCTTATCACGTGAGATATTATTTTCTATCACTGAGTTAATCTAAAACTATCACTCCGATTCCATGCCCTGTTGATGGTGATGATATTGTCCCTTTAATTTGATTTTTTTTTCGAGAAGAAATTTACATCATTAATGAAATTATCGCGTATGAAATTAATTTGCCTCCAATCATGGTCCGTCCATCACTCAGGTAGAATTAACGATGGAATACTTACACCTTCAAATTGTATAAAGCAAGAAAACATTTATATTAACTTGGAAATAAGCTTATAATTAAGAAATTCAACATTTTGTTGGTAAAATGGTTGGATTTTTGAATTGTGTTTTCAGGACGGACATTTTGTTTTTAATTAAATAATATTGAAGATATTTGGTAGTCGTGTTAGGTTATAATAGATAAATAGTTCAACATAATATTATACGACTTTCTTATTTGCACTTTTAGTTAAATATATAAGTACTTCATTCAAAATTGAAAACCTTATAAAAAAATTGATAAATTAACAAATTCATTAAGATTGAAACAGGGTCACTCTTTGGAGGGAAAGAATGAGAGCGTAATTTTTTTATATTTTTAATTAATTCGGTATTAGTTACAAATAAATACAAACATATGCCCATAACTCATATATAACAATTATTGGAGATGCACTATCTTATAATACAGTTTAAAATATAAATATGTTTTAATGTTTCTTAAAAGATATATCGGTACTCTTTCGCATAACTCATCTCTCTTGCGTACATGGAAGTTGCATTGACTTTTGTCATACATTAAATAGTAATGTGTGCATGGTCACTGTTTTCACGAAGTGAAGAATCGGCTTATAATTCAATTTGTAATTTCAACAACTTTTTACATTCAATATTGCACATTGTGCTTGCTACTGAAGTAAATCACTTGAAATGAAGACATCTTTATCATAGAGATTTAATGAGCTATTTACTTACAAAACTTATTCGTCACTTTGTGAAAACGCCAAAACAGAAGGCCGCCCGTGCAGAGCTCTGTTAATAGTAAACAATCATGCGATTAGAACAGGTTTGACAAGATACTACATGTACATAAATTAATGATTCATAATGTAGCAATGTTTATTTCGTCATTAAACTTAAACTCAGTTATGAGTCAATGGAACATCGTCACTGGGGCAGCCGTGGACACACGGCATGTAGTAGAATCAGAGATTGACATTGAAATTAATACACTCACTGGCCAAAAGTATTGCAACATGCTCAAAACTGAGCACTTTACAGTAACAGGTGAGATGATCATTTAATCTGATTTCATCGATCGTGTATTACATAATTTCCGAGCAAGAACAGTAAAATAGAACATTGACTTCAAAACACAGGCACTTTCAAGAAGTCTTAAGTAGTGTAAATAAAATAAAATAAATTATTGTAACACAGTTCTCCAAACTGAACTTTGGTGTGTGTTGCAATACTTATGGCCAGTGAGTGTAGTATAATTTTAATTGTATAATTCCCATGCATCTTGTCTATAAGCAATTTTCATTGAAAATCTACAGACTGCGAAATGTACTGATTTATTGTTTTTAATATAAGAAAGCACCTTAAAACCGATGTGTTCTATATGTTTGTCTCTGATGTATGAACGGTCTGCATAATTATTCACAAGAGAATTTAGTGATAAAGAAAACATAATTATTTTCAACATTTTGCCTGTAAATACCGCAATGTAAATTTAAAGCTCTGATGGGTCATACAAATGTTCGACTTTGTTCAAGCGAGTATAAAGCGTGTAGACTGGGTTGAAGGGAGTTTGACGTATCCAGTCAATTATTGAAACGTAAAACAAATGTTTGGTCCTATGCATAGTTGTGTCTCAATGTTAACACTGAAAACAATAATGGTAAACGTGCATAGACTACTGAATGTTTGAAGGTTGGACACGCTTTTTACTACTTGAAACATGTAGTCAATATTTCATGGTCCGTAGTGTGTATTGTAAATAACTGGTTCTGTTGACCAATGACGTGCAATAAAACTGAGTGATAGGAACCGAACAAAGAGTCAATGTTCTTTTTCAATTGAGTGAGTGTCACATTAATCTTGAGTATCAGTGGATAATCAATGGAGCTTAGGAATAAACCCGTCTCCTCATTCCTGCTTTAGTCCCTTTAGCCCCTCTGTCTACCCACCCATTATTCCAAGTCCCTACGCCTGCTTAGTTCGCCTTAAAAATCAAATTCCCTACCCCCCCCCCCCCCCCCCCGCGTGGAGCAAATTTGGATACTGGACAAAATACGCCATATTTTATTATTTATTTATTTATATATATATATACTTATAGTAAAACTAGTGGAACGCTGGTAGTTGTAACTCCGAGTTTCACGCGTTATGCGATCACCAGACAAATATATATATATATATATATATATATATATATATATATATATATATATATATATATATATATATATATATATATATATATATATATATATATATATATATATATATATATATATATATAAATAAATAATAAAATAGGCCCCTATATGGAAAGTATATTCTGGTCATTCGAATGCAAACAAATTCCACATTTGAATAAACTGAACAATCTGTGTGCATTTTCACTTTGTTGTTGTTAACGACGTAAAACGTTTCCTTTAGGATGCCTTTATGGACATTTTACCCAAAGTAGATACATCGTCCTGGTGTTAAAGCCCATGCACACTCGTGGTAATCTCAAGATACATAAATGATCACAGGTATAAATGAAACTTAATTGGATCAACAATTTGTGATTGTTTCAAACATCTCCTAAATATATTGAATTGTTGTCCTATATGGACAAAAATTAAAATTTCAATCCCAAAAGTCAAGGGAAGAATGATTCGTTCTTGACAAAATCCTTCAACTACTGGAATCTCAAGGTGATAAGGCTTTACTACACGACCTCCTATAATCGTACTGGTATAATCCATACGAGACTTGTTCATGGAATTATACGGTATATTGCATATGATTCTGTGCACGCGATGCGTTTATGAAATCAGTACAATTATTGATTGCTGTCTTTTGATAAACAGATTACCCTTGATTGTGTAAGAGGCATTTGCCAGTGACCAATCAAATTGTTCTAACGAAATGGGATATCAAAACTAATAGCCATCATCTGATTGTTATTGAAAGACGTCATGACATCATATGATACTCCTACGTGTGCATGACGTTTGGGCTCAAATGAGACGATATAGACCAATCATGTTAGTTATTTCAAGTTACACAACATATTGCGTGTTATTCTGGGCACGCGATGCGTTTATGAAACCAGTACAATTATCGATTACCCCTTGCCAGTGACCAATTAACCTGTTTTCACCGTAATGAAATTTCATAGATTATAGCCAGCAGCTAAGTGTTATTGAAAGACATCAATGATAATTGTAGCTTAAAGATGAATAATTTTTAGCTACTTTTACAGCAACTTCCGGCAATTATCTTTTTCATCGGAACTTTGCTATTTTGGATGAGGAAGGGAAAACAAATGATTTAAAAGTACACATTTCTCAAAATAATCGTGAGAAGCAACATTTTAAATTAATTGATGGTGGATCACGGCATAACATAATATTGGCAGTGTTGTACTGTTAAACCAAACTAATTTGTGAAAAGTAGTTGTTTTCCTTTCTAAAAGGAAATTTCAATATTCCTAGGAAAATATTTACTTCCGGAAATTGCCGATAAAACACGGATTTAAGTATTCAGAATGTGGGTTTGAGTCCTAGCTGTGCCGGTTGTGGCATTTGTGGCCTCGAACAAGACACTTAATCAAGAATTGCTTCCCGTCTCCCAGGAGTATAAATAAAGACGGTGGGGGCAGATATTGTTATTGAATTTTATTACCGATGGGTGACAGTAAGTAAACCTGATGAAATAAATTATAATAATGTAAAACGCCGTGAGTATCACTTCGTGATGGTGTTATCACTTTAATCAAACTGTAAATTATTATTGGGTCATTCCATGCCAAATCACCTAAAAATGTTATAATTTGTCAGTGACCGACTAAGATTTTGCTGATTTTTTTTTCAACATACCTGTATGGGAGCAATGAACCCACAACAAATGTTTACACCTAACTCCAAGTGGTTCCAGGGATTTGGGCCCCTTTTCTCCCTTCAAGTTGCGCCGGTGATTTGGGGGCACTTTCAGAAGCCTATAATTATATCAAAACTGGAATCTGCTGTCAAAAGTAATAACATCTTTTAATGTTAGCGATCCTTCAAAACCCACAACTGATCCGACATAGCTTACTTTTTGGCCATTTTAGGCCCCTCTGGTAAACACATTATATATGTGTACATAGAAATATGTAAATTCGTAAATATTTCTGAATTTCCTTACATACATAGATAGCATACAATAGTTTAAGATGTAAATGTTTCATTTACATGGGGTAAATGTTTCATTTACATGGGAAGTGGCCCACCTGGTCAACCATCCATTAGATGGACGTGTTTTTTGACATTTTTGACCCAAGGCACACCAGCTAAACTAGGTGCATATGTCTGGCCCCAAACAAGGATGGACCAATACTACCTTCATTGGGAGCAAAGATTTGTTGTGTGTTCAGTATTCCCATAGAGGTATGTTGAACAAAAATAATAAGTAAGCAAAGCAGAGCAGAGCGGAGCGGAGCGAGCGAGCGAGCGAGTGAGTAAATAAATTTCAATGCGACAGTTTCAATGTGTTTCGGCATTACATAAACTCATATTGGTATAATCCATATCAGACTCGTGTATGAAATTACACGGCATAATTATGGGCACGCAATGCGTTTATTAAACTAGAAGAATTATTGATTGCTGGCTTTTGATAAACAAATGACGCATTGACGTCATGGCACGTATTATACTTCTACATATGCATGACGTCTGTGCTGAAGTGAGAGGATACAGACCAATCACAAAACGTTATATTTTGCACCGACCAATCAGGTGATGGGCGTTCATACGTTATTACAGTACAACCAATCATCTATTTACATACATCGTTCGTTGATATACGTACACAATTCCGGCACTCGATGCCGACGCCGAAGTCTGTGTTCATTTCACCATTGTTATGTGTGGTGTACAGTCGGGATTCTATCTACCAGTGATCTATCGATGACAGACGAAACAGTGGTTGGATGGAAAACAGACTGAAACAAGAGCGACTCAATTGATTTGATTTTCTTTCAAAAGCATTCTGAATATAATCAATTTAAATCATTGATTTAATGATGATGCAGCAAGTATTCTGGATGTGTGTTCTTCATTGCAAAATGATTTTAGTGTTTATAGTACCGATGATACTTGAAGTGATGAGTTTTGGGAGTCAGTGTGGATCCCTGGATCACAAATTGCTCCCTGCAGAAAACAGAGTCCTCAAGAACTTTACATACGTGAAGAAAACTGTCCCCCATTACGTCATCTGCGGACGGGAATGTAACATGGATAAGGACTGTAAGTCACTCAACTTCTTTAAAGGTAATAAACTGTGTGAGTTGAACAATGCCACGAGGGCCGAGCATCCTGAATCTTTTCTGCAATGTCAAGGGAGTGTGTACTTCGATGCAAATGAAGATACACCTCTCTTCGCATTGCCTGATATGTCCTTTGATCGCTACAGAAGTTGTAAGAGACTACTAGAGGCAGGTTACTGTACTAGTGGTGTCTACAAGATTTACCCAGAGGGACTTAGTGATGGTCTCCAAGTCTATTGCGACATGGACATTGATGGCGGAGGATGGCTTGTATTTCAACGGAGAGATGATGGCAGCGTGGACTTCTATCGCGATTGGAGTCAGTACCACGCTGGATTCGGTGATCTAAGCGGGGAGCATTGGCTAGCCAATGACAATTTGGTGAGTCTGACCTCTGATAAATTACACGGGACATGGGACCTCCGCATAGATCTCACAGATTGGATTGACGTTACGGCATTCGCGAAATACACGGATTTCCAAATCACTGGTGAGAAGTACACACTGAATTATGGCGAATACGATGTGAGCAGCACTGCTGGTGACTCTCTCAGATATCACAAGGGAATGCACTTCTCTACAAAGGATAATGAAAATGATCTATGGCCATCAAACGATTGCGCACAATTCCATGAAGGTGCCTGGTGGTTTAATAACTGTTTCGACTGTCACTTGAATGGTCATTATTACCCAGATGGGCAGTATCAGGGTAACAAAGGCATTGTGTGGCTTCACTGGCATAACAACTACAATCCTCTCAAAAAGTCCAGTATGAAAATGCGTGAAACTTACGTGTAATAAGTACAACATTTGGTTTTTACTGGAACGGGTCTGGAATAAATGAATGAAATGGTGACTCTCTTTGGTGGCTCAAGGAAACGCACTTGTCAACAAAGGATATAATGACAATGATCCTTCGTCAGACTGGAATTGAGCACAATACTTTATAGGAGCCTGGTGGTTTAATGTCTGTTTTTACTCTCACTTAAATGGTTATTATTACAGTATCAGGAGGGTTACAAAGGCATTGTGTGGTATCACTGCTATTACAACCCCAATCCTCTGAAAAAGTCCAGCATGAAAATGCGTGAAACGGACATGTAAGTACAGCATTTGGTTTTTACAGGAACGTGTCTGGAATAAAGGAAATTATCACTTGTTTCTTTAATAACACAAAAAACTAAGACAACTACTTAGTCACATACTACGTCAGAATTAAATGTATAAGTACTTAATTCAAAATTGAAAACCTTGAATAAATCAGATAAATAAGACAAAATTATTTATATTTGAAAAAAAGAACAGTGGTCTTATTTTCGACTCTATTTAACCGATGTTAGTTGCAAATTGATACAAAACATATTAATAAATATAAACTGAACTGCATTCGTTTAAAAACATGTTATACAAAAAATTGTTGACGTTTATTAAAAGATTTATAGATAAAAAATAACAAATTAGTAAATTAGACAAAATAGATTTTGAAAAAGAACAGTGGTCTTATTTTCGACAGAAATAATTAGGGCGAAAAGTAAAATCTATTTGGTTAATATTATTTCCAAATTGATACAAAATACATTAAGTTCATAACACGTACTTTGCATTGGGATATGCATTAACTTAAAATATGTTATAAAACATTTTATTTAGGTTTCTTTAAAGATATATAGATAGCAATTTAATGTTTCAAAAGGTTGTGTGTGCATTCTCTAAAATATTATTGTTATAAATGTAGCGATAAAATTAATGTTGGTGTTTTCTGTGGATACAAATAGTCACAGTTTGTAAGCAAAGTAAAAAAAATCAGCTAACACAACTGAAAATCAGTGTTTCTGAAAAACAAAACCATCGTCTTTAAAGTTGAAGTGTTTTGAATCGCAGTTTCAAAGACTTATTTACAAAACTTATTCGTCATTTAAAAAAGCAAGAAGACGTGCAGAGCGCAATAATTTTAAAAAAATGTATCAAGCGATTAGAAAAGGTTCGATAAGCTATCTACATATTCTAGTGATTCATAATGTAGCTATGTTTATTTCGTAATCAAAGTTAGTTGTGAGTCAATGGATTATACAACATCGTCATTGGAACAGCCGTGGTCATACGGCCAGCACTTAATAGTAGAATAACATTGAAATTAACTAATAGTATTATTTTGTATAATTTGTATAATTTATGCACTCAAGTCTCTTGTCAATAAGCAAATGTCTGGGTTATTGGTTATAGGAAGCTCCTGTCAACCGATGTGTTCTACAGACCCTATTTTGTCTCTGATGAAAGAACGGCATAGGCAACGTTAAGCAATGACTCTGTAAGGTTGCTTTTTATTTGTTGACAAGAGAATTGGGTGTTTCTAATTGTTGTATAAACCTTGTACTAAATATTTTAAAATAAATGAAATTAGTTTACGTATAAATAACGCAATGTAAATTTCAAGCTGTCGTGGGCCATCAATATTGGCGACTTTTTCACGCGAGTTAGCGTACTCTTAGCAGAAGGGAGTTTGAAATAGCTAGTCAACTATTTTATTTTATTTATTTATTTGGAATTACACTTTTGAAACAGTGGCACACGATGTATGTAAATATCGCTGCATCCATCAAAACAATTTCTAAGTACAATAGTTACAACAATTAATATTTATAAAAATAAGAATATTTAATAATAAAAATATTAAATAATAGTAATAATTTAGCGAAACAAAGCATGGAGCTGAACATAATACGAAATACTGCTTCTATGCATTGTTTTACGTTATTTTTGAAACTGGAAAACATACTTAGAAGGCTTTTTACTTCATTAAAACGAAGCCAAGATTTGACGGTCCCTAGTGTGTGTTGTAAATTAACTGGTTTCAATGACCAATGACGTGCAATAAACTGAGTGACAGGAACCGATAAAGGATTCTATATTCTATATTCAATTGGTTATCAGAATAATCTTAATAGTTCAGCAGTCACAAGCCTGTTGATACATGAACCATGGTGGTTTAGCTCCAACATTACCACTACCAGCTTCATATTTGCTTGATTGTTTGCAACACAAAATATCGATAATTTAAAATTCCCAAACACTGCTGAGGGTGTGATCAGGCAAATTCTTAAAGAGTAAGACCTCCTTGGTTATAATATGCAACAGTTATTATATATCCAACAATGTTGCTGGACTACATAAGTAATAATGGCGGATCAAGTGGGCTTGGGGCTTGGTGCTGAATCTCCCCCTCCCCCTCCGCCCAGCTTAACCCCATCTCTTCCCCCATGGGTCCCATTCCTTGTCTGTTTAAATCGCCATCAAAGTGACCCCTCCCCACCCTACCACCCCCACCCCTATCAATCTCCGTGAAAAGCAAGTTTAGATGATGGACAAGACACGTCTTCCCCCAACACGACCCTCTACCCTCTACACGACCCCACCCCGACCCCAACCCAATCCTTCTGCTCCACCCCCAGCGTGGAAAGTGTTTCATGTCACCTCTTAATAATCCACCGTAAATGGAGTATTATAATTCAACAGAGGGTAACATCCCCAGTCTAGCAAAACAATCCTAGTGCCCCACAACCACAACCCCTAATATTTCCTTTTCACAATGTAGAGAATTTCTGTGTCAACAGAGGGCGCACTTTTTATCCAAGGTAAAGGCGCGTGGCTTGCGTTTTTTCACAAGGACGACCGTTTCACCTGTTGAAAGGTCCTTTTTTATGAAATTGCCCACGTACAATGCTTTCACATATTTTGGGGTTTTCATTATTTTGATGTTCCAGCGACAAAAGACAGGTTATAATTGTAATTGCATTATTGGACAAATTGTATAGTATGTGTATGTTGATCGTCTTGTCAGTTAGACTGCTTTCACGATCCACTCCGCTAATAAGTATAATCTGTCGCTAGCGGGCGCTGCACAGTCTCCAGACTTAAATCACCATCCACCACGCACCTGGCTAACTCTGCAACTTCGTCCCATGGTTTAACCTCGTTCTCCTTACTATAGACCCTAGTTGGAAAACAGAACTTCGTTCCCATGTATTTTGAGCAGTATCGGAACAATTTCGATATCCAATAATATTGGATATTTAAATAAGGAGTTTAAAGCCGTATTTTCTGTTATAGGCTGATACACGGTTGCTATGGGTTCAGCGAGTGATGCATTAAGGAAGCCAGGACTAGTCCATCCAACTTTCAAATCCTACGCATTGCAGATTGATGCACTATTCTCAGCAACTGTATTAGTCCAGAACCTTAAACATATCAGTGGCAATCCACTTAATTCAGATAGTTTTGGATATTGTAATCGTACAGTTCCAGTGTGAGATAGCAGTGGGATCTAGGAATTCCAACTGCTCGCGTAATGTTAGTGTAAATTCGTTCGAAAATGAACTCGATGATAGTATAGAACACCATTAGAAATATTTCTGTCTCATGTTCAATAATGTTAGAAAATATCAGTCGCGTAGACAGAAAATTCTTTCAAGGGAGGTGGGTCGACCATTGTTTTATTCAAATAACTACTCCCTCCTCCCCCTCAACGAAATAGAAGGGTCAATTTATTTTTTCAAGTATTATTATTTTTGTATTATTTACCAAACAAAAATAATACATAATAAAAGGAGCCCGTAGGTGGGGGGAGGGGAGATACGTGGGGTGATCTAAAAAAATTAATATGAAACGCTCATTACCTACTGCAAGTATGTACAATGCAACAGTTGCTTAGCGACATTCCTTTACGCTTATTACTGCTTTTGTCATGCTGAAGTGACAATTAACCTGGCAACATACGCAAACAATCAGTCGACGTGATTCTATCTAACAGTGATATACCCTGCGTGGCACAAAATTTGCTCGAGTAACAATGAATGAACTAACTACAGGGGAAATGCAGGCAATCATAGACGGTTTGTCTTTGACCGATATCTATATCATGTATACAGAAACGCGTAGAGCGACGGGGGTTATAAATAAAATTGCAAACGAAGACAGCTTTAAGATTATAGTCACACTGCGATTATGCGATAAATGATAAATTACAATGACAACTAATTAATTGTCGGTCAGTGGCGTAAATATGTTGTTTAAAACCCATTAACATCGCGTTAAAATCTTTCGCAAAATGAGAAACATTCACCCAATTTAGAACAGAGAACAGTAACATTACAAACAATAAAATTGTACTGTATACAAGAAGTTACATGTTATGAAACGGACGTTAAGGTTGATAGAATTTAAAATAACGTGTAAATTCGTCCCTAACTTGCCATAGTGACCAATCCCGATTTAAGTTGGCATAGTAACCAATGCGGTATTGGTCACTTTGCCAAGTTACAAAAATAGCCATTTAGAGCATTCGTCATTTGATTGCATGCTCTATCTCCAAAACTATAAGGAATACATGCATGTGGAATAGATATAATGGTAGGTCTCTTCCTGAATGTACTAATGGGCGGGAAAACTTGAAAAAAAGTCGGATTGGTCACTATAGAAAATTAGGGACGAATTAATCAAATTAAAATTCCAAACAAGGCTCCTGTACAACTGCTCATGTAAATATGATGACTTGGACATGTATACAGCCCGCCCTCTATCGTCGTTATTGTTTCATCAGTAAACAATAAAAAGTCAAATTTGGGTCATGGTATTTATGTATTACGTAATTTAAAGAACACAATTCCCCTGAACATTTATTGATTGTATACAAGACAGTAATACAACCCCACATTGATTATTGTATAACTATATGGGGCTATGCACCTGATGTACAATTAAACAGAGTTCAATGCTTACAAAACAGAATGGCACGCTTACTGACAATTAATAACTACGATTGGAATATTAGTCCATATGACCTTCTTAAAATGTTAAATATTCCTACAGTTACTCAGAGACGAGATTATTTTAATGGTATTTTAATGTATATTATGTGTTTAAATGGTACAGCCCCTAATTATATGTCTGATTTTATATCGACGGCTTCTTTTTTATAGTACCCGTAATGTTCAAGCTAATATGTTATATGTTCCAAAACCTAGAGTGAAACTTTTTCGACAGTATATTGGACCTTCGTATTATGACGAATTACCAAATGTAATAAAAGGGGCTGGTGATATATTAAGCTTTAAACGTTCATTAAAAGATTATGTTTTAAATGTATCAAGACATATGTATCTACATTAAGTATTTAGTTATCTGTAGTATCTATATTTAAAAAAAAATATAGTATTGTATTACTTTGTATCTCCTGGGCGCCTAGGAAGAATACCGGAAGGTAAATGGCCTACCCAGGTTAAATATTTTGAAATAAATAAATAAATAAATAAATAAATCAGTAATAGCTAGCATCCTTCATTCGATAACAGGGTTGGAGTCAGGGTGGGAGGAAGAACGCACATAATAGCAATTAAATACATGACAAAGAAAATGGTGAATTGCACTCTTTGTACATCAATTTATCATACGTTATTTGTTTCCCCCTTGTTTGGCAGTGTGCCCCCGCCCCATTTATCGACACCCTGGATCCAACACTGTATTACATTATCGTTTTACCCCAATGGAATAATAATTGCCCATTGTGTATTGTTTGTTCCTCACACACGTCTACCATTGTCACGTTCCCTATCTACGGTAAATATATTCGTTACGATCACAGGCCTTGAACTTCGTCCTCGTATGAGAAAGGCAATTTTCCCTCAAAGAACTTTTCCATTACAAAATCAAAATGGATGAGGATAGTATAGTTGACAACGATTCCGTGCAAGTAAATTGGACATGGAGGTAAATTTGCCATGACTTTATTGTTTTTGATTTAAAACAACCACTGTCATTTTACCCATGCTTTAATAGATCCCAATCACATTATTGGTAAGGCCATATTGTCTGGAAACCTGACAGCTAATTATAAATCAATATGAGTTTACAAGGCACCACACTATTTAAGACAAGAGCCTCATTTTGATTCCAATAGAGAAGTATATTAAGAAACCAAAATCGACCATTCTTAGACGAAGTTCTGTTTGTCTATGAATTGAAAAATCCACGAAACAAGATATTGACAAATCAGACAGTGTTTTGTAACAAGAATCTGTTCTGTATTTTTTCACTTAGTTTTATTTTATTGAAATGAAATTTAATTTGTTGTTGTCTTGTATTATTGTGATTTGTGGGGTGCCATGGTCGAACGGTTTAGTGCATCGGATTTGTGTTCTGATGGCTGAGTCGTCAGAGTGTGTGGGTTCGAAGCCTTGCCGCGACCATGGTGCTTGTGTCCTTGAGCAAGACACTTTACCATAATTGCTGCGAGGGCCGAATTGAACCCAGCCACTGGGGATGTACAAGCCAGTGCATGCTTAGTGCCGGTCCCAAGCCCGGATAAATGGGAGGGTTGCGTCAGGAAGGGCATCCGGCGTAAAACCTATGCCAAATCAAATATGTGGATCATGATCCGCCGTGGCGACCCCTAATGGGAGCAGCCGAAAGAGGACAACAACTTGTATTATTGTGATTTGTGTTTTGTTTTAAATGTAATTCGTTATTAGACAATTTTGATTCCAACCAACATATCAAATATTGTTATCCTCTCTCGATCCCTCTCCTCTCTGCCTGAGGTCTGACCTGGGGATTTTCTCTACTTTCTTAAGATGGGTCAGGATTTTTAAATTCTTAATCCCCACCTTTTGACGTGTCTCATGTGGGAACAAAGCATTTATATGGGATGATCCTTTGGTTAGATATGAGAGGCCAATATCAAATGAAGCTGACCATAGATTTAACTTTGCACACATCATTCAGTCAGCATAAATGTTACTTCATCAATCGCGAAAAGACGCGAAACATCCAATTTCAAGATGACATAATTTAAGTCAATGCCAAAAATACGAAATAGAACTAAATAACCGGAATTGCGAACGACATGAATGAAATATTGACTGCCTAGAAATTAATTTGAAGGCAACAATCTAAAACAAGAAACACTAATTTTATTGGATTTTAAACCCCGTGAATTTGAATGTTCTTTAACGGGAAAACCTATAATAAAATGGATAAAGTGAACCCCCTAAACAAATAACTGTAATACTTATGGGTGTTCATGTAGGGTATATATTTATTTTAATATCATGATCCATCCTCTCGCTGAGTCTTTTGTATTGTACTCTATATGATTAACATTCATTTCATTTAGGATTTTCAAATATTTACTTTAATCCATTTACTTCACAATATATTTCCAACGAATTTGCATTTTGTAAAATTACGTTTTGTGTTTACAAATGAAGGGCAATAAAATTGTCATTCCATTAATAAATTAAATGTTTATTGAAATAAGTTGATCTCATTATGTCATTGGCGACGTTCACCTGAACTTACAATTTCTAATGTTTTAAATACAGTTATTAAAGCCACCAAACATACGAAGTTTTCTTCTTCTTTTTCTTGACCTTTCCAAGGCTTTTGACACTGTAAATCATAACATTTTTATTTCTAAATTAGAGAATTACGGTGTGCGTGGATTTAGCCTTGGATTGGTTCAGGAGTTATTTATCACATAGAAAAACAGTTTGTTTCCTTTAACTATCTCTTGATCCATCCATTTCATGCGAAGTTCCCCAAGGCAGTGTGTTAGGTCCCTTATTGTTTATTATTTATACTAATGATATTTGTAAATCATCCAAAATTATATCCTTTTGTTTATTTGCTGATGATACAAGTTTAATTTATACCGATAACAATGCAAATAATGCAGCTCGTATTTTAAACACTGAGATAGTTAAAATAAGTAATTGGCTCATAACTAAGGCCAAAAATGTCTACGGTTTCTGGTCATAGGTCGGCTTCAAATTCTGTTTTATTTATTATTTTTATTCTTATTTTTTGGGCGGCGTGGTTTTTGTCAACCAGTGAAACACGTAATACATGTATGCACGGTTATTAGAACCAGACCAAATTTCCCATACACAAAATATGCCAAATGTATGATTACGTATCGTTTAAGATTGAACACCGGCGTTTTCTCAGCCTGGCAGCGCGGCAGGCGTCAGTCCGTGCACCGGGGACTGCCCCGGAAACCTAGCTCGGCTTCACCGAAGACGTTTACGTACACTGGCTACAGTGTGTGAAACTACCACACTGTGTATGGTTGCAGGTGTGAGGAATAATTTGGGAAGCCACCTTTTTAATTATTGAACTACCCAAACTTCCCCCTATGCTAAATGTATTAAATTTGTTGATTTGTTGAAGACGTTTTTCTGTAAAAATTTTTTTTCTTGATCTGGTGTTGATGGCTAGCATACATATAGTTAACAAGTAACTTGTTCTTTGTTTCAAATTGAGCACCAGCAATTTCTCATCCTTCCAGCGCGGCAAGATCCAGTCCAGACACCGGGCCGGGAACCCTGGAGAGCTCGCTCACTACTCACATGTATTATGCGCGTGTATGTATACGTGTAGATACATACACGTGTACAGTATCTACGAAAAAACACGCACATAACTCTAACTGTTTCAGATACGAATAGCTCAGAAATATCATACTTTGATATATCAATTGATATGGGCAGATATTACAGTCCTTGCCAAAGATAATTACGTTGATATATATGTCATTAAGTCTACAAACATTTACATTGGGACAAGTTTCTAACGAGTTTCTCTTTTTGAACAGACCTCAGAGCTAATTTATTTGGACGAAAAATGAATTTTTTGAGAGGTATGAGTGCAAATGACATGTTCATGTAACTTCAGAATTAGCTTTAAAAATATTCGTATTTCATACTTCTGACGTCTCGTCGCGATCGGACACTGTTAGTGTTGATAAATAACATATTCCCTATTGATGATGTACTGATGACGCGTGCAAACGAAATATGTCAGTTTCAGAATTTAGTATATTCTGATAAATACAGACGAAGTTTGCAAGTCAGGTTTAATTTAGTATAACCTAAATGTTATATACGAACAACACAAATCAAACTTGAACCAAGACTAGTCTTTAATAGAATAATTATGTTGATAGCCTTAACCCCTTGACGCTTGAGCCAAGATTAGTCTTTGATATTCGATATTGTCTGTATGTATAATACAGACACCAACAGAATATGTACAGGTATTTAAACATATTTATACCTGTAAATATTCTGGTTTTCTATTGAAAATTATGCAAAATTATTGTGGTTTATTCTATTTTATCATAACAAAAATCGCATCCCATTCTAGTGATCCTCACATTGCCGCTTTCCAGGTTGTGTTTTATTTATTTCTGGGCTTTTATCAGAGTAACCCATGGGAATGAAAATATAATTCAAAAGATAAAATTAAAGTGATCAATAAATATTAAACATAATATAAACAGATACAACTAAAATACAATTAATTGGGCAAATATCTAAATTCAGTCAGAATCAAAAGTCGATGTGGTAAGAACAGTAAAGATAAAATAAATCATATGTATATGAATGGGCTACGGCATTCTTTGGTTGAATACCTTTTGACGACCCCCCCCCCCTCCCCCGAACAACAAAGGGCTAGATACCTCAGTTGGTACTAATACGTCAACCCGGAGGTCTCAGGTTCAAGTCCAGCTCATTTGGTCTTTTGTTCATTCCAGACAAATTTATTATAGGTAATATTACTTTCACTGTTACGTACATTTGTAAAACAATTACAAATATCTTCAAGGTTTTTGATGGATGCTGAATGCTGATTCATTGGAACAGTTGTAGCAAGCTAAGACATATTTCTAAGTTGATAACCAAAGCAAGGTTTATCAACTTAACAAATATTTTTATGTGAAAATATCTTGAATTAAAAAGATTGAAATGTAAATAACTAAAGTGATGGTACTCTATACAGTGTACGATTTACAGACTATATAGTTGAGTATTCTTCTACATTGCACCAAAGAAAACAAATTGATTTGGCCTTTAGACTTGTGGTGATCAGTTCACACCTCAACTGGCTACAATGAACAATAAATGATGCGGAAAGCTGGAAACGGAACGACGTGCAGTGTGTTAGTTATGCTTGGCTAAAATATTGACTTTGCTGTCAGTAACTCTACATGACAAAAGACTGTCGTAACTGCTGTAAAATACCAAGGTTGTTTAGTATAACAATTCAACAAGTGAGATGGAGAAAAATATTGATTTACATTAGGCCAAACAGAAATAACTTGTGTTTATCTAGCACTGTACCTCCACCATACTTTGCACATTGAGCATTTTACGAGACCAAAACACTCACATGTGTTTAAAACAAACTACAAACTACTTTAGCTACATCAATAAACCTAAAACCTCTTTTATTCCATTATACAACTTATTGTCCATCAAAGTGAAACTACACCTGAGATTTACAGTATTTGCTCATTACTATTATAGAAAATCATAGTTATTAGGTGTCCGAGCGACAGCGCAAACACCAATAAGACTTATCCAGAGACAAAAACATAGTTGCTTAAAACTTAACACATAGTTAAACCTTAACATGTAGTCGTGCCCTAAGTTGTGACGTCATGGTGAGGTCATCAGATATCGAATTACACTAAATCAAAGTTTAATATTTAAAAAAATTATATCTCATGAAAAGATATTTTCACAATGGAAGACCTTGAACAATGTAACATTTCGTACACAGACATGACCCTAATCTGACCGCTCCTTCCAGTCGAAACCGGAAGTTTAAGTGAACAGCTGTGATTTTTCGTACACAGACGGGACCCAATCTGACCTCTCCTTCCGGTTTAAACCGGAAGTTGAATATTTCAAAAAATCATATCTCCTGAACCACAGAAGATTTTTTACAATCTTTGAATCATCTTAAAGACCTTGAACAATGTCACATTTCGTACACAGACATGACCCTAATCTGACCTCTCCTTCCAGTCGAAACCAGACGTTTAAGTGAACAACCATTCTGAATCACTATTCTGTAAATGTATTTGTACAGCCAAAACATAGTTGCGGAGTTCAAAGAACCTTAAAACTTAACACATAGCTAGACCTTAACATATAGTTCCAGGTAACGTTGTGACGTCATGTTGAGGTCATCTAATGAATTATTACATAATTAATTATAATTAAAACAATATATTTTATATATCGTGAACCACAATAGATAATTTATTGATTCCTTCATAATCATACATAACATGGAGGACTCGACATTTGATACACAGACATTTACTTTTAGAAAGGAAAACCACTATTTTCTATCACAACTATCACAAATTAGTTTGGTTTAACAGTACAACAGTGCCAATATTATGTTATGCCGTGATCTACCATCAATTAATTTAAAATGTTGCTTCTTACAATTAATTTGAGAAATTTGTACTATTCATTTGTTTTCCCTTCCTCAAGTAAAATTGCAAATTTCCGATGAAAAAGACAATTTCAGGAAATTGCCGTTAAAGTAGCTAAAAACACAGACGATTCATCTTTAAGCTAGAATTATCAATGACATCTTTCAATAACACTCAGCTGCTTGCTATAATCTATGATATCTCCTTACGGTGAAAACAGTTTGATTGGTCACTGGCAAATGCCTTTTATACAATCAAGGGTAATCTGTTTATGAAAAGCCAGCAACACGAGTCTCGTATGGATTATAACAATATTTAATACCGCACCACCTTGAAACTGTTGTAGATGGAAGACTGTATAGTTATAATAATGATTTTGTTAATAGTTCCAATCTCATCAAGAAGTGATGTTGAAGGTGCTGTACGTTATGTCAACGGGTTACTTTAAATTTGTCATGGATAATTTAATATTTCATTGGAATTACACAACCCCACCACCATGTTAGGCACTCATCGGTAATCAAAACTGAATAAGAAGTTCTTCCTTCATAGGTCTTCATTTGTACTCCTGGGTGAAGAGAAGCAATTCTTTCGGCAACCCACTGATAACTTAAAGATGTATCGCTCGTGTTTATCGGCAATTCTTGAATTTAAAATTTTCATTGGAACATTGATAATTTCCTTTTAGAAAGGAAAACAACTACTTTGAAAGAAATTTTTCATAAATTAGTTGTCGGGACCCACCATAAATTCATGTCGGTACATATTTACTGTAAAATCATGCTTCTCACGATTGTTTAGAAAAATGTGAAATTATAAAGCATTTGTTTTCCCTTCTTCAAGCAAAATAGCAGAGTTCCAATGAAAATTTCAAAAGAGCATAGCCTGACGTTTGACGCATGCAAACAATGTCAATGCTCTGTGGCACGACCAACAGAATAATAAAGATTGTAACACAAATTTGATCAAGCTATCTCAACTCTGTTTTGCGTACAAATCCTAGGTATAAAAACAAGGTATATGCAATGGTAATTGCAACATTATGAAGTTATAGCATGTCGCATGTTGGACGGGGGGAGGGGTGTACTGGTTGGTCAGTTTCACGAGATAGGTCATGTATTCTGCTCGATCGATAAATCGTGACAAAAAATCGCCACTACTGATAACAGTTTCAGCACAAAGGAACCGCGTGTACTCTCATTACCAAGGATCAGTGATAAGACCACCACAAAAAAGTATAATTACATAATGTTTATATGTACCAGATAATTATATTAGTAGTCTATTGTGTAAGCATGGTTACACAAGGATATATCACTCAATAAAGCTAACGTTAACCAATATCAGTAAAACGTTTGAAAGTTTCAAACCATGTTACACATGATATCGTTCATTTGCAGAATAGCTCACAATATCAAACTGAGGCGCGGAAACGCCGTTGTCAATGACAGGAACAATAACTTTGCTTTAAAGATTTCAGGAGAATTACAAATTAAAAAACGTTGGCTACGTTTGGAAACTACATTTCAAATTGTATTATTGTGTTCATCATATCTCCAATACTTATTTGATGAAATGTTGAGATCAAAATGAACACTTTTTGAACTGCTCATGGTAATCACCTTTGTTACCTGCCATACAATCTCCTTGCTACTCGCAATACCATTGCCATTGTACCGATACAAAAATTACACTGTCTATAAATTGTCCTATTGGTTGATTGCAATTTAGAATCATAAGCAGTATGGCGTATAAGTTGAAATAACTATTAAGTATGGTGGCCCTGGAGAAACACACAAGACCTAAATATCGACGTAAAATTTCATGGAATATTTCGCGACTTTCCCCAAGTCGCGAAATTTGACGTCAAATTTCATGGTGTGCGACTTTTCCCCGGTCGTGAAATTTGCCGTGAATATTTTTCCACTAAGCTAGTTAGCCTGAGCATCTGACGTCACACTTCGAGGCGATACTCGATCGAGAGACGAGACGACGCTGTAATTATGGCAGGGAAAATTTTTCTTTTCATGGTGAGTTGTACTCACGAGGGTGTAACCCACCCGTAGTTCTAGGAGTAGGTGAGATGTACCCAAGTTGTAGTAAAGTCGTTGTTTTTTAGGGAGGAGGTCCAAAGTCGTGGTACAGCCAAGCCTTTGAGAAGCCAAGCCTTTGAGAACCCCAGCCAGGCCCAGGCTTTGCCCAGGCGTAGAGGCCTGTGTAATCCCCTAGCTGAACACAAAAGACCCTTTACTAATGAATAGATGTCTAATGCATTTTGTTCAAAACTGTGGCCATTATAATGAGCTCTACTTGGCTGGGCCAGGTAGCCTAGGCCTGACCGGGCTTCTTAAAGGCTTGGCTGTACCATGACTTTGGCCCTCCTCCCTTACTTTAGTCACTTAACCTGTTACCTGTTACCTGTTCACACCTATTTCAGAATGGTCAACATGGCCAACAGTCATACTCATAACAGAAGTATCCCCTTAGGCCTAGAGAGTCCAGTGGACTCCTCCGTTGCGTCGCATTGCTATGCAGCTCAGACCACACACCTTAATGGAACCACAGTCTGACGACTCTGCCACCAGAACACAAATCCGATGCACTAAACCGCTCGACCATGGCACTCCATATCAAATGTCGAGTCCTCCTTGTTCTGTATGATTATGAAGGAATAAAAAAAAATTATATTCTGGTTCACGAGATATAAAATATATTGTTTTAATTATAATTAATTACTTAATAATTCATTAGATGACCTCACCATGACGTCATAGCGTTACCTGGAACTATATGTTAAGGTCTAACTATGTGTTAAGCTTTAAGGTTCTTTGAACTCCGCAACTATATTTTGGCTGTACAAATACATTTACAGAATAGTGATTCTGAATAGTTGTTCACTTAAACTTCCGTTTTCGACCGGAACGAGAGGTCAGATTAGGGTCATGTCTGTGTACGAAATGTGACATAGTTGAAGGTCTATAAGATGATGCAAAGATTGTGAAAATATCTTCCGTGGTTCATGAGATATGATGTTTTTGAAATATTCAACTTCCGGTTTCAACCGGAAGGAGAGGTCAGATTAGGGTCACGTCTGTGTACAAAAAAATCACATAATTCAAGATCTTTCAGATAATGCAAAGATTGTGAAAATATCTCTTGTGGTTCATGAGATATGATTTTTTTTAAATACTAAATTTTGATTCAGTGTAATTCGATATCCAATGACCTCACCATGACGTCACAACGTTACCTGAAACTACATGTTAAGGTCTAACTATGTGTTAAATTTTAATGTTCTGTGAACTCTGCAACTAATGTTTTTGTTTCTGGACAAGTCTTCTGGAGGAGAAGAAGGAGAAGAAGGAGAAGGAGGAGGAGGAGGAGGAGGAGGAGGAGGAGGAGGAGGAGGAGAAGAAGTATAGAGTTTGTTAACCCTTTCATTACCATCCACTTATGTAAGAGAGTACCCTTCTTTACCACAGCAATTAGGAGCCCAATGTCACTTCAGCACCAGTACGCCGTCACTCTGCAGTGATAGACACTTTTTTTATACGGTACATGTATCAGATTTCTTTCCATTTGAAAAACAATAACTTGGATGTGAGTTTTTGGGATTTATTTTTCTTTTTGGAAATGAACCAATTACTTGTATTTAGTGTACATACATCACAATCCATGCTAACACCACCCCCCCCCCCCCAATCCAATGTTGGTTTGGACTGTAATCTGCGGCGTGTCCGACCTTTCCCAACATTGAATTGGGGGGGGGGGGGGGGGTTGGAGGCAAATAGTACAGATTTACAATCAAGTAGTGTGGTATTTCACAAAGCAAGGAACTATGCACATAGGTTGTGTACATTGTTTACAGATCATCTTTGTTTGTTTTCGCCTGCTTAATTTGTTGTTACTGCAAACAATGCAGTCGCGTTTCTTTCCATTGGGGTTTTTGCCAGGATAGTGCTGTTGCCCTGTCAACTTGATAGGAATATGGTATCTCAACTGACTTGTTGCGTTACGTTCCCAACCCAACAGCAAGCCCTGTACAATCCCTATAAGAAAATCAAGGTTACTGACATTTTTGTTCCATGCTATGCTGGTGAATGTTACTCTGCTATTGACAATACAGATATTCAGCATATGGAAAAAAAACTCTTTTCCACCATTTCAAGCTTCTGTGTGTATGATTGTAGTACTGAAAACATTGGTCGGCAAGATCAGTTCCACCCATGTTTTTGTTGTAATCTTCAATACAATTGGGCTTCATAACATCACGAAATCCACTTGTGCTCTTATTACACCGAATTTGCTTTTTGGATAAATCACTGTTGCCTACATTAGTTATAAGTGTTACAGATTTGTTGTCTTGCCAAACGATACACAATTGCCCACCTTTCACCAAAACAAATGGGTCATCTCCTTTCTTCATTTTATGTTTTTTTGGCTATGCGGCCTGGGGTATTCCCTGTGTAGTGTAACGAACAGTTCAACAACATCCGAATACTAGTTTAGACAGTTTAGCTAAAAGGGCTGGGCTAGTATAGTAATTATCACAATATATTACGTGTCCCTTATTCTCAAGTCCATGGACCAGATCAATGACGACTTTTCCTGCAACTGTCAGGTTTGGTGGATGGCAGTCTGATGACTTGGAATCTACACGTATGTCTGCATCATAAACAGTTTGAGTGTCGTCAACTCCTGTGTACAGTTTCCAAGCACACGTGTATCCTGTTTTGGACTCGTTCAGGGAGAAGGCTTTAATACCACGTTTGATAGGTTTTTCGGCATGTACTGAACAAAACTTAAGCGTCCCTTGAATTTCAACATACTCTCGTCTGGAGACAGATTCTGCGCAGGGTTATACAGGTTGAGAAACTTCGGGACGAGGACTTCTATCAAGGGCCGAACTTTGGAAAGTTTGTCCCGTTTAGCCAAGGCTCTACGAGGAAGTTGGTTATTGGAGATGTGGAGGAACCAAAGAATTGAACTGAACCGATTACGGGACATGATCGACGGATAGAATGGGATGTGAAGAATTTCAGACGTCGACCAGTACATCTTGTATTGAGAGGATTTGTTTATGCCCATAGCAATGAGAAGTGCCACAAATGCCATTATTTCGGGAATGTTGGTTGGGTGCCAGGAGAACTGTTGATCTGGATTTGAGTCTATTGTTTGCTGCGCATAGCGATTAGTCTCGTCGACGAGCATATCCCACACGAGTTGACAAAAATACAGCTTGAAGATCTCCACTGCCGACAGTGTGGCAAAGTCGCCGGTGGGGCCAGGATTTCCAGTGAACTGCACAGTCCCACACCCGTAATGGTCTCGTCGTTCCCAACCGGATCGGAAATCTAACTTTCCTGTCGTCCTCCTTGATCTCGGCCGGCTGTCACCTTGGTAGGTAGGCTGCAACAGAAAAACAAGGCAAAGGAGGATTAATCTCGGTCCTACATTTGTAAATATAATATCTCAATGCTACTTTGCTGCATGTGCACAGGCCACAGGGGGTCATGCGCAAAATGAACATTGCGCTGAGAAAAGAAATACGGCGGCCTCCATCCACTCTCCAAAAGTCGTTGCAGATACATTTTCATTTTAATGTGGGATTGCGAATGTGAATTCCCCCAACTTCTTGCATAATACGACTTATGAGGGCATTTTGAATACGAAGCTATTCTTTTGGAAGCTTGAGACTAAGAGTGCATTTTCAGCTTGTTGACGCTAAATAGCACGACCGGCTATGGGTGGATGTTAAAATTTCTATGCTATGTCTATACATCAACTTGCTGTTTCAATGAATACAAGTAACCCCAACAAACTACTACAAATTGTATATTTTCACTTCAGCACTTTGTGCCTGACTTTTTTGCCCCAGTCCAGGGGTTGGGGATTTGGTCACTCCTATTCAAGGGATCCATTTTCTAAATTTACATTCCTCAACTCCATCAGTTGTAACACCCTTGAGCATATAAAAAAATGCATCCAATATTTACTATAGGAAATATCGTTGAATTACATTAGTTTGCATTGGGCCGGGAAGAGTAACTGTTATTCACTTTACTGTGATTTACCTCTTGAAATGCCGCTGGAATTTCTTCTATGCTGTCGTCATCCGTTATCTCGTCATCCGATTCTGAGCCACTGTCTGCCAAAATGCCATCATTTATGTTCGTTTCCATCATGATTGCAACTAAAAAACTGACCGTTGTGGAAAGCGGGTGGACGCTAGCAAAGTGGGGAAAACGGCAAAGTGACGCGCTCTTTTCTTTTATGAAGTTTTAAAAACTTCATTCCTGTCAAGAGAGGGCGCCAAACAAAAGAACGCTCAAGCATTTTCAGGTGGTGAATTAAGTCGCCTTGGGCGTCAATGGCATGACTATTCCCGGCACCTTTTAGAGCCCGCGGGATCAAAGCGTATCACAACAAAGGCTCTTTTTGGAGCCCGCGGCATCGAAAGGGTTAAAAACAAACTCGGGGTGTTTGAGTGTGCCTCATATGTACGTAATGACGTCATCACCTAAAGTTGTTAAAAGACAAGAGTTACTTCAGGAGATATGAGTGTTTTGACTGTACAAATACATTTACAGAATATTAAACAGTCCATTTTCGTAGTTTACAGAGCGCCTACGTTCGTACAGACAAGGTATAACAATGAAATCTAACATGGTGAACATATATTCATGAGCAATCGAATAGCCAATAAGAACAATATAAATTTGTTACGGACAATAAAATAATACGATGGATAATAAAAAAATACAAAATTAAATACACAATTAAAAGAAGATCTGGATCTCTTGTCTCAAAATCAAAATTAATTGATTTTGTATTTAAATTAACTCCAATGACTGAAAACCTTTTGTCAAGGGCGCATTGGAAAACTGTTACCATGATATTGATTGCCCATAAACGAAAGCAAAAATAACAAATCAATTCCTTCAAAAATCCTCTGCGCATCGATGATTGTTAATTTGACTGCATCAATCGCGAAAAGATGCGAAACATCATATTTCACGATGAGGTAATTAAAGTCATGAATGCCAAAAAAAACGATCTTTTAGAACTCACTCTTAGATTTAGAACAAGCTTTAACAATTCCAAAACTGTGTACAAAAATGACAGCTCGAAATAAAGGACAACGATAGTGAAATTACCTTAAACTGTCTTAAAACGAATCTGCTGGCGACGACGAAACATAACGTATTATATTCTAATTAGATACTGCAGTGTAACAGTGAAAGTGTTTACAAGGCATATATACACACTGTATATGCTTCTTGTCTGTGTGTGAGAGAACTTACAAGGTCGTTCACACGCGAAATTGGCGTACTTCTGAATAGAATGGTACTTCTGAATAGTTGTTCGTTTAAACTTCCGTTTTCGACCGGAAGGAGAGGTCAAATTGGGGTCATGTCTGTGTACGAAATGTGACATAGTTCAAGGTCTTTAAGATGATGCAAAGATTGTGAAAATAACTTCTGTGGTTCATGAGATATGATTTTTTGAAATATTCAACTTCTGGTTTCGACCAGAAGGCGAGGTCGGATTGGGGTCACGTCTGTGTACGAAAAACTACATAATTAAAGATCTATAACATGGTGCAAAGATTGTGAAAATCGTTTGTGGTTCATGAGATATGATTTTTTGAAAATATTAAACTTTGATTTAGTGTAATTCGATATCTGATGACCTCACTATGACGTCACAACTTAGTGTACAACTACATGTTAAGGTCTAACTATGTGTGAAGTTTTAACGTTCTGTGAACTCTGCAACTATGTTTTTGTCTCTGGATAAACCTTATTGAGAAGAAGAAGAAGAACTAGAGCTTAAGTGTTTGTTAGAACAAACACACGGTGTTCGAGTCAACTTCCGGTTCAATCAAATTATCAACGATGATGTCAATATCACATTGTGCAAGTTAAGGGTTTATCATCTTTTATAATAACAATATCAATTTCATATTCAAAAGACATATCAAGTTTGCGTTAGAATGTGTTGAATTTGAACTTCCTGTTTGGACAGGAAGTAAAGGTCAGATTAGGTGGTTTGAAGGTCATATATGACCTCCTCATGATTATGAAAAAATAACAAATTAAAGCTATGAGATATGACCTTTTAAAATTTGTAAAATCGTTACTTTGTGTGCCACTAATTGGACCATTGGCAAAGCATTTATGGTAAGTCATTTCACAAGAATTACAAGCTATTAATGTAAGGAATTCAATTGTGTTTTTTGTTTTCTAATAGGTCATTTAGTTCTTGAGATATTGGCTGTTGAACTTGAAAAAGTTGTGAGATTTAAGCAATAAATTAGAAATTAACAAGTGTGACTTGGAACACTATGTTTTTTATTTTAAATATTGGCACTAGCCCAACACATGCTTTTCAAAAACCATGCTAGATGATAAATCAACATTAAAAATCACTCATATGAAAATAGTTTGCCAGGGTTGTAGGCAGCCAGATCAACCTATTCAGCGTTATTATGGGCATAAAGTCACACAGTTGATTTAGGGTAGAAGGGGACTACATGTACAGTAAACTTGGCTGCAAATTCAAAGAGCAGGAAGTGTGGGTTAAATTGTTTGGGGGAGCTGGGTGTTACTGAAGACACTGAAGCATGTAAGAGCATATAAATATTTCCCCTTTCCTTGTTTTTCCAACTTTACCAAGGAAAAGTTACCCTGTGAGAGAAGAGTCTTTTCACTCCTGAGATTTCCATTTCCATGTTGTGATTAATTTTTCCCTACATGGAACATAATAGAAAGTTAGCTAATAATTGTGCATTTCATCCATGTTCATGTATCGGGTACCACAGAGTCTACTCAAAGCACAGCCGTATAGTAGTTGGGTGAAGAAGAAACAATACAGCTTATGTCAAATAGCTGATGTCTGCAATCTTCAAAGCTTGTATGGATATCAGCTAATTAGCCTTTCATTAGAAAACAAGCTTACAACTACGACATGATAAAGTTGGAAGAAAGCTTGCATCCGTGCTTTCCATCTTCCCCTGCCCCCCGCAGAAGAGTTGTCAAAAAGTAAATAATTCCCAATTCAAACAAAATTAAATGTAATTATATCCACTGGATCAAATCTGATAATTGGTTGCCCTTTTCAATTTGTTTATGGAAAAACCTTTCAATTCTAGATTTAAATGAAGCCAACATTGGTATTTATGTCTTGGTATTAAGTCTTGTACAAAAATAAATTTAATTGATGGACTGCATGTTTATAATCTGAGAGTGATCTTTATTTATAAGGGAAGACATCGAATTCTAACCTGCGGTTAAACCTTGGGGTACCTCGAGGTACCACAAGGTACATGCCTGCTGAAAAGTAAGGAGCTCATTATCTACTGGTCACTGCACATTCTTAGTTTCATCATGGCCATCTTCATGGCCAGTGCTGGAGCTGGCAGATCCAGCCAGCAGCACAAAGGACCATGATTTATCTCACCATAATCCCCTACTAATCCCTTGTAAGTTGTCAAAAGGTTGACTAAGTCCTTTGTGTTTGGATTTTGGGAGGGTTGTGCTTTTAATCCCATAATCAGCAGTTTGACCTCTTCCATTATTGATTATTCATGGGATCCAGCTCTTCCATTCATAAACTCTGGAGACCCAAGTTACCTCGTGGTACCTCGAGGTACCCCAAGGTTTAACCGCAGGTTAGAATTCGATGTCTTCCCTAATATACTTCACTTTCAGGTTAAGTTTATAACAAAAATATAATGATAAATTGACAATGATAGTGACACTGTAATCAAGCATCTCCTTATTGTGACATGCTTATCAATTGTCTTTGTTTTCACCTAATCTGCAAATAATTAAAAAATAATTTATAAAATTTAAAAACAAATTCTACATTGATTTTTACATTTTCAAGGTTGTACACATGATTGGCAAAATATATGTAGCTGCATCCATACTACAGAATTACAACCTAAAGATCAGATGCCATTTTGTACATACATTTTTAGACATTGAAATAATCAACGAGTTGTATGGGTGCTTGTAAATTGCTAATAAAACAATGAAATACATATATATTTTAACTGTCTGTTGGGTTTTATGACTTGACTTTTGTGGTTCCACATTTCCCTCCCCAACAATCAACTGAAACCACTTTGTTGATCTGTTTAACCTACTTGTAACCAATCTAGAAATGAGTGTTCATGGTCTTACACATGTAACAAATGAAATGACTTCAGTGTAAAAGAAACAATCTGCATTTATAATAAATGTACGCTCTGTATGTACGATTTAGTGACAGTTCAGAATGGGTGAACATTCAGGGGTTGTCATTGGAATCGGTAATTTTGGAATAAAATGCCTTCCCCCTCCCCCAAGTTCTTGGTGATGGCATGTACTGCCACTGGTGATGAACCAACACATTTGTTTTCTAAAATTCTTTGGTCTATCATTGCAGCATTATAGAATCCAAGAACTAGGGAAGGGAGGGGCAAACAAGCAATAAAGTATAAGGGGGCCCAAATTACCAATTCCATTGACTGACAACTAGTGCTTCATTATGTCAAAAATCACACCCAGAATCAATTCTGCATAGCTGAAGTTGCAAGATGTTTCTCTCCTCTTTCTAAAAATAATTTAAGATTGAAAAGAGGAGTAAGGGCTTAGATTTAAATAAATGTTGTTTAACTGACATGGATTGGAAAGGTGGTTATCAGATACAGCCCTTCTCTTGGACTGAAATGCCAGTACTGCTATAGCAAAAAATAATAACACATTATACTAAACCTGAATTTTTGGTAATAAACAACCATTAAAACTAAATGAAATGTTCATCATTGGTATTTGATAATGAACATTAACTTCAACCTTGTAACACGTTAACATTAGATCTCCTGAAAATTTTATGTAAAAATCTGTAAAAATTTATTAAAAATAGGTGCTCCCCCTTGTGTTTCATAAAGTTATGTCTGGTAACTTCTTGAATTTTTACATAATTTTTTTATAATTGTTTTTTGTTTGTTTCTCTAAGATAAAAGCACTTCGGACAAATTAATTTGGTCATTAGGCTTATGTGTCCCAACCAAATAAAAATGTTTTATAATATGAGAATCTAAACTAAAATTGAAGCTTCCCGGCCTTTCACCATTTTTCCTGTCAAATATGTAGAGTATGTAATCTGGGGTTTCACATAATTGCCAGGTGACATTGTCATGATTGTGTTCATTATGTACACATGTTGTTATGTCTACCGATGGCAATGCAAATTAATATTGATCATGATTAAGATACTCACCCAGAATCCACCATGTCCAGATAGATCAGCACCGGTTTGTTCAGTCTATGCCTTTTTCTATAGTTGATCGATGGTCTATCAAGCCTAATAAGCATTTTTCCTTATTATTTTGGCCCAGTGGTACTGGTAGTCATGTAGCTTGACTCCCCCACAATATTCATGACCGATACAAAACAACAACACTGAGGAACCACACGAAATATAACTCGTTGGCAAGCATCAAAACACGAAACGAAATAGGTTTTTCTTCAAATGTCTGTTCGTGCTAACAGTGTATGACTGTCAAGAATAATGTTATTTGTTCTACTTACAAAGATACTGTGACACAAAACCATGCAAGAAAGACAGTTCAACGATGGGATTGCACCGACGCATCGCGACATGATGTAGGCTACACTGCAAAGCGAAGTGACTGTGTATGATTTTCGGATACAGCGCGAAGTGACACATTGCAGTGTCCCGGCTGCGAAATTGACACCAATTGAGAATACTAATGCACAGTGGTAACATGAAGGATTTCGAAAAATGCGTGGTGCGTCAATTGGGAAAAAGTGTAGGCTTTACGTTAATTATTCGTTTCGTCGTCTGCGTTTTAGTTCGAAAAATGCCTCGAAAAACATCATTCCGTAATAGAAAAATGGCATCAAGTTGATTTGGTTTCGTCAGCTTGTTATGTACTGTTCATGTGTTAAGTTTGAAGGCTGTATATGCTTAGCAAGGATGCCTTTGTTGCCGGACAAACGCCACTGAGAAAAAGAGCTTAAGTGTTTGTTGGAACAAACACACGGTGTTCGAGTCCACTTCCGGTTCAATCAAATTATCAACGATGATGTCAATATCATATTTTGCAATGGTGTATCATCTTTTATTATAACAATATCAATTATATATTCAAAATTATATCAATTTTGCATTAGGATGTGTTGACTTTGGACTTCCTGTTTGGACCGGAAGTAAAGGTCAGAACAGGTGATTTGAAGGTCATATATATGACACAATGAAACTTCCTCATGATCATGAAAAAATAACCTTAGTACTTGCTTTGGTTCAATTTCTGAGATTGGAAAATAATCCCTTTTAAAAAATGCTACTGGGGGGCGCTCTGAACTTTGATGATGTTATCAAACATATTTTTTGAGAATAGATTATAAGATGTCACTATCACTTTATTCGCAGAAGTCATATTCAAATGTCCTATGATTTTTGAGATTATTATTTTTCTAAACCTGCCACAAGAGGGCACTTATGACGTCATCCTTCACATTTTTAAAAAGGTCACATGTCAATAGTAATTTCGTCCACTGAAGGCATATACCATATCCGGTTTCGACCGGAAAGAGAGGTCTGATTGGGGTCATGTCTGTGTACGAAATGTCACATAATTCAAGATCTGTAAGATGATGCAAAGATTGTGAAAATATCTTTTGTGGTTCATGAGATATGATTTTTGGAAATATTAAAATTAGATTTTAGTGTATTTCGCTATCTGATGACGTCACCATGACGTCACAACTTTACCTGAAACTATAAGTATCTGTCAAGTTTGAAGGCTCTGTGAACTTTGGAACTGTTTTTTTTGTTCGATAAGTCTCATCGAGAAGGAGAAACGAAAAAAAATAGCAGAGATTGTCAAAATTGCAATTACACAATTTAAAATAAGTAATGCCAGTAATTAATTTGAGTGCAATATCAGAGATCTGTAAAAGCCTAAATGAATGTCACAACAATGGTTTCGTCTGCTAGTTTAAAAGAGGGCGCTATGCACATTTAGCGGTTGGACATAATATTATGTCTAACCGCTAAATGTGCATAGCGCCCTCTTTAGTTTGAATTATTGGCGAAGGAAACAGCATCGCCTAATTTGTTTATTAACCTTTAAAGTTGTATCGTAAACTACTTTTTTGTTCTCATATATTAAGGTTTGGTCACGTGATTAAGATGAAACTTTCCAGTTGTCTTCATATTGACATAGATTGTTTATATTCTAAATTTGACAAAATTCTGATCTATAATTTTTGAGATAGAGAAATATTTTGTTCGACCTGTTTTAATTTTCCGTAGTGACGTGTAATGACGTCATTGATCATAGTTTTGATATGTATATATTTCAAAGAATATTTCATACACAGGAACCATGTCAAAATTTCCATTCACATTGCCTCCAAATCTCAACACGAGGCCTGATTTTTCATGAAATAAATATCTTGGAATAATTTGAAGTATACATATGTCCATCATCATCCATATGTTCTCCACCTTACTGAGTAGGTAAGATTACATTATATACTAGCTTTAACACCCTATTTTTATTCCCCCCCCTCCAGATTTGTCAAGTTATACATCAAATTGAAGCTATGAGATATGCAAAATCGTTACTTCGTGTGCCACTAATTTGACCATCAAAGCATTTATGGTAACTCATTTCACAAGAATTACAAGCTATTAATGTAAGGAATTCAATTGTGTTTTTTGTTTTCTAATAGGTCATTTAGTTCCTGAGATATTGGCTGTTAAACTTGGAAAAGTTGTGAGATTTAAACAATACGTTAGAAATTAACAAGTGTGACTTCGAAGACTTAAATTTGATGTTTTGTGGTCAGAATATAAAAATAAAAATAAATAAAAGACAAGAGTTACCTCAGGAGGTATGAGTTTTCATAATATATAATAAAAAATAACATATAATGTGCTATACTGAATACATTAACTTCTGGTTCAGTCAGCCAGTATAATTTTAAATTCTTCCAACCGTAAGTTCCGGTTTAATCATGTGAAGTCATACACACAATTTTTCCTCATAATATGGGTGTCAATTGTGCCAAATTTGGTAAAATTAAAAAAAATTCTCAAGATAGCAAAAATATACATTTACAGAATAGTGATTCAGAATATTTCTTCACTTAAACATTTCTGGTTTCGAAAGAAAAGAGAGGTCAGATTAGGGTCATGTCTGCGAACGAAATGTGGCATAGTTCAAGGTCTTTAAGATGAGGCAAAGATTGTGAAAATATCTTTTGTGCTTCATGAGATATGATTTTTTGAAAAATTAAACCTTGATTTAGTGTAATTCGATATCTGATGCCTTAACCATGATCTCACAACCTAGGATACAACTACATGTTAACTATGTGTTAAGTTTTAAAGTTCTGTACCAGAATAATGCTGAAAATGTTTAGGCCTTAATCTTTTTAATTTATTTATTAATGATAATGAAACATTATTTGGTTATTACATAAATTAAAATGAAACAATAACAAAATTCACTGACCATTTAGAAATTTGCTAACTGGCTAACCAAAACCAATATTTAAAAGTAAACACCCAACAATTTTGGAAAGAAATTACCAACCATTTTGTTTGTCTAGACTCTTTTTTGCCACACTGTTTATTAAACAATCATTGTGGGAAATTTATTGATGCTTTTTGTTTAAAGAATTGTACACATTATTCCATTTGCAAAAGTAAATTTAATTAAGTTGATAAAATAATAAAAAGAAATGAAATAAAATACATAAGTTAAAATACATACGTCAAATTTAATTGATTTTGTATTTAAATTAACTCAGTGCCTGAAAACCTTTTGTCAAGGTAGCATTGGAAAACTGTTACCCTGAAAAAGAAAAAAGAATAAAATAATGTATCATCACAGCTTGGTCATTACACATTTTCCCCCCCGAGGTGAGGTGTGTGCAGGTCTTGTACAATACAATGACAAATTCGATCAAGTGTTATAATATTTAAATGTTTGGTTCAGTTTTTTAAAACAATACTTATAGGGAAGAGACAACACAATGTAATTTGAAGGATAACTGTAAAATAACAAGAAACAAACAATACTGAAATGATCTTCTGATTGTTACATGTATTTATTTGTCATTAACTGTTAAAAATACATTTTCATAAATAGTCATTTTAAAGTTATTGTTTAAAGGTGGCAATATCTTCACGATCAACAGGGCATGGAATCAGAGTTCAAGTTCTAGTTTAACTCAGTGACTGAAAATAATACTCACATGATAAGGTCATATTCGCGTTGCTGCTGCATAAATGAGCCAGTAATTTTCAGTCACTATGTTCGTCTTAATTAAACTAGGACAGCAATTCCATGCCCTGTTTGTAGAAAGTCTTCTCTGATCGTGACGATACTGTCTGTTTAACCAATTGTGTTTATGGGATTGATGGTCAGTACTATCCCAATGCGAGCATACAAATAAATAGGAACTTTAATTGGGTGATCTGGCAAAAGGTATTCCAAGGCTAACACACCCATGCAATGAAGATTGGGGGATATGTTTACTATGTTTATATGGCCCAACTGCCAGGGATTCACTGTTGGCAATATACATTTTACTAGATCACCAGCATATATTGCTTAATAACTACATTTGTGAGGATGTTTGGGTCCAGTCAAAAAAATAATAAGAATTCCTCAGTACTATTTGATTCTAACAAGTTAAAGAAATTCCTAGAAAGACCTAGATGTGTCTTGAGGTCCTGAAAAAACAATTCCCTTGAGGGTAAAGACTGCCACAGATAGGATAATTCCATATAAAATAAAATTTGAATCATACATTAACTCCTTTGATGAATGGATAAACTTCAAATGCTGGCCATTGGATCACAAAGTTACACAGACTCTGACACACCTTGTAGCAGTAGCACAAATGGATACCGTTGATCTGAAATATAAACGAATCATGTAAAAACAATATTAAATGTTTTCAAAGAGGGACGAAGAATAATGGGTCATGCTAACAAAACACACATAACTTAGAATGTCCTTATATGTTATTATCAGGATGATGGATTGATGGATTGGTGTAACTTCAGAAAAATGATCCCTTCAGAACAATGCCTTTAAGTTAGGTTTTACAATGGAATAGAACTACATGTGACGTCTTCCTTCCTCCATGATGTGACTGTTTCATTATCTCAATAAAGGTGCCGATATTTGTTTCTGGTCTACTTTAGTGAGCCAATTAAGTGCCAGTATAAAGTAAACTGCAATGCAGCCATCACCACACAGGACATAAGTACTACTAGTATTATGAGGAACTACAGACACGATAGTGTAGCTAAATTAACTTGTACTTCTATCAACTCGTGCTCCACCGGATGTCAACCCGTACACATGCCAGTAAATATTCAGTAATAAATATTTTTCTGGGTTGAGTTGACCAAAATGAGTGTGAATTGGTAAAAGTACGAGTTGACACGCATACGAGTTGACCTGTTTCACTCCAGGCGCGGCACATGTGATACCATTGCCACACTAAGGATTTTAACGTTAACCATGGTTTTATATAGTCAATATCTATAAAATTATACTAAAAATCACAATCTTCAATGTAGGTTGGTGGGGTCATGTGAGTGGATCATAGGGCAGTCAGGAGGAATGCAATCATCCACACACACACACACACACACACCCTCACGCACATTGATTTGTGGGGTATTCCTTTGTTCGTTCTATTATCCCTTTTCCTTATAATTCTCCTGTGGGGTACAAGATTTTCTATAGTTACCTTGTGGGGTCCAATTGTTCTATTGTGTTTTGGACCCCACAACGAATGGTGTGTACGTTCACACACACACACACAAGTGTGTTTTTGCCGGCAATCGGGGCCTTCCTTTGTCCAATTTCTTTGTCCTGGAAAACGGGGACATATTGTTCTCCATTGTGATAGCAACCGGGGCTGTATTGTCCCTTTTGTTATACGTCCCCAGTTTGAATGCCCAAACAAACGCACACACACACACACACACCCACACACACACACACAAGCTTAGCGGCCCGTTCACTCTGTGGACATTCCTTTGTTCTCCTGTACTTAAGGATAGGAATTCTTAAAATCGTTCCCATTTCACACAGAAGAGTGTTTTGAGAGCGGTTTTCGTTCTATTTTTCCCTTTTAATAATATCCTTCGATTTAAGTCAAAGAACCTGCCTAGACAAATCACTAATTTCAGAGATATTCTACTTTTAAAAAGTCAAAAATCCTTCTGTGGACGTGTGCAAGTCCACAGAAGGGAAAAATATCCGGCGTTCTGTGGACATTTTTTGTTCTCAGGTCCACAGAATGAATGCTCTGCCTACTCACACGTTTACAATAATTGTACCACAGTTTTATTGGTTAGCTTGGGGCTTGTGTTTTATATGCTTTCTAGGCTGTTGAACTGATTCTCACTGATGCCAGCCATTGCATCTAGTTCCAATTACTCAGCATACTGGAGAGCTAAAATACAAAATATAAAGAAATGTTCAAATGATTCTGTGAAAAAATAAATTCTGAATGGGGAAAGGCCAACATGTATTACTCCAGTAAGAGAATGCCCTCTATAATTGCAAAAACAACCTTCATCACCCCCACCCCATTTGCATTTTCTATCCTGAATTTTGGTCTACACATGTTGTCCACCAACACACCTGCATGTTTATTTTCCAATTAAAACTCATATTAACTCATCTCTCTGCAGCTTTTTCTTCATTTATTAGTTTTCTTTTTTTATGCAGGCTCTTCATTTTTTTTATGTTATAAGACCTGACCTTTCTTTAGCATACCTAAGGAGGGACAGACTTTTTGTGCTTAATAATAACAAAACAACAAATGTTGGCAAATTGAGGTTAACCTAGCTCAGAAAAAACAGGATGCCCCTATGACAATTTTGTGGCTACTAGCAGACTAATCAAGTAAAAGCACCTCTTTAGGTTGAGTTAGGGATATATTTCGCTGACACGAAGAACATGCAGAGTTGCAGAAGGGACAACAACACACGAACATGTATATATTTACATGGATTTGCATAATGTACTGTACATGTATGTAGGCGAGTTACACAACAATGAAGCATTTTGCAACGGATGCTCTTTTGACTTTTTTCTGGACAATATAGCATCTATCCATGCTCAGTCATTATCCTTAGTTAAAATGCAAACTTAAAATATAGTTTTCACGAAATAGATGTAGTACTACAGTTTCGTCCGTCACGAACCTCCATTGGATTGTGCATGCAACAATTATGTCTACGATAGGCCTACTTTACAAACGCACATTCTAGGCCAATATACCTCTAAATAATGTCTACTTACCTGTTAATAATGCAATTATATTTTCCTCTTTCTCGGTAAACCATTTTATTTTCTTGTATTTTGCTTTGGAGTTAAAAAGAACGGCAAAATTCCTCAGTATTTTTTCATGTAACCGAGAATTAAATGGTCACCGCCGAAAACGTTTTGCTAGTGATAAAATGTCACGTGATCACTGATAGGCAATGTGATTGGATATTGCCTCGACAGATTGCCTCAAAGTAGAAAGCCAGTCTACTCATTGCCACTGGATTGCGTGAAATGCCACACAGGGCAATCTCCGAGCAATCTCATTGCCAGCAACTTTTATTGCCTGAAAATTGCCCGAAAATTGCCCGAAAATTGCCCGAAAATTGCCCCGTGTGACAAGGCCTTCACGTGTGTACGTATTCTGTGCACGCGCGATATGGGCTATTCGTACATACAGGGAATAGTAATTCAGCATATTGTTTCACTTAACCTTCCGGTTTCGACCGGAAGGAAAGGTCAGATTGGGGTCACGTCTGAAAACGAAATGTGACATAGTTCATGATCTTTAAGATTTTAAAAAGATTGTGAAAATATCGTCTATGGTTCATGAGATATGATTTTTTGAAATTTTCAACTTCCGGTTTCGACCGGAAAGAAAGTTCAGAAGAAATACGCATCGCTAGCGTTCTTTGTTTCTCAAGAATGACCGTTACAATAATAATAATGAATAAATATATAACAAACAAAAACACACAAAAAACATTTTTCTCGCCGATTTTGATGAAACTTCGTAGGGATGTTAAGTTCCACAAGATCTATCGGATGAGGTCATAACGGACAACAATAGATACAAGTCTATACATTAACAAATCAATGTGCGAGATTATCCCGATAATAAACACAAACGTTTGTTAAAACAAGGGTGAATAATTTCAACATTTGTAGCAGATGTAAAAAGCAGTTTTAAATTGAATTCACAAAATCTGAAAATATTGTGGTCTTGCCCGCTATGAAATATTAAATATTGGTATAATCTATACGAGACTTGTGTATGAAATTATACGGCATATTGTATATGATTCTGGGCATGGGATGTGTTTATTAAACCAGTACAGTGCTTGTGTAAGAGGCATTTGTGTAAGAAGCATTTTCCAGTGACCAATCAGACTTTTTTGATATATCACAGAATATAGCCAGCAGTTGAGTGTTATTAAAAGATGTCATGTAATCGTATTATACTCCTACACTTGTATGTGCTTAAATTAGAGGTACAGACCAGTCACAGAACGTTATGTTCATTGCATTGGCCAATCATGTGATTCTAACAGTGATTCTAACAGTGATCTACCATCAACTAATGGTTGGATTGAAAACAGATTGATCAAGTTCTACTCATTTGATTTGCCTTTGAACATTTCCATCCGTCGATTCCAAACACATTCTGAATATAATCAATTTAAATCATTGATTTAATTATGATGCAGCAAGTAGTCAGGATGTTAACTTAAAACAGATTTGTACTGGGAGGTGCTTTGTCAAATATGCTGGGTGTAAGGGTGTGACACCCTCCAATATCGATTTACAGTGGGCAAATTGAGCACTGGTCGGTAAATAAACTACCAAATCAAACCATCGAAGAAGGCTTGTAGTTTTTATGGCAGAGGTGATTTAGATTTAAATCCAGAGAAGTCTATAATATAATAGTTGCTTAGCGACATTCCTGTACTCATATGACTGCTTTGTCATTCTAGTGCTAAACGTGACAATAAAGGTACTGGCAAATAATAAATATGGAAACATTCATTTGTAATTCCTGTGTTCAGCACATACATAATTTGTACCCCGCTAAGTGAAATAAGTAGGACCCTATATGGAAAGTATATTACTGCCATCCGAAGGCAAAGAAAATCCATTTGAATAAATTGAACAGTATTCATGCATTTTCACTATGTTCGTCTTATCGACCATTTTATGGACATTATACCCAAAGTAGATACATCGTCCTGGCGTTAAAGCCCATGCACACTAGTGGTAATCTCAAGATACATCAATAATCAAACTTAATTGCACATCTCCTAAATATATTGAATTGTTGTCCTATATGGACAAAAAATAAAATTTCAACCCCAAAAGTCAACGTAAGAATGGTTCGTTCATGACAAAATCCTTCAAATGCTGGAGTGTCAAGGTGATACGGCTTTATTACACGACCTCCTATAATCGTACTGGTATAATCCATACGAGACTCGTTCATGGAATTATACGGTATATATCAAGCAAACTGTTTTCACTGTAAGGAGCTATCATAGATTATAGCCAGCAGCTGAGTGTTATTGAAAGATATCATTGATAATTGTAGCTTAAAAATGAATTTTAGCTACTTTAACGGCAATTTCCGGAAATTATCTTTTTCATCGGAAATTTGTAATTTTACTTGAGGAAGGGAAAACAAATGGTTTAATAGTACAAATTTTTCAAATTAATCGTGAGAAGTAACATTTTAAATTAATTGATGGTGGATCACGGCATAACATAATATTGGCACTGTTGTACTGTTAAACCAAACTAATTTGTGAAAAGTAGTTGTTTTCCTTTCTAAAAGGAAATTTCAATATTCCTAGGAAAATATTTACTTCCGGAAATTGCTGATAAAACACGGATTTAAGTATTCAGAATGTGGGTTTGAGTACTAGCTGTGCCGGTTGTGGCAGTTGTGGCCTCGAACAAGACACTTAATCATGAATTACTTCCCTTCACCCAGGAGTATAAATGAAGACCGTGGGCAGATATTGTTATAGAATTTTAATCACCGATGGGTGACAATAAGTAAACCTGATGAAATGAATTATAATAATGTAAAACGCCTTGAGCATCACATCGTGATGGTGTTAGCACTGTCAAACTGTAATTAATCGGGACATTCCATGCCAAATCATCAAAATTTTTGAAAATTTGTCAGTGACCGACTAAGATTTTGCTGATTTTTTTTCAACATACCTGTGTGGGAGCAATGAACACACAACAAATGTTTACACCTAACTCCAAATCGTTCCAGAGATTTGGGCCCCTGAAAAATATAACCACGCCCCTTTTCTCCCTTCAAGTTGAGCCGGTGATTTTTGGTCACTTTCAGAAGCCTATCTCAAAACTGGAATCTGCTGTCGAAAGTAATAACATCTTTTCATGTTAATTGAGCCAACATATGTTACTTTTTTGTCATTTTAGACCTCTCTGGTAAACACATGAGTATCAGATTGCTTTTATATTGTATATGACTGTGTACATAGAAATATGTAAATAGGTAAATATCTCTGAATTTCCTTACATACATAGATAGGATACAATAGTTTAAGATATAAATGTTTCAGGTACGTGGGTAGTGGGCAAAATGGTCAACCATCCATTAGAAGGAGGTGGTTTTTTGACATGTTTGTTTGTGAATCTTCAAACCCCAGCTAAACCATCCAAACTAGGTGCATATGTCTGCCCAAAACAAGGATGAACCAATACTACCTTCATTGGGAGCAAAGATTTGTATAAATATTATAAAATAAAAAGCACTGCCAATCCCTTGGTGAGTTGGCATGGAATGACACTATCATCTTCCATCAATATGATTCGGCTTTACACAAACTCATATTGGTATAATCCATACCAGACTTGTTTATGAAATTAAACAGTATATTGCATATGATTCTGGGCATTGATTAAACCAGTACAATTATTAATTGCTGGCTTTTGATAAACAAATCACGCCCTGACGCATGGAACGTATTATACTTCTACATATGCATGACGTCTGTGCTGAAATGAGAGGATACAGACCAATCACAGAACGTTATATTTTGCCCCGTTTATACGTTACCAATCAGGTCTTTACACACATCGTTCGTTGGGATGTGTGAACACCCTATGCCGACGCCGAAGTCAGTGTTCATTTCAACATTGTTCTTTGTGCTGTACAGTCGGGATTCTATCTAACAGTGATCTATCGATGACTGACGAAATACTAGTTGGATTGGAAACAGATTGATCAAGCCCGACTCATTTCACTTGATTTGCTTTGGAACATTTTTTATCCGTCTATTTCAAAAACATTTCTGAATATAATAAACTGAAATCATTGATTTAATCATGATGCAGCAAGTACTCAGGATGTGCGTTCTTCATTGCAAAATGATTTTAGTGTTTATAGTACCGATGATACTTGAAGTGATGAGTTTTGGGAGTCATTGTGGATCACTGGATCATAAATTGCTCCCTGCAGAAAACAGAGTCCTCAAGAACTTTACATACGTGAATAAAACTGTCCCCCATTTCGTCATCTGTGGACAAGAATGTAACATGGATCAGGACTGTAAGTCACTCAACTTCTTTAAAGGTAATAAACTGTGTGAGTTGAACAATTCCACGAGGGCTGAGCATCCTGAATCCTTCGTTGAAGAACAAGGGAGTGTGTACTTCGATGCAAATGAAGACACACCTCTCTTCGCATTGCCTTATAAGTCCTTAGATCGCTACAGAAGTTGTAAAACGTTGTTAGAGGCAGGTTACCGTACTAGTGGTATCTACAAGATATATCCAGAGGGACTTGGTGATGGTCTCCAAGTCTATTGCGACATGGAGATTGATGGCGGGGGATGGATTGTATTTCAGCGGAGAGAGGATGGCAGTGTGGACTTCTACCGCGATTGGAGTCAGTACCAGGCAGGATTCGGTGATCTAAGCGGGGAGCATTGGTTGGGAAATGACAATTTGGTGAGTCTGACCTCTGATAAATCACACGGGACATGGGGCCTCCGCATAGATCTCACAGATTGGATTGACGATACGGCATTCACGAAATACACGGATTTCCAAATCACTGGTGAGAAGTACACACTGAATTATGGCGAATACGATGTGAGCAGCACTGCTGGTGACTCTCTTTGGTGGCACAAGGGAATGCACTTCTCAACAAAGGATAATGACAATGATCCTGGGCCAGACTGGCATTGTGCACAATACAATGAAGGAGCTTGGTGGTTTAATAACTGTTTTTACTCTCACTTAAATGGACATTATTATACAGATGGGCAGTATAAGGATGATAAAGGCATTGTGTGGTGTAACTGGCATAACAACTGCAATCCTCTCAAAAAGTCCATTATGAAAATGCGTGAAACAGACATGTAAGTACAACATTTGGTTTTTACTGGAACGTGTCTGGAATAAATGAAATTATCACTTGTTTTTTTAATAACACAAACAACTAAGAAAACGACTTAGTCACATACTACGTCAGAATTAAATGTATAAGTACTTAATTCAAAATTGAAAACCTTGAAATTCAAGTTGAATAAATCAGATAAATAAGACAAAAGTATTTAGATTTGAAAAAAGAACAGTGCTCTTACTAATAAATATGAACTGCACTGCATTAACTTAAAGACATGTTATACAAACAATTATTGACGTTTCTTTTTAAAAGATATATAGATACAAACATGACAAATAAGAAAAAATACATTTTGAAATAATTAGGGCGAAAATTAAAATCTATTTAATTGATATTAGTTCCAAATTGATACAAAATACATTAAGTTCATAGCACATACTTTGTATTGGGATATGCATTAACTTAAAGATATGTTATAACACATTTTATTCAGTTAAAAAAAGATATATAGATAGCAATTTAATGTATCAAAAGGTTGTGTATATGTATATGAACTACATTCTCTAAAATATTGTCATAAATGTAGTGATAAAATTAATGTTAGTGTATTCTGTGGATACAAATAGTCACAGTTTGTAAGCAAAGTAAAAAAAAATGAGCTCACACAAATAGAAATCAGTGTTCCTGAAAAAAAAGACAAAAAAAACACCAAAAAAAACAATCGCCTTTAAAATTGAAGTGTTTGTAATGGCAGTTTCAAAGACGTATTTACAAAACTTATTCGTCATTGAAAAACGCAAAAAGACGTGCAGAGGGCAATAATATAAAAAAATGTATCATGTGATTAGAAAAGGTTTGATAAGCTATTCTACATATGCTAATGATTCATAATGTAGCTATGTTTATTTCGTAATCAAAGTTAAACTTAGTTGTGAGCCAATGGATTAAACAACATCGTCATTGGAACAGCCGTGGTCATACGGCCAGCACTTTAAGAGTAGCATAAGAGCTTAACATTGAAATTAACTAATAGTATAATTTTGTATAATTTGTATAATTTATACACTCAATTCTCGTCAATAAGCACTGCCTGTTGGACATCTACAGACTGCGAAATGTCCTGAGTTATTCGTTATAGGAAGTACCTGTCAACAGATGTGTTCTACAGAGCCTCTTTTGTCTCTGATGAAAGAACGGCTTAAGCAATGTTAATTGCAATGACTCTGCAAGGTTGCTATTTTATTTGTTGACAAGAGAATTGGGTGTTTCTAATTTATTGTTGTATAAACAAGCACCAAATATTTTAAAATAAATGAAATTTGTTTGCCTATAAATAACGCAATGTAAATTTAAAGCTGTGGTGGGCCATCAATATTGGCGATTTTTCACGCGAGTTAGCGTACTCTTGGCCGAAGGGAGTTTGAAGTAGCTAGTCAACTATTGAAACATAATACGAATACTGCTTCTATGCATTGTTTTACGTTATTTTTGAAACTGGAAAACATACTTTTTACGACATGAAAATGAAGCCAACATTTGATGGTCCATAGTGTGTGTTGTAAAGGTTCCAATGACCAATGACGTGCAATAAACTGAGTGATAGGAACCGATAAAGGATTCTATATTCTATTGGTTGTCAGAATAATCTTAATAGTCCAGCAGCCAAAAGCCTGTTGATACATGAACCACGTTGGTTTGGCCCGTACCAGTACCAGCTTCACATTTGCTTGATTGTTCGCAACACAAAATATCGATAATTTAAAATTCCCAAACTCTGTTGAGGCAAATTCTTAAAGAGTAAAACCTCCTTGATTATAATATGCAACAATTATTATATATCCAACAAAGATTGTACACACTGTTGGCTGATGGACCACATAAAGTATTCGTGGTGGATCAAGTGGGCTTGGGGCTTGTTGCTCAATCTTCCCCCTCTTCCCAGCTTAAAACCATCTCTACCCCCATTGGTCCCATTCCCTGTCTGTTTAAATCGCCATCGAAGTGACCCCTCCCCACCCCTACCACCCACCCCTACCACCCCACCCCTACCACTCACCCCTACCACTCACCCCTACCACCCCACCCCTACCACTCTCCGTGCCAAGCAAGTTTAGAGGATGCACAAGACACGCCTTCCCCCAACACGACCCTCTGCCCAACCCCACCCCGACCCAAACCCAATCCTTCCACTCCACCACCAGCGTGGAGAGTGTTGCATGTCACCCCTAATAATCCACCGTAAATGGAGTGTACCATTTCCAGTCTAGCAAAACAATCCACTCCACCACAAACACAACCCTAATATTTCCTTTTCACAATGTGGAGAATTTCTGTCAACAGAGGGCGCACTTTTTGTCCAATCCAGAGTTAAGACGCGTGGCTTGCGTTTTTTTCTCCTGTTGAAAGGTCCTTTTTATGAAATTGCCCACGTACAATGCTTTCACATTTTTCGTAGGACTGCAAAGGGTTTTCATTCTTTTGATGTTCCAACTGTAATTGCATTATTGGACAAATTGTGGAGTGTCGTGGCCGAGCGGTCTAGCTTACCGGACTCAAGTTCTGGTGTTAGCAGCAGAATGTGGGTTCGAATCCCAGCCGTGACACTTGTGTCCTTGAGCAAGACACTTAACCATGATTGCTTCTCTCCACCCAGGGGTTAAATGGGTACCTGTGAGGGCAGAGTTGGTTGATTAGCCCTATATGCGCTGTAATGGTAGCAATTGAGCTGTATACTCCCCAGGGAGCTGAGATGGTTTCAGGAATGATTTATGAGCCTTATGAGCCTTATGAGCAGGGGTAATAATATAATGTGCCTTGAGCACCACTCAGTTGGTGGATACGTGCGCTACATAAGTCCACACATTATTATAATTATTATTATTACAGTATGTATATGTTGATCGCCTCGTTAGTTAGACTGCATTCACGATCCATAATATAATTATATCCACTATAATCTGCCGCTAGTGGGCGCTGCACAGTCTCCAGACTTAAATCACCATCCACCACGCACCTGGCTACTCTGCAACTTCCTCCCATGGTTTAACCTCGTTCTCCTTACTATAGACCCTAGTTGAAAAACGGAACTTCGTTCCAATGTCTTTTGAGCAGTATCGGAACAATTTCGATATCCAATAATACTGGATATTTAAATAAGGTGTTTAAAGCCGTCTTTTCTGTTATAGGCTGATACACGATTGCTATGGGTTCAGCGAGTGATGCATTAATATGGAATTGGTCCTCCATTATTCTCCATAACTGAGTTATTACAGAAAACTACATGTGTAACATGCCATTGAAGCAATGGTTTGTACTGCAACTTTTTTTTCAGCTGAATTTTCATTCAAATCACTGTAATTGTGCATGCATGATTGAATTTCAACCATATCATTACGAGCTGTGTAGAACACGTCATTCTGTCATTTGCTTTTGAATTTTTTAAATTCATGCAATACTTGTTGAGATATTCTAAAACGTATTAGGGGGAACTTCGAAGTTGTGATGGGTGTATAGGAGGTCGTGTAATAATGTCGTATCACCTTGACACTGCAGTAGGTGGGAGGATATTGTCAAGAACGAGTTAATTTCGGGTAATTGTGATCACGAATGTGATCACGTTCGTGATGCCGCATCAACAGTAGAACTGAAGGATTCTACCAAGCCACGTTGATCAATTTAAAATTGCAGTGACTTGCAATCACATATAATTATAGCAAAGCCTCTTCTGGCATTTGACGTCTGACATTATGAATCCATTACCAAGGTTTACCGGCAAGACCACAAGAAATAACAATTGTGTATTGGAGAACATATTTCAAAGTCACCGTACACTATTAGCAGGATTGGCAAAACTTCTTCGAAAAATTGTTTACTTTCATTGAAAATGTACCACATGTGGTTTTCAAAATTTTACAGAAATTTCCGATTGTTTTAGTGTTAGTTGGATTAAGCTGGTTGTTTTTTAATTGTAAACATTTTTTTGCCCATGGAGGACAACAATTGAAATGGGAATTTTTTTGATTAATTTTACTAAAATGATAGCACCTTTTGTGTTCAAATTAAATACGTGATCACATGCGTTTCTTGTTATTACTACTAGTGTAAATAGGCTGTAACGCCAAAACAATGTATACACGATTAAGTTCATGTTCGTTAGTGTGAATTAATCTTGCGTCGAATAACAAAGTAAAAATGCATATATTGTTAAATTTATTCAAACGTGGAATTTGTTTGACTTCGGTTGACCGTAATACATGTCTCATATAGAAGCCTAATTATTAAAGATACAATGAGCTGAACACGGGAATTATATAGCATAACCTTAATTGCTATTCCATTTTCAATTAACATATTGAATTACCCAAACCTGGGCTGTTCGTAATTGGTGTAGGCTCCCAGTGGCTGCTGTTAATGCGAACATTGTGTAAGGGTTTTCAGAGAGAAACAATGCCAGTAACGTGGATGGAGCCACCCATCTCTCTCATGAACAAATAAGTAATCAACATCCAGGGGCGTAGCGAGGACATAGTCTTTGATGGGGGTGGTGTGGAAGCTCATTTGCCGACTGACTTCATCGGTGGAAAACAATGAACACCTTCAAACCGCTGGACGAGGATGGTAGTCGTGAGAAAAATCTCCGAAGGAGGCGATTACAAACGTTCCCCAGAATTTAAATGTAAATTACCTCCTGCAGACAAACTGGTCTGCTTCGATGACTTGATTTGGTGGTTTATTTTACGACTGATGTTTGATTTGCCATTGGCTAGGGTCCTGTCAAAATCACCATTGTAGTAAACCAGCATCAAGCATATTTGACAAAGCACCTCACACTACAAATCCTTTTTAGTTATAAAAGAGTTAAAACAAATATATAATTAATACAAATTATATATATAATTATATATATATAATTAATACAAAAACAAGAAACAACATCACGTCGTGACTTACTGTCCATACTGTCCATACTGTGCAGCACCCTCTAGCGGCAGATTGTGACAAAAGAGCGATTGTTTGACGATGTTAATAAAAATATCAAAAAATGCATCCTGTACCAAGACGAGTAACATGAATACTGTACGATGTGTCCATTGATGAAATGAAAACAGTCTGTCTTTCTAAAAACCCTATAAAGCCGGGGGGGGGGGGGTGCACAATGTCCCCAAATGATATTTTGTAAGACCCCTCTCATACCCAAATCAACAATATAGGGAGTTCATAGTTGCCATCTAAAAATATATATAATTTGTTTTTAAAAACGGTTGTCTTTGGGATACAAACATCGCTAGCGGTGTGTCTTAACCCTATCAGGCCTAGGGGCGGGGCACAATATTTCCCCCAACCAGCGGCGTAGCCAGGACTTTTTCACTAGGGGGGGGCAGGGGGCATTGTGTTTCAGTGGGGGACCCATGGAGTATGGGTTTTTCCTTTTCTGTTTCTTTTCTTTTTTGGGGGCACTATTGGGATTTTTCGTGGGGGGGGGGCACTGGAAATTTGTGCATCCCCCCCCCCCCGTGGCTACGCCGCAGACCCCACGCAATGACATTTTTAAAATAATATCTCCAGAACGCTTTGTCCGATCACGCTGAATTTTGCTGACTTTTCCTAACTCTTCTTTGGGACACCCTCACGCAAAAATCAATGATAATGGGTATCCATGGTTGCCATGGCAACCGTGTATTTTGAACAGGTCCAACTGAATTACCACTTTTTTGTAAAAAAAAACTACTAGACTTTTGATACTTTTAAACATTTAATGTGTTTTGGGGTTTGTTGTCAACTTTTAAACTTTGAACTGGACAATACCATGTCATGTGACCACTTCCAGTGCATTCTGGGAATCCAATATGGCCGCCATTACGTTTAAATGCAATATGTTATATTTTGTCCCAAAAACATAATTTATAAAGGTTTTTTAAAACCTTTTGCTAAGTGTATACATTTATGTCATCCCTAGTACCATAGTTGAGATAAACACATGGTGTTACCGCAAACCGAAACGATATCGATATTCCACCATGCAAAGCCTCAAAACTTATATTAGTACCATGGATCTTATTATATCTGCCTTTATTTTACTTTTGGTTAAAAAATCTTAATTTTGGGTCAAACTCTTTAAACAATTTGGGGAAATGACCAAAAATATTGCTGATAACGGAATTTAGATTTCAGATTGTTGCTTTTACTGAAGACACCATTTGTGCCAAATTTCATGGCCGTCGAATAAACAGAAGTTATTTGGAAATTACTATTGTTGACCAAAAATTACCAAGGTGACCTACATGTATGACAATTTTCATGCCCTCATTAGATGGTTGTTGAATACAGAAAACACGGAGTGGGGTGGGGGCACAATAAGCCCCTGCCCAGGTCTGAGAAGGAAAAAAAACGCACAGGCTTAATAGGGTTAACTCTGAAGCGCTCCGTCTGTCGATATAAAAGGATTAGCTACGCGTATTTGGTGCGTAGGAAGTACTGTTGGGATGGAGTGGATGTGATTAGGGAGGATGTAGGCTAATTTTGTCCAGTAGCCCAATTATCTCGATGGGGGGGGGGGGGGAGACATTATGTTGACATAAAGGAATCCCTCCGCGTATTCAGTGGATCGGGGTGGAGTCGGGTGTGACTCGGGCGGGGTGGGGGTTTGGCGTATTTTGTCCAGTATCCAAATTTGTTCCACGCGGGGGGGGGGGGTAGGGAATTTTATTTTTATGGCGAACTAAACAGGCATAGGGACTTGAAATAATGAGTGGGTAGACAGATGGCTTAAAGGGACTTAAACAGGAATGAGGAGACGGATTTAACCCTAAGCTCCATTGATTATCCACTGATACTCAAGATTAATGTGACACTCACTCAATTGAAAAAGAACATTGACTCTTTGTTCGGTTCCTATCACTCAGTTTTATTGCACGTCATTGGTCAACAGAACCAGTTAATTTCCAATACACACTACGGACCATCAAATATTGACTACATGTTTCAAGTAGTAAAAAGCGTGTCCCTCCTTCAAACATTCAGTAGTTTATGTACGTTTACCATTATTGTTTTTAGTATTAACATTGAGACAAAACTATGCATAGGACCAGACATTTGTTTTACGTTTCAATAATTTGAAATACTACAAACTCCCTTCACCCCAGTCTACACGCTTTATACTCGCTTGAACAAAGTCGAACATTTGTATGACCCATCACAGCTTTAAATTTACATTGCGGTATTTACAGGCAAAATGTTGAAAATAATTATGTTCTCTTTTAAAACTCTAACATCCATTATCAATAATGATGCAGACCGTTCATTCATCAGAGACAAACAAAGGGTCTGTAGATAGAACACATCGGTGTTTAAGGTGCTTTCTCATAAACAATAATTCAGTACATTTCGCAGTCTGCAGATTTTCAATAAACATTGCTTATTAAGAGGAGACTTGAGTGCAATTATACAATTAAAACCATACTATTAATTTCAATGAAAACCTCGTATTCTACTACATGCTGTCTGTTCACGGCTGCCCCAGTGACGATGTTCCATTGACTCAAATCTAAGTTTAAGTTTAATTACGAAATAAACATTGCTATATTATGAATCATTAGTTTATGTACATGTAGTAGCAATAATATTTTCAAACCTTTCCTAATCGCATGATACATTGTTTGCTATTATAGTGATTTGCACGCGTGGTCTTTTTTTTCCTCAAGAAGTGACGAACATTAATTACAATCCCTATGATAACGATATCTTCATTTCAAGTACTTTAATTTATTTACTTTTGTACCAAGCAAGTCTTTGTAGTTCAAAACAGTTTATCTTTAAAGGCGTTTTATTTCAAAGCAAACATTGATTCGCATTTCGTGAAAGCGGTGACGATTTGTATCCACAGAAAACACAAACTAAAAGGTAAACATTTATGACAAAAGATATTTTCGATAGAGCGCAGTTTATATACATCAGCATTTTGTTTTACTTGTTATTTCTTTGTTTCTCAAAAATTTAAATGTAAAGAATAGGTGTCATGTTGTGTTTCTTCTTAGAATCGGCCTATAATCGCAACAAGTCAAGGCATTATCATTGTATAAAAAATAAATGAATTGTGCGAAAAAAAATGTCGATTTATCTTATAAGAAACGCTAATAAAATCTTATTAATTTTTTTTTAATAGTTAGTGCATATCCAGATGAAGTGTGTGTGTGTTATGTACATTATGTTAGTATACATTTTGAACTAATACCGATTTAATAAATATAGATTAATTCGTCCCTAATTTGCCATAGTGACCAATCCCGAATTCAGTTGGCATAGTGACCAATGCGGTATTGGTCACTATGCCAAATTACAAAAATAGCCAGTTAGAGCATTCGTCATATGAATGCATGCTCTATCTCCAAAACTATAAGGAATACATGCATGTGGATTAGATACAATGGCAGGTCTCTTCCTGAATGTACTAATGGGTTGGATTGGTCACTATGGCAAATCAGGGACGAATTACGCCCACATTCTTTCCTTCCAGAAAGTGATTTTTAGAATGTCATCCAATTTTTGTAAGGTTTTCAATTTTGTTTTAAATACCTATATATTTAACTAAAATGCACATAAAAAAGTCGAATAATATTATGATGAACAAATTATACAATATAACCTAACAAAACTACTGAATATATTCAATATTATTTAATGAAAACAATAATGTCTGTCCTTGCTGGCTGAAAACACAATTAAAAAATCCAACCCTTTTACTAACAATAGTGTTGACTGAGGCAATGAGTATTGTGTGTTCAGATGGTTGAAGTCATGGTGATCGGTTGGTCTTGCTCGTTCTATCACAAGTATCCATAAAGTGTTCTTAACTGATGTGTGATATTAATCTAAGATGTCTTATTTTATTTTTTTATTTCTTGCTTGATACGATTTGAAGGTGTAAGTTTTTCATTATTAATTCAACCTGAGCACAGAACAATAATCTTATGTGATGGATTAATTATGATTGAAATCAAACTAATTTCGTAAGCAATATATACCTTAATGATGTGTTTTTGTTCTAGAAAAATAAGTAAATTAATAAATAAAACATATATCGATTTGCTTGTTCGTGTGTACAAAACCGCTAATAAAATACGTTATTAATAGTTCTTATTGACAGCGGTGATACATTGTTCCTGTATAGAGCATTGAAGGGTTGTAATGTTTACAATTAACATCCCGATGCGTGCTATTTAGCATTTCTCAGTTAGTGATAACAATGTTTACATGACATATTTCAGTTGAAAGTAAGTAACATTACAAAACTCCCAAATCAGCAGTTTATCGATTGAACCAATTCTTAAAAGGTAAATTATTGCTTACACAATTCACAACATTAAGTCCACTAAAGCTAAATCATAAATAAATCATATTGAGCAAATATTGTGTAACATTTAATACATAATCTCTGCCTAATCGCATTGGAGAAACAATAAACATAAATTAAGGTTCAGCCACAATAATTAAATTATTGTAATAAATCAATTATGATTCCGCCTAAAAGATGCATCGCCTGTGTTTACCGGGAATTTTGTTTCAATTTGAGCATTGCTTATTTTCTTTTAGAAAGGAAATCAAATACTTACAAATTTGACATTTCAAAAAACGTTGGTCTAACATTAAAAATGTGTCAACATTAAAATAGGATTGGACCCACCATAAATTCAGGTTAGTAAATTTTTACTATTGTTTCTGTTTAACTGTCATTCTAAAGCATTTGTTTTCATTTCTTCAAGTAAAATAGCAATACTCTGATAAAAGAAATTGCCGTAAAAATCCCTCTAAACACGGGCGTAAATACATCATAAAGTATGTGATATAAGATTATCCTTCAGTATATATGACTCAGTAGTTTTCTTAGTTTTGTTGTGATTAAACAAACAAGTGATAATTTCATTTATTTCAGACCAGTAAAACCAATAATAATAATTACCCCTGCTCATCAGGTGTGTAAATCATTCCTAAAACCATCTCAGCTCCCTGGGGAGTATACAGCTCAATTGCTGCCATTTTGGCGCATATGGGCTAATATTGGCTAATGTTGTACTTACATGTCTGTTTCACGCATTTTCATGTTGGTCTTTTTGAGATGAGTGCAATTGTTATGCCAGTGACACCAAACAATGTGTTTGTAAGCTGGAACCTGCTCATCTGGGTAATAATTACCATTTAAGTGAGAGGCACCACAAGCATCAAACCACCAAGCTCCTTCGTTGTATTGTGCACAATTCCCGTTTAGCCAAGCATCATTGTCATTATCCTTTGTTGTGAAGAGTCTTCCCTTGTGCACTCCAAGAGAGTCACCGGCGTTGCTGCTCACATCGTATTCGCCATAATTCGGTGTGTACTTCTCGCCAGTAATTTGGAAATCCGTGTATTTTGCGAATGCCTTATCGTCATTCCACCCCTCTATGTCTATACGGAGGTCCCATGTCCCGTGTGATTTATCAGAGGTCAGACTCACCAAATTGTCATTGCCTAGCCAATGTTCCCCGCTTAGATTACCGAATCCAGCCTGGTACTGACTCCAACCGCGATAGAAGTCGACGCTGCCATTCTCTCTCCGCTGAAAAACAATCCATCCGCCGCTGTCAATGTCCATGTCGCAATAGACTTGGAGACCATCACTAAGTCCCTCTGGGTATATCTTGTAGACACCACTAGTACGGTAACCTGCCTCCAACAGCGTCTTACAACTTCTGTAGGGATCAAAGGACGTATCGGGCAATGCGAAGAGAGGTGTGTCTTCATTTCCATCGAAGTACACACTCCCTTGATCTTCAACGAAGGATTCGGGATGCTCAGCCCTCGTAGAATTGTTCAACTCACACAATTTATAGCGTGAGTTGAAGTTGAATGACTTACAGTCTCCATCCATATTGCAGTCTCGACCACAGATGACGTAATGGGGTACAGTTTTCTTCCCGAGTGTAAAGTTTTTGAGAACTCTGTTTTCTGCAGGGAACGATTTGTGTTCCATTGTTCCACACTGATCCCCAAAGCTAACCACTAGTGGTATCAGGAACACTACAATAATTTTGAAATAAAGAACACACATCGTGAGTATTAGCTTCGTCATGATTGTATCTGTGGAGTTATTTTCCAGTTAAATATGAAAGAGATGAACGCAACAATTTGAAGATAAATCAAGTAAAACCGTCGGCTTTCGTTCAAGCAAATGCTATGCAATGTGGTATATCACTGTTAGATAGAATCCCATCAACTCTGCATGCAGCGGAGCGTGTAAATGGAACCTGTGATTTCGAGCGCTCGATAACTGAAGCACCCACACCCACACACACACACACCCTGTACACGATAATTATGTGTAAAACACCCATTGGTCAAACTGTAGTCACGAGGGCTACATAATGCATTATTCATAGCTATCAGCCAATTCGTTAATCCTTTATACATTTACTTCAGCATATTTTCCTGGTCTGTTATTGGTCCTTATTATTCTTTCTAAATACAATGTACACTATATAATTGCGACGTGTCAATCAGCGGCGCTACAGCACAAAGTCTTTTGCGAAGACGTTATTGTATTGTGTCCATATAGCAACACGCAGGACTTAACGGGCAAGTCTTGACACAATACCAGTAAACCGATTTTCCTTAGTGGGCGGAGCTAGAGCCTATTTAAACGGTCTAGACCTTTTACCATTATATCATCACTAGTTCCTCAAAGCATTTACAAGTAAAAAACAATAATACTAATCAACAATTGTTGAATTGTTGCAGATATTGAATGTTGGCATGATGTTAAACATGTCTTATTAATATTAGTTATCTCAGTGGTATAGACACACGTCATTGTTATTGCACGTGACTGTGTGGTATATTGTGAGACTGCTTATGGAACTTTTTGAAAAATTATATTGTTGGAGAGATTATTATACTCAAAATCACCTGTGTTTCCCCAACAAAGTATTATTTTCCCACTTTAAATATGAAATGAGGTGAATGACCTAATATATAGTATCTTCACCGGTACCTAGAAATTACACTTTACATATAACACAAAAAAGAAAGAAACGAGAGTTCTTAGTTTGGATTATATACTCATAGGGTCTCGGACTGAGACTTGTTTTATTGATAATTATCATTACAAACACTTACAAATACTTCCCCAATCTTTATCTGAAGCTCTAAAACAACAACAACAACAACAACAACAACAACAACAACAACAACAACAACAAAGCGAATATGAAGCTACAATGAATACGACCAATCAGCATGTATTTTCACTATTATCTCGATAACGGTCGACGAAGTCAAATAACCTGTACTTGATCAGGGTATATGCTATTGGCTACACACTTCTTAAAATCAGTATACACTTTCATTTGGGAGCATGTATTTACTTGCATCCATCCAAAATCTAGCCTGTAGTCAAGGCGCACGCGGCAACCCAGAATACCACGCTGGAACAAAGACCACCCATGTGAATAAAGCACCAGCTCCGAGGGCCTTTACCAGTCCATTCTGTGGTCTTATGTTTTTCTTTATATTAGATATTGGTAAAAAAAAATGCATTCATAAATCTTCATATTACTGGAGGTTTATGAGAGTTGTACAACTGAGCGGTATATTAGAAGTAATGGTCAAGTAATATGGAATAAATGTATCTGGAGGACAATTAATTTTGCCAAATAAATTGATTAATTTTACTACATTTAATAGACATAAATATTTCAAATTGATGTTTGTTAATATCATAAAGCTACGTCACAGATTCCACTACCATCAGACAGTTTCAGGAGATTCCACTACCATCAGACAGTTTCAGGAGATTCCACTACCATCAGACAGTTTCAGGGACATATCTGTTTAAACAGTACTTTTTAATGTAGTAATCTGTAGGTCCTACTTCTTCGTAATTGTTAGCTATTAATTTGCAATATTTTTTGCTGTATAATATTTAATACTGAATAATTAATTCTATGTGCAAAGCGCATTGAAGCAGTTTTTTCCGCTTTATAAATTGAACTTATTATTAAGCTCAAACCAAGTACGTATTCATGTAAATCTGGGATCGTTTATGTTTTTAGAGAACACCAATAGTTTCATGTGTTCGTAAGTGAATACATAATACGCGCACGCATTGGTGGTACGAACATTCTTTTAGCTACTTCCGGTTCCAAAGCTGGCATACCTTTGTGTGTAATTTAACTTAAATTCCTTGATTTTAACATTCAAAAGCGATTCTTGAATTTGACATTATTAAGAGATTTTTAACACATAATGATAAAGGCAAGTCTCCAGCTATTCAATTTCTTGTAGAAATTCTTAAAAGGGTGGCCAGTACATAAGGATGAATTACTAACATTAAAACAAACAGTAATTATTATAAATTTTTATAAAATCTAAGGTTTTAATTTCGTTGATTATAGCGTTACTCTACTATGTACATAGCGAATCTTACATGCACATCACAGGTGTCCATGTCTACGATTGCAATTAACATAAATTGTGACCCTAATCGCTCTTTGCATGTCTATCTACCTGCATTTTTACTCTGGCCGGTAAGTTCATTGTCACGTTTAGCGCTAGTATAATAAGCGTACATATGTCGCTTAGCAACAATAGACTCGAAGCGGTTATTAGAGAGGATGTACGTATAATTACAGGTACACGTAGCGTTTGTTCACATGTACGGGTAGCGATATTTTGATATGCAATAGACTTGCCATTATCTTTATAAGCTGTTTTAAAAGTAATTAACCGAAGTAGTTGAACTTGTGTTGTTCTAGCTTGCCGCAGGAGTCTCGAATCCAAATCAAACTTCACAGTTAATGGGTGGAAAGAGGAAAATGTTAGCGTGTCATGGAATTAAGCGTTATAAAACGTGCTTTTATAAAACAATTTGTTAGGTATAACTTATGGTAGGGGCTTGGGAGCGGCCATGGGTGTGTATGTGTGGGTTTATATATCTTATGATAGGGGTTTGGGAGCGGCCATGGGTGTGTATGTGTGGGTTTATATATCTTATGATAGGGGTTTAGGAGTAGCCATGGGTGTGTATGTGTGGGTTTATATATCTTATGGTAGGGGTTTTGGGAGCGGCCATGTGTGTGTATGTGTGGGTTTATATATCTTATGATAGGGGCTTAGGCACCATGGGTGTGTATGTGTGGGTTTATATATCTTATGAAATGATAGGGGTTTATATATTTTATGGTAGGGTTTAGCCATGGTGTGTATGTGTGGGTTTATATATCTTATGGTAGGAGGTTTGGGAGCAGCCATGTGTGTGTATGTGTGGGTTTATATATATCTTATGGTATGGGTTTGGGAGTAGCCATGGTGTGTATGTGTGGGTTTTATATATCTTATGGATTATGGGAGCAGCCATGGGTGTGTGGGTTTATATATCTTATGGTATGGGTTTGGGAGCAGCCATGGTGTGTATGTGGGTTTATATATCTTATGGTAGGGGATTGGGAGCGGTCATGTGTGTGTATGTGTGGGTTTATATATCTTATGGTATGGGTTTGGGAGCAGCTATGTGGTGTATGTGTGGGTTTATATATCTTATGGTATGGGTTTTATGGGAGCTATGGTATGGGTTTGGGAGCAGTGTGTATGTGTGTTTATATATCAGCAGCGTATGGGTTTAGGAGCAGCCATGGGTGTGTATGTGTGGGTTTATATATCTTATGGTATGGGTTTGGGAGCGGCCATGGGTGTGTATGTGTGGGTTTATATATCTTATGGTATGGGTTTGGGAGCGGCCATGGGTGTGTATGTGTGGGTTTATATATCTTTTGGTATGGGTTTGGGAGCGGCTATAAGTGTGTATGTGTGGGTTTATATATCTTATGGTATGGGTTTGGGAGTGGCCATTGGTGTGTATGTGTGGGTTTATATGTCTTATGGTAGGGGTTTGGGAGCGGCCATGGGTGTGTATGTGTGGGTTTATATATCTTATGGTAGGGGTTTGGGAGCGGCCATGGGTGTGTATGTGTGGGTTTATATATCTTATCGTATGGGTTTGGGAGCGGCCATGGGTGTGTATGTGTGGGTTTATATATCTTATGGTATGGGTTTGGGAGCGGCCATGGGTGTGTATGTGTTGGTTTATATATCTTATCGTATGGGTTTGGGAGCGGCCATGGGTGTGTATGTGTGAGTTTATATATCTTATGGTATGGGTTTGGGAGCGGCCATGGGTGTGTATGTGTTGGTTTATATATCTTATGGTATGGGTTTGGGAGCGGCCATGGGTGTGTATGTGTGAGTTTATATATCTTATGGTAGGGGTTTGGGAGCGGCTATGGGTGTGTATGTGTGGGTTTATATATCTCATGGTAGGGGTTTGGGAGCGGCCATGGGTGTGTATGTGTGGGTTTATATATCTTATGTATGGGTTTGGGAGCGGCTATGGGTGTGTATGTGTGGGTTTATATATCTTATGGTAGGGGTTTGGGAGCGGCCATGCGTGTGTATGTGTGGGTTTATATATCTTATGGTAGGGGTTTGGGAGCGGCCATATGTGTGTATAATAAGGTTTATATATCTTATGGTAGGGGTTTAGGAGCAGCCATGGGTGTGTATGTGTGGGTTTATATATCTCATGGTAGGGGTTTGGGAGCAGCCATGGGTGTGTGTGTGGGTTTATATATCTTATGGTATGGGTTTAGGAGCAGCTATAGGTGTGTATGTGTGAGTTTATATATCTTATGGTAGGGGTTTGGGCAGCCATGTGTGTGTGTATGTGTGGGTTTATATATCTTATGGTAGGGGTTTGGGAGCGGCCATATGTGTGTATGTGTGGGTTTATATATCTTATGGTAGGGGTTTGGGAGCGGCCATGGGTGTGTATGTGTGGGTTTATATATCTTATGGTAGGGGTTTGGGAGCGGCCATGGGTGTGTATGTGTGGGTTTATATATCTTATGGTATGGGTTTGGGAGCGGCTATGGGTGTGTACGTTTGGGTTTATGTGAATTTGCTTTACACATAAAATGTTTTGATGAGTGATTTTACCATAATTGTGATGAAATAAATTGAATGGCCTAGTCCCAGCCTCCCCACTGCAACTAACGCTATTCTTAGTAACGTTACCCGACTTTCATCTAATTTGCATATCCAACATTTTTGGATATTGCAATCGTCCAGTTCCAATCGTTATAATTACAAGGCGCCATTCCAACGGTCATGGCTCATGACCATTGCTCATAGGTACTCGGTTGTGGGAACAATAGGCTTATGGGCTTACACACGTGCGTTTGTGTGTGTTGGGGGATAGCAAGATGGTAATATGCAGGGGAATGTTGTAGACAGTTTCACATAACTGAAAGAATCATCCTCTCTGTAAGATATTGAAATAAATAAATATGCATGGAAACAACAACAATACTTTACTAATTGATTTGATGTTCGCCCCGCACTGTATACTCAGTGATTAATATTCACGTCGGTGTAAGGTCATAAATCAAATGAATTGTTCATAACCCAACGCAATCTATAAATATTTTACTAATCAATATGTATCACATAACATGTTCAAAAGTATTTTGACTTAATCATAAGTCCACTTTTCCTAATTTTTATGAAAGAAATTTGTATTTTAATGAAAAAGTTTGAAATTTCATAATTTTATTTCATAAAAGTTAGGAAAAGTGGACTTATGATTACGTCAAAATACTTTTGAACATGTTACATAATACATACTGGTGAAAAGTTGATGATGCTTTCAATCATTTCGTCGTAATATTTCAGTCTGACGTGATATCATTTG
>CM055816.1:67009623-67157944 GCA_029582265.1 Zoroaster sp. YZ-2022
AACAACGTCTTACAACTTCTGTAGCGATCAAAGGACGTATCAGGTAATGCGAAGAGAGGTGTGTCTTCATTTGCATCGAAGTACACACTCCCTTGATCTTCAACGAAGGATTCAGGATGCTCGACCCTCGTGGAATTGTTGAACTCACACAGTTTATTACCTTTAAAGAAGTTGAGTGACTTACAGTCCTTATCCATGTTACATTCTCGTCCGCAGATGACGTAATCGGGGACAGTTTTCTTCACGTATGTAAAGTTCTCGAGGACTCTGTTTTCTGCAGGGAGCAATTTGTGATCCAGTGATCCACACTGACTCCCAAAACTCATCACTTCAAGTATCATCGGTACTATAAACGCTAAAATCATTTTGCAATGAAGAACACACATCCCAAGTGCTTGCTGCATCATGATTAAATCAATGATTTAAATTGATTATATTCAGAATGTTTTTGAAATAGACGGATAGAAATATTCCAAGGTAAACCAAATCAAATGAATAGCACTTGGCCAATCTGTATTTCGTCAGTCGTCGGTAGTCATCTGTGTGTTGCACACACAGAACAATAATGGGAATGAATGCCGAGTTTACACCAGGGACCGATGTATGCAAAGTGCGGGTTGGTCGTACTGTAATATCTAATGAACGCCCATCACCAGTCTGATTGGTACGTAAAAATATCAAACGTCATGTGATTGGTCTGTATCCTCTCATTTCAGCACAGACGTCCTACATACGTAGCAGTATAGTACGATTTCATGACGTTTTTCAATAAAACTCAGTTGCTTGCTCTTCGCTTGAAATCCCCTTACAGTGGAACAGTTTGATTGGTCACTGGCAAATGCCTCTTACACAAGCAAGTAGTCAGCAATCAATAATTGTACTGATTTCATAAATGCATCGCATGCCTATAATAATATGCAATAATTATACAGTATAGTTGCATAGACGAGTGTCGTATGGATTATACCAATACGATTGTAGGAGGTTGTGTAATGCAGTTTCACCTTGAAACTGTCGTAGCTGTAAGATGGTTATTACTCTGGCTAGTAAATTTATTTATAGTGCCAACGTCATCATGATGGTGCTTGCCTTAAAATTTGTTATGGATAATATTAACTACTTTCATTGGAACCATACAGACCCAGTAACATGTTAGCCTCTCATCGGTTATTAAAACTCTGCCCTCACGGTCTTTATTTTTTACAACCGGGTGAAGTACAGCAATTCATGATCAAGGGTCTTGCTCGAGGCCACAAATGCCACAACCAACATGGCTAGGATTCGAACCCACTTTGCAATAACTAAAGCTGCAATTAACAAGAACGAATTAATTGCCAATGAAGATTTATTTGCCTGTATTCTTGATCACGAATTTCAATAAGAGCATAGGCTGACGTATGCAGTCAATCACAAGGCTCCGTGGCAAGACCAACAAAATACAGTAATTCGTGTATTTTCGTATAAACTTGTAATTTGACGTATGTGTTTTCAACAATTGACTTGGTTTTTAATGGCTAATGTATATATTAGGCCGTATTCATAAAAATAAGTAATTACTTACTAGTAAATGCTATAAGTAAAAGCAACAGCTAGGTAAGTAAAAGGTCTAGTCTAAGCAATTGCTAAAAATCTTATTCATAACCATTTGCTAAATGATTACAGTTGTTACTTGCCACGGCTAGTAAGTTCTCAAGTAGTTGCTATTGTACTACAGTACCATCCACGAGTCTCGGTATTTGGTGGTATGAAGGTGTTTGCAAGCCATTCCACATTTTCTTTGTCAAACCTAAATAAAGTTCTGTAAGTGGTAGGGTTGACTTCATCACGATTAAGCCTGATGTTATACACCTTAGGTTTGTGGTCTTGGACGTAAAAACATGGCAGAAAATGTGATATGTCTGTATTGACTAAACAGCAAGCCAAAATTAGGTGCTTGTACAATCACTAGTAAATGCTAGTCGAAGGTCATTTTTATGAATACAAATTGAAGTAGGTGCTAATTTCTCTAGCATTTACTTATAAGTAAAAAGCAATTACTAATGCTTAAAATTTGTAGCTTTTACTTGAAAGTCATTGCTTATTTCTATGAATACACATTTAAGTAAAAGGTTAGTAAAAGGGGGTTGTTACTTTAGTAAAAGCAATTACTTATTTTTATGAATACGGCCTATTGTCTGGAGGGATGGTTATTATAAAATATTGGGAAATTGTAGTTTTCTTTTGCGATTGTCATTGACGTGTGTTGTCTAATTTCACATACAAAGTCATGTACTGTACATGTATACATTCTTGGACTACGTGTATAATGCTTTATAGATGTGTATAATTAGGTATATGGTCGTGTAACCAGCGTTGCTGTCTGTGTATTTACTTGCGTTCACTATTATGTATCATGCCAGGCAATGGGGTTTCAGCCCAGGTTTTAACTTTGGTTTCGACTTAGGTTTCAACTTTGGTTTCTAATTTGGTTTCTACATCGTGCTGTTCATACTGTTAATTAATTTGACTATGATGTAACTTAGTGTTGATTACGTATTCTCCTTGGATTCTATATCACAGAATAAATTGACGTTTGTTAACCTTTGTCTTCAAGTCCTATATTTTGTCACTGTGCTCGTCCGTATTAATTTGGGGACTGAATTTCCATGATATACCGTAATAGTATCCCTACACTATCAAGCTAACACATTTATTGTGCTCTGAGTACATATCCATCATATGGAAATGCTTAAACAAGGTGTACTCAATGGCAATGGAACATAAAATGAAAACAGTAGCAGGTCGTCAGTATAATTATGTGTACCGAACAGTTGTGTGTATGCGTGTATACGCATTCAAACCGAGAACTTATAACAAAGTCCTCGGTTGCTATCAAAATGGAGAACAATATGGTCCTCGTTTGTCTGAGACCACCACAAATAACACGCCAATAGCGTATAAGGTTACATATTGTAACGGTCAGGTCCAACCCTGCCGCTCTTATCACTACTAAAACGGGCGTATCTCAACAACCCGCTTAAACAGAACGCGGAAGTCTGACGTGTGATGTACGAGTCTACAATCTGGACTTGAGGTTGTAAGTGAAGATGGTGTATGATGGTGGAGAGGATGATGATGATGATGATGATGAGGATGAGGATGATGATGATGATGATGATGATGATGATGATGATGATGATGAGTTTTACGGAGTCAAGATGAGGACTGACAAGATGATGATGACTAGACGGACGACTAAACCTGATAATAAAAGGTTACATTGAAACAATGTCTTCCATTCATTAGTTCTCTTACATTTCTTTCATTTAATTAATGGTGGGGTTCTATCTAAACTTGATGTAGAGTCCATACTAAATCAGTAATTCAAGGATCACAGTGACGGATTATACATGACCGATCAATCAAGAACTTGTAGCATGTCTATTGTTAAAGATGAATAGCAATAATGTGTACGCACAATACTCGTACATGTATTATAAGCGAGCGGCGGTCGCATACACACAGTAACGCACGGCGCCTTTGTTATTTCACCAGTCAGTCCAAGACACGAACCGGTCAATGTGCTCCTGCGCTGTGCGCCTTTTATATATGTCTGCAGCTCACAATTTACAATGTGTGCATGGGCTTGCGACCAAAAGTAATTGGTTAAGCTAGTAAACAAGATGTGCGTGCGACCTTAAGTGATTGGCCCTTCACAGCTTGATCATGCATATTCAAGCCACTGTCTAAAATTAACATTAATTAGCTCAATGATAAACTTTCGTGAAGTTTCTCTATAGCGAGGTCAAAGTGCATGTCTTCATGTTCAAAATGTATAAATACATTCTCATGGATACGAACTTGCTGTGTGTGTGAACACTGTTGTCACTACACAAGTACTTTACATTGGCAAAACTTAACGTTGCATGAATAATTAACGTTGACTTGCATTCTCTCATTAACATTGAACCTGGAAGTGTTCTTTAGAAATTATAGCTCCTCAATCCTGTTTGTTAACCTTTATCTAAACAAACAAGGAATAAGTTAAATGCTCGCTGACAACATAGGTGAGTGCGATTCTAGAGTAATTCTTAATAAAAGGATTGTTACATCAAATAATGCCATTCCAAAGACTTTACATGTTTAAGTACTGGTGTAAGGCTACTGAGGCTCTAATAAATCTAGATTAAGAAATCAACACAGTATAGCTTAAGTTTAACTCCTGTTCAGTAAGATTTGCTTCTGGGGAAAAGTGATTTTCTCCACACAATGGACATCACTCAATAAAGCCAACATGAAACAATATACTAGGCAAAACTAGTTCTATAAACCATGTCACGCATGATATCGCAATGTCCAACTGAGGCACGTAAACGCTTAACACTGTTGTCAACGTCAGAAACTATAGCAAAGGATTTAATTAGTTTTTTTAAGATTTCAAGATAATTTAATCTTTTAAGTATGGCACCATAATTCAAATAGTACTATTCTGTAGGGCCTTACATGTCTACAATAATTATTTGATGAAATGTTGAGATCAAAATAATCATTTTTAAACTGTTCATGTAAATATGCACCTTGTTGCCTGCTATGCAATTGCCTTGGTACTCTCAATATCATTTCCAGTGTACAAAAGTTACATGGTCTGTAGGTTTTCTCATTGGTGAGTTGCGAATCAACCATTATGTTCAATTGGACTTTCTTTGTCGTATGTCGAAATCTGAGACTCGAGCCGTACATGGGTGGATTCCCATTTAGGCCAAATAACAAGTCTCCGGTTTCTGGTCTCCGCGCATCGGTATTTTAAAATTTCTTTAGAGAGGTTATGCCATAATAAAACTAAACAACATATATTTTATTGTGTATATATTTTATTATCTAAACTCAAAGTAAAATATTGTAAAATAGTCACTTTCTCCGAACCCATTTTGCCTCAAATTCAGAAAAGCTAAGGTCCACTGGATGAATAGAAGTGTTCCTTTTACATTTAATTATCGACTCTCCGAGGTTGCTCTTGCAAAGTTTTTGTTTTGTTTTGTTTTTTTGCCAACAGGGAAATACGTGATAGGCCTTCAATTGTGTATACGCGGGAACCAAATTTCCCAGAACAAAGTATGGTGGCTAAGAGAGGCCTCACATCTGTGAAAAAGTCGTTTAAAGCACAGCACTGCAGAATTCCAATCGATCCAGTAATTTTGGCTGCAATTGGACATCGTTTCATAGCAAAATGCGTTTGAAGCGACGCGCGCAGAGACCATAAATACGAGACTTTTTTGGGCCAACAGTCATATGCAATATGCCGTATAATGTGAATAACTAATGCATGCCCAACTGTGATTGGTCTATATCCCCTCATTTCAGCACGGACGTTGTGCATAATAGGAGTATCATACGATGTCATGACGTCTTTTAATAACACTCAGTTTATGACTATTCATTTTAAATCCTCTTAGAGTTGTACAATTTGATTGGTCACTGGCAAATGCCTCTTACACAAGCAAGGGTGTCAGTTATTTATCAAAAGCCAGCAATCAATAATTGTACTGGTTTCATAAACGTATCGCATGCCCAGAATCATATGCCGTATAATTTCATACACGACTCTCATATGGATTACACCAATACGATTATCGTATTGGTGTAATCCATATCAGAGTGAGGTCCTGTAGCAACGCTGTATCACCTTGAAAAAAACCCGGAAAAAACAAAAAACAAACAGTAGATAGAGGATGTTGCCAAGAACGCGTTTTTGCCAGTAAATGTGATCTAAACTTTCTATTTGCAGAGCCACATCTGACGTTTGACGTTCGTAATGCCGTATGAACAGTAGAACTGATGGATTCCACCAAGCCACCCTGATCAATTTAAAATTGCAGTGACTTGTAATCACGTATATCAGTGAAGCGAAGCCACTTCTGACATTTGACTTCTGACATTATGAATGCATGACCAAGGCTTCCTGTAAGACCACACGAAATAATTGTTTGTAACAAAACATATTTCAAAGCCTGTATACGTACACTATTGACAAAACTGCTTTGGAAAAAAATGTTTACTTTCATCGAAGATATATCACCCAAATGCATACAGATTATTAAATATAATTATTCCAACGTTACGGATGACCGTAATATACTTTTCATATATGGTCCTACTTATTATATGGTCCTACTTATTTCATATGTTTCCATATTTCTTCTCTGCCAGTACGTTTATTATCACGTTTAGCACTAGTATAACAAAACAGTCATATGAGTACAGGAGTGTCGCTAAGCAACTATTATATTATAGATTTGCAGCGGTTATTGGAGAGGTTATCTTTTATCCTAAATAAGCAAATTCCAATCATGGTCTTAATTTTAACCCTATCAAGCCTGCTTTTTTTATTTTTATTTTTTTCGTTCTCAGACCTGGGATTTTAAAAATGGCGTTGTCGCAGAGAGACGTGTACGAAACCATGTCAAATACAATGACATTTAGCGTGTAAAAAGTACCCAAATAAAAACATTGTTTAAAAGTATTGTAAACAACTATAGTAATGACCGATAATTGAAGATGATTTGTATGTAAAGTTGAAATCGGAGGGATTTTCTGAAAGGGAGAAATCATACATTTACGAGTCAAAGCGTTTGCTCAACATTAAGCGTTTGGGGTAGGAGTCATGCTCTGACATTCACAGCGACAATTACATCATTGTTATAAAAATAGAAGACTGTGGCCGGAAGAGGCATTCGGACTAGGGCTGATCATAATTAGAATAGGCTCCTAGTGGCTGCTTTTAATGCGAACAGTGTGAAAGGGTTTTCAGAGAGAAACAATGCCAGCAATAAGATGGATGGATCCACCCATCTCTCTCAGGAACAAATAAGTAATCTACATCCAGGGGTGTAGCGTGTACATAGTCTTTGATGGAGGTGGTGTGGAAGCTCATTTGCCGACTGACTTCATCGGTGGAAAACACTGAACACCTTCAAACCGCTGGACGAAGGTGGTAGTCGGGAGAAAAATCTCCAAAGGAGGGGATTACAAACGTTCCCCAGAATTTAAATGTAAATTACCTCCTGCACACAAATTGGCCTGCATCGATGACTTGATTTGTGGTTTATTTTACGACTGATGTTTGATTTGTCATTGGCTATACGGTCCTGTCAAAATCACCATTGCAGTAAAACGGCATCAAGCATATTTGACAAAGCACCTCACACCACAAATCCTTTTTAGTTAAAAAAAATAGTTAAAAAATAAATAATTAATACAATTTATACAAAATATTTACATGCGCCCTATGAAAAAAAGTGAATTAACAAAATTTGTTTGTATTGCAGGTAGGGATTTATTTCGTCATAATTGAGTGTTTAGTTTTCGGTATAGTTAATCATACAAACATTTGACATACATAATAGGCATTACATTATTGAAGATACATGTAACAAATAACTGTATTACTGTTTCCCCAAAATTATATTCAAACCTTTTATTTTGATCAGCAAATTCATTTGTAGTAACCAATCAGCGGTGTTGAAAGAGCTTTTTCTCCAGGGTCTACCTCTGTTCTCACTTCTAGACGCTGATAGGAAACAAATTCCAGAATGTTTATTGGTTATTTCAAAATTACCAGTGCAATTACCAGTTTAAATATTATCTCGAGTATATATAATTTTTTGATTTCTTTTATGCATACTATAATGCCAAAATTAGTTATTTAACACGTTAATAGTTTTAATTATTAATTTTATCGATAAAACATGCAAAATTATTATGAAATATATAAGCAATACGTAAGATTTGAAAGTTTTATGGTTTTGTCCCGGACTCCCAACGGCAGCACACACTATTCTTCGTAGATATCAAACATTTTCCCGTTTTAGGGTGTGAGAGCAGTGAAAGGTTGAGCTTTTTTCCCCACAAGGGTATGTAGTCAGGAGAACAAGGTTTACCCTGGGGACGACGAGGTTGACTATGAGGCGTGGTTTGTAGAGAAAGTCAGGTGCGTGGGTGAGTCAGATTGCGATATTTGTTTGTCAACAGACTAGAATTGCAAATGTACACTAGCTTATATGCATTTGTATTTTAAAACTAATGTATATTTTGACAATTATGGATGCAAGTACCAGGTATCCGGAAGCAATTCCTCTGAGAAATATAACTGCCAAATCTGTGTCTGAGGCCCTAGTTAAGTTTTTACTAGAATGGGACTTCCAAAGCAAATTCAGCACGATCAAGATTCTAATCTCATGAGTATAGTGTTTGGTGAAGTAATGCAATTACTTGGTATTGAACAAATCATCCTCAATCGCAAGGTGCGATAGAAAGATATCATCAAACCTTGAAAATGATGATTAAGATGACTGGGACAAAGGCATTGATTTCTTGTTATTTGCCACAAGAGATTCAAAAAACGAATCCACTTGTGTTTGGTCACGAGGTTAGAGTACATTGAAATTGGTCAAAGAAAGATGGCTTGCCGAGCCACAGGTAGAAACTAATTTATTGGACTATGTGTGGAGACAGAGTTTTGGTTTTGCTTCCTATTCAGGGAGATCCTTTGAGAGCTAAGTTTAGTGGTCCGTACATCATTAATGAAAAACTCAACAGCGTCAATTATAAGTAAGAGTAATTGCGGTGACACCATGTGAAATGCTCAATTGAATAGTAATTAGTTCTGAAAAGAACTGGAGGTTCGTTGAGTTGTACCTCCAGTTCTTTTCAGAACTAATTACTACTCAATTGAGCATTTCACATGGTGTCACCGCAATTACTCTTACTTATCCTCCTCACCATGCAAAGCTACAAGTTCTAAGCGTCAATTATGTTGTTAAAACTCCTGACCGTAGAAAGTCTAGAAGGATTTGTCACGGGAATATGTTGAAAAAATATCACGAGAGAACTACTGAGACAAAGCCTGTCGTGATAACATACCCCTCTCTAGAGGTTAGTGAGGACGAGGTTAAAAGTGAGATAGAATTTGATGAAAAACTTAGTCTTGAATCAATCAGTTCCAAGAGTTCTGTCATGAATCAGAATTCTGATGTGATAGCAAATTTGGATGTCAAACTTGGTCACTTACCTGAGAAGGAACAAAGAGAAATGGTTGAAAGTATTGAATCATATGTGCAATTATAAAAAACAAAACAAGGAAAATCTTCATTGTTATTTCATGATGTTGATGTTGGTAATGCGAGTCCGATCAAACAACACCCATACCGTTTAAACCCGACCAAACTTGTGCGAAAAGAGGTGAGATACATGTTAGAGAATGAAATAATTTCTCCGGCTAATCAAAGCCCAACGTTTTTGCATTGAGTATAGAAAAGTGAATTCTGTTACAAAAACTGATTCATATCCCATTCTACGGTTGGATGACTGCATTGATCGAATAGGGCCGATCATGTTGCAAAAACAAAAGCACTGTTTGAGAAATTGCCTGACGCTAATTTAACTGTTAACTTGAAGAAAAGTGATATAGGCAAAGCTCATGTAACATACCTAGGTCATCGGGTTGGTCAAGGCAAGGTTTTGCCAAAAGCAGCGAAAGTGCAAGCAATCCAAGATTACCCAGTGCCAACACACAAGAAAGAAGTGCTTCGATTTCTTGGTATGACTGGTTTTTACCGTAAATTCTGCCCACATTTTGCACATATTGCGGAACCGTTAACCAACCTTTTAGCTAAGAACGCTAAATTTGTCTGGACAGAAAATCTCAAAGGTCTGTTGACCCTTGAACCAGTTCTGTTGGCTCCGGATTTTGGCAAACCTTTTAAGTTAGTAGTTGATGCTAGCGATGTTGGTGTTGGTGCCGGATTAATACAAGATGGTGACCAGGGTGTGGAACATCCCGTTAGTTATTTCTCTAAGAAACTCGATAAACATCACAAACGGTACTCTACAATCGAAAAAGAAACACTGAGCCTTATGTTGGCAATCTTACACTTTCAAGTTTATGTTACTGGACCTTTTTCTATTACTGTATACACTGATCACAACCCACTGACGTACATCAATAAGTTCAAAAACAAAAGTCATATGCTAATGCGATGGAGCTTGCTGTTACAATGTTATAATTTAGAGTTTAAGCACATTCCAGGTAAACAAAATGTACTTGCTGATGGATTGAGTACATGTAGGTCATGAATTGTCAATTGCGGCAAAGTTTAGTGTATTTTTATTGTTATTTAAAACTTAAATTTCAGAGTATCCGAAAGGTATGGAATTTTAAATTTATTGATTGATAATTATTAGTATTATGGCAAACGGTATTTATCTCGTAATTCATTATTTGGAATTTTCAATTAGAAATTTTCAAATCTATAATTATGTATTATGTTTAAATAAAAATGTTTCCTTATGGTCGTATTTTTCCACCCCAAGGGGGAGGGTGTTAAGAATTTGAATTAGTCCATGTAACTTTACGTAACTTTTATAAGTATAATAGTACATAGTGGTCTCGATTGGGATACGCTACGGTGCCCTTTGTGCGTCATTGTCCCTATTCACAGGGGCTACAGGAACACTTAAAATTCCTTCGAGTGACTGCTCATCCCCGCGATCACCAGATTCGAAGCTTCGGTTGTACCAAAGACGGACGGACAGACGGTCCTGTGGCTGCCGGGCCAGCCGTGAGGCGTTGCCCCATGGAGTGTGTCGAGTTCCCGCTGACACTACATCTTCCATCACGGTCACCATCAACACTACTCTGTCGGCCCGTCTTCAACTCAATCAACGTACTCTTCTCCCTGCTGCCGGATTTGGTCCCCGTATTATCAACGTCGGCAATACAAGAACGCAGCCTAGTTTCTCAACTCAATGGAGGCCTTCCTCTTCGCATTGCTAGTTCCGGTCCCCGAGTTGTCGATGTCGGCCATACGAGACATTCGCAAATAGACTTCGCCCAAGGACTAGACCAGCACCCGCCAGTATACAAAAGCCCAGCCTAGTTTCTCATTGTAGGTACCTCCCCTCAAAACCATGAACATTTTGTTATTTATCACAATTATTTTCATTGGATGTGATTACTGTATTTTCCCTTTTCTTTTGTATATTTGAATTGTTGATTATTTGTCATATAATTCCTTTCTGTGGTGGTCTTTCCCTTTATTCTGTTAAGTTGATCCATTTGGTTCGTGACTTCGTAACAACTATGAGGCGTGGTTTGTAGAGAAAGTCAGGTGCGTGGGTGAGTCAGATTGCGATATTTGTTTTGTCCACAGACTAGAATTGCAAATGTACACTAGCTTATATGCATTTGTATTTTAAAACTAATTTTTTGACTATTTTTGCCCAAACCAAATCCTCCACGGTCGTGAAATACTATTGTACAGAAAGGGTTTGCTTGTGAATTAATGCTTAAAATAATTAAATGGAAGTCTGACTTTCACATGAGAGGCGAGCGTTCTAACCATTACGTAACCAAGCCATTCGCAACGAATCGCCAAAAGACGGGATTACAAACGTTACCCTCCACAGTCGTGAGCATTGTCCTTGGCGATTTCAACCATACAAATTTGAGGAAGGGCTTGCCCAAGTTTTATCAACATGTGAATTGTATGACTCGCCATGACAAAATTATCGATCACTGCTACACTACGATAAAGGGTGCTTATCGGTCTTTGAAACGTGCTTCTCTCGGCAACTCAGATGGTGCATTTAATTCCTACGTATCGACAGCAACTGAAGCGTGAGAAGCCCACAGAATGCCTTGTTTCTCAGTGGACGGATGTCGCTGTCCAGCGACTCCAGGGCTGTTTTGCATGCACGGACTGGAACATGTTTGTTGAAAACTCAACTAACCTTGATGAGCGCACTGAGGTCACTATGGATTATATTAAATTCTGCGACGAGTTGTGCATTCCAAAGATAGCGATGAAGAGATTTTCTAATGACAAACCCTGGTTTAATCAGACAGTGCGTAATCGACTTCGTGCCAAGGAAGTTGCATTTAGGTCCGACGATGCTTCAGCCATCAAAAAGGCCAAGTACGATCTTTTTAAGGCAATCAGAGATGCGAAGCTAAGGTATCGCAATAAACTCGAGAATGATATTTCTGTCACTAACTCCAGGGAACTATGGAGAGGTTTTAATAAAATTACTGGATACAAACCGAAGCAGAGACGAGCACCTGAGGACGATGCAACACTTCCGGATCAACTTAATGATTTTTAAACACGCTTTGACCGCCCAATGGATCATTTAACAGAAATGTACGAAACATTACCTCCACCATTTGAGGTTACGCTTGAAGAAACTCGTCGTGTATTAGGACAGTTAAAAGTTAAAAAAGCACCTGGACCGGATGGCATTAGCCCACGCCTTTTGCGATCTTGTAAGGATGAATTGTGCAATATTTTATGTAAATTATTTAACTGGTCATTGAAAATTAGTCATGTGCCAAATGTTTTTAAAAAGTCGATCATTATTCCTGTGCCTAAACGATCGCCAGTTACTTGCCTTAACGACTACCGCCCAGTAGCTTTAACTTCAATTGTCATGAAATGCATGGAATCTCTAGTTAGAAACTTCATCCAGTCACAGCTGTCACCTAAATTAGATCCGTTCCAGTTCGCCTATAGGGCAAACAGATCAGTTGACGATGCAATTTCATGGGCTCTATGAGCATCACAATTCCTCGACAAGAATATTCCTAATTATTGCAGATTTCTATTTGTGGATTATAGTTCGGCTTTTAATACCATATCACCTTTTAAATTGTACGATAAATGGATAAACTTGAATTTTAATCCTTCTATTTGTCAGTGGATTTTAGATTTGTTATTAGATCGTTCACAAGTGGTGAAGATAGGGCAACGTTTTTCTAAGCTACGAGTCCTGAGTACAGGAGCACCTCAAGGATGTATTTTATCACCTATGCTGTACTCTTTGTTCACGCATGACTGCGTAACGAACTCTGATAATAACTTTATGGTTAAATATGCAGATGATACTACACTGGGTGGACGAATCCTCATATCGTGATGAAGTCGAGCATTTAGTTAAATGGTGTCACGACAATAATTTAGAGTTAAATGTCGATAAGACTAAGGAAATAATTGTGGACTTCAGAAGAAATCCCACTGATATTCAGCCATTAAGTATAAATGGATCTGAACTCGAAATTGCTGACTCCTTCAAATTTTTAGGAGTACATATATCCAACGATCTGAAATAGGTGACCCATGTTGATTTCATTGTTAGAAAAGCCCAGCAGCGTCTGTTCTTTCTTAGGAGATAGAGAAGTTTCCGTGTCAGTCAGGATTTGTTGGTGAGGTTTTACCGGGCAGTGGTTGAGAGTGTTTTGACATTCTCAGTCGCTGTCTGGTACGGTAACACCACGGTGAATGAACGAAAACGCCTCAGTCGTGTAGTTAACACCGCTAGTGTTATAATTGGTTGTGAGTTACCTGCATTAAATACACTTTATGAAGCACGTGTCCTAAAGAAATCTAGGTCAATTATTTTAGACGTATCCCACCCTGCGTATGAGTTATTTGAATTGATTAGATCAGGAAAGCGGTATAGATCAATCAGAGCTGATTCAAATCGAACCTTGAATAGTTTTCATCCAAGTGCAGTACGTTTATTGAATGATCAAATGTAATTGTCAGCATAATTGTAATTGTAATTTTAATTTAACATAATTTTTTATTTTATTTTTATTTTTATTGTATTGTTTTGTAAATTAATGTCAAAATAGAAGTGACGTTGTCTATTTTGTTATTGTTGTTCATATATTAATTGTATATATAAATATATTCTTGATATTTTTGATGCTCGCAAGACCATACTAAATTTCAATGTATGTTTTATACAGATGACAATAAAAAAAATATTCTGATATTCTGATATTCTGTGAGTGGGGTGCCATAGTCGAGCGGTTTAGTGCATCGGATTTGTGTTCTGATGGCCGAGTCGTCAGTGTGTGTGGGTTCGAAGCCTTGTCGCGACCATGGTGCTTGTGTCCTTGAGCAAGACAATTTACCGTAATTGCTGCGAGGGCCGAATTGAACCCAGCCACTGGGGATGTACAAGCCAGTGCATACTTAGTGCCGGTCCCAAGCCCGGATAAGGAAGGGCATCCGGCGTAAAACCTATGCCAAATCAAATATGCAGATCATGATCCGCTGTGGCGACCCCTAACGGGAGCAGCCGAAAGAGGACAACAACCCTCCACGGTCGTGACATTATTGTACAAAAAGACTTTGATTGTGAATTAATGTTTAATTCAAAACAATTTAATGAAAGTCTGATTTTTCACATGAGAGTCGAATGTTGTAACCATTACGCAACCAAGCCATTCGCTACCTTCGGTGAATAATTATTGTCATCAAATAACAGTTAAAAAAAAGGAGCTTATATGAGATACTGCTTACAAAAAAAAGAAACAACATCTCCTCCTGACTTACTGTTCATACTGTGCAGCGCCCTCTAGCGGCAGATCCTATTAAAAGAGTGGCTGTCTGATGATTTTTTTTTAAATGTAATTTAAATAAAAATGTCAAAAAGTACATCCTGTACAAAGACGAAGTGTTCGTTGGTGAAATGAAAACACTCTGTCTTTTTAAAACCTTATAAAGCCGGGAAGGGGGGTCACAATGTCTCCAAATGATATTTTGTAGGACCCATCTCATACCCAAATCAACGATGTAGAGAGTTTATAGTTGCCATCCTAAAAATAAATAATTAAAAATAATTATTATTTGTCGTCCTTGGTATACAAACATCGCTAGCGGTGTGTCTTTACTTTGAAGTGCTCCCTCTGTTGATATAAAAGGATTCCCTACGCGTATTTTATGATTAGGAAGTACTGCTGGGCTCGAGTAGGTGTGATTGTAGTCCGGTTCATACGAATTTCACTTCGCATTCGCTTTCGCGTGAAGTATGAACCGGCCTTACGACGGGATGTAGGCGAATTTTGTCCAGCAGCACAATTATTCCGGGAAGGTGGGGGGAGGAGTGCATTATGTTGACACAAAAGACTCCTACGCGTATACGGTGGATCAGAAGTATTGTTGGGGTGGAGTGGGGTGTGATTGGAGCAGGGGGAACGTATTTTTAACAGTATCCATTTTTGTCCATGAGGGGGTAGGGAATTTGATTTTTAAGGCGAACTAAACAGACATAGGGACTTGGAATAATGGGCGAGTAGACAGGGGCTAAAGGGACTAACACAGGAATGAGGAGACGGATTCAACCCTAAGCTCCATTGATTATCCAATGATACTCAAGGTTAATGTGACACTCACTCAATTGAAAAAGAACATTGACTCTTTGTTCGGTTCCTATCACTCAGTTTATTGCACGTCATTGGTCAACAGAACCAGTTAATTTACAATACACACTACGGACCATCAAATATTGACTACATGTTTCAAGTAGTAAAAAGCGTGTCCATCCTTCAAACATTCAGTATTCTATGTACGTTTACCATTATTGTTTTCAGTATTAACATTGAGACCAAACTATGCATACCAGACAATTGTTTTACTTTTAAATATTTCACCGGCTACTTCAAACTCCCTTTCGACTAGTGTACACGCTTTATACTTCGAACATTTGTATGGCCCATCACAGCTTTAAATTTACATTGCGTTATTTACAGGCAAAACAGTTGAAAATAAAAGGGTTCTCTTTTTAAACACTTAATTCCCTTGTCAAAAAACTTCAATAATGATGCAGACCGTTCATTCATCACAGACAACAGAGGGTCTGTAGAACACGTCGGTTGACAGGCGTTGTACATTTCGCAGTCTGCATAATTATTTTCAATGAACGTTGCTTTTTGACAAGAGACTTGAGTGCATGGGAATTATATAATTAAAATCATACTATTAAGTTGAATCCAATGTCATATTCACATCTATTATAAACATTTGTATAGCCCATCAAAGATTGAAAATTATATTGTGTTATCGTTTCGGTTTGCGGTAACACCATGTGTTTATCTCAACTAACGTGAAGCTGAGGTACAGGTTCTGAAAAGAACCGTATCGCACAACTCGTATCTCAACCTTCGTTAAGTGAGAAAGGTTCAAGGGAGAACCAATAATATTGTGTTACTTACAGGCAAAGAGGTAAAACTAATATGTAAGACTAATTGCGGTGACACCATGTGAAATTCTCAATTGAGTATAAATTATTTCTAAAAAGAACTGGAATTGCACCTCCAGTTCTTTTCAGAACTAATTACTACTCAATTGAGAATTTCACATGGTGTCACCGCAATTAGTCTTGCTTATCCTCCTCAGCATGCAAAGCTACAAGTTTTACCTAACGTGGTTGCTGAGACAGTTTATTCATCCGAGACGGAGAGTTTGTAGAAGCCATCGGTTGACAGGTGTATATTATTATTATTTATTTTGCATTTTTAACGATAATTTTGGACATTTCGCAGTCAGCATATTTTCATATAACATTGCCCCTTGACAAGAAACTTGAGTGCATGAAAATTCTACAATACTCATTCATTAAAAATGTCTGATTCTACTACAAGACGTGTGGTTTCATTAACCCTCCTACTATTGCTGCACTTTAGTGGCAAGTTATTATAGAGGCCAAAACAAGTTATTACTGTCATTTTGACCACCATGAACAATACCAGACAATGCTTTAACCAGTCAAAAACGGACTCATTTTGACCTGTAAATGTACTTACTACACGTAAGGTTTGACAGTGTTTGACTTTTAAAGTGCACTAGATATACTTGGCAAGTATATCAACATTTTGACTGATTTGACCCTTGTAGTATTAGGAGGGTTAATTGACTCAAAATGTGTCTAATAATGACACAGTTAAATAATAATTCTCAAATTGTTTCTTCACAATGTGCTACACACGATAAAATCATGGTTATATAACGACTCACTAGTTTAATGAGTCACTAGGTAGATATAGTACCTCTAAAAATAGTTTGTTCTAAATATGTAATTGATGACAAAAACCATAATAATTATTAGATTGACTTCAGAACATTCGTATGGCCAATCACAGCTTGATATTTACATTGCCTTATTTACATGCAAAATGTCCTAATTACAAAGGGCATTCTTATTACAAAGGGCATAATAAATATTAAATTGAGTTCAGTGTAAATACATATACACAATTGTGTTCAGCATGGTAAAAGTGAGTTTTATTTAGCTATTTTGTTATTGTTTTTTCTTCTTTGCCATCACAGTACCTACCAACGCAATACATTAAGGTATATTCATTTTAAAACATAAATGCGATGTAATTTTTCATTAAAAGGTGGACAAGTCAACTATTTATTTTGTATGTTTGACTGTATTGACAAAACATAGGAAAACCAATCATTTGGATACATTTGAAACTGATTTCGATGCCATTAAAAGCGCTTGTCCAAAGTTAAGTGATCACTCTTCTTGTGAGGTTTGATGTATTTTATTTATTTTATTTAATTAAGGTTTTCAATGTTAGTTCTTATATCTATAATCATACACGTCAATAAGAACGTAATACATTTCAGGAAAGAATGTCGTATCCAACCGCAACTTTTTCAGTTTTTTTTTCAACCACTAACCAGTTAAAAAGTGATGTTATCGATTATTGATCGTACACTTTTATGCTGGTTTCGGACGTTATTTCCCTTCTAAAAAATTCTCCCGTTCAGAAAATAGAAGAATCATATTATAGTTGCCACTGCGCATGTACGATGATCTTGTTGGTCAATAATTGGGGAGTTGACACGATCAGACTGACATGACTGAGGAAGTCATCGTATACCAAAAATGGCCGATTTTTCATTAAACAAATATTCTGGAATAATTTGAATTATATATGTCCATCATCATCCATATGTTCTCGACCTTACTGAACAGGTAAGATGACATTATTAGTTATAATGAACGAGAAGGTGGCGGTTGGATACGACATTTTCCCCCGATTTCATGTAGAATAATATATGTAGCTTAATAATATTAATCCAAATGCAACCTTTTTTCAACAACATTATTAAGTCGGGTTTATATAACTCGATAAGTAAGGACTGTACGTGTTTGGAATTCAATCATGCTTAACGGTTGGTCCAAAACAGAAATATTTGTTATTTTTAACTAAATGGATTGTCATAGTTTGTCTTATTTCACTTTTAAATTAAATCTTTCTTGCTCGCTGAATAAAAAAAAATAAATAAAAAAATTACAAAAATAATTATCCGAAATCAGTTTTCTTCTTGTGCACAGAACATTGTTATGCGACGAAATGATGTGATTGGAGTAAGGTGTCCCATCCTTATAGGGCCCATTGAGTAATCATTAAACTATTGAAAGACGATTCAATGGTCGAACGATTGAGAGGAGTTTGTTCAATGCTTGAATGCACCCATCCAAACTGGCCCTCCTGGGTCAAACAATAGGGCTATTAATGGCGAGGATTAGGGGAGAATTTGCAGTCAATTATCACTTCTTTTGTCTGCTTCCAGAAGTTATTCCACGTAGAAGGACTGCTTTTAAATCTGGTCAACAAATCTGGAAGCTTAATGAATAGTCTTGGCCAATGGTTTAACCATTGCCTAATGCATCCTATAAGGACCGGACATCTAAACCTAACGGAGAATTAATTCCTAAATGATTGACTTTGTTTAAAAAACAAACAAATAAATAAATATATTATAACAGCAATTTGCTTGTTATACATGTACAAATCCACCAAAGAAAAATCGCATTATATAAAGTTACATTCGCGAAAATGTAATTAATGGTATTATTTTGTTTACATGAATTTGTATATTTTGTATATTTGTATATAAGTTAAAGTAACATTTTAACCCCAAATCTTATAAAATTCTGTACAACTATCATCAAATTTTGCAAAATTGTGTAATATTTAGTACACGAGTTTATAAGCTCTGCCTTATCGCTATTAAGAACCAACAAACAACAATTTAAGTTCAGCCATAAATCATTTCTCTGTAATAATTCGATCGTAATTTTTGTTAAATATTTTAAGTTGCAACTCAGGACGTCGACTTTTTAGGATGATAGAAATAGTTACTCATCGAAATGCCAAACTGTTTGTATGTATTTCATCTGCACTAATTAACATAGTAATTTGTGTGTTATTAAACAAATCAATTCAGGCTAATAGTGTCATTTATTATAGACCCGTCCAGTAACAACCGAATATTGTACTTACATGTCTGTTTCACGCATTTTCATGCTGGACTTTTTCAGAGGATTGTAGTTATTAAACCAGTGCTTCCACACAATGCCTTTGATACCCTGATTCTGCCCATAATGACCATTTAAGTGAGAGTAAGCACAAACATTAAACCACCATGCTCCTTCTCTGGATATTGCGCAATTGGTATCTGACACGGGATCATTGTCATTATCATTTGTTGAGAAGTGCATTCCATTGTGCCACCCAAGAGAGTCACCAGCAGTGCTGTTCACGTCGTATTCGCCGATATTCAGTTTGTATTTCTCGCCAGTGATTTGGAAATCCGTGTATTTTGCGAATGCCTTATCGTCATTCCAATTTTCGAGATCTATTCGGAGTTTCCATAGTCCACGTGATGTATCAGAGGTCAGACCCACCAAATTGTCATTGCCCAACCAATGCTCCCCGCTTAGATCACCGAATCCAGCCTGGTACTGACTCCAATCACGATAGAAGTCCACGCTGCCATTCTCTCTCCGCTGAAAAACGATCCATCCCCCTCCATCAATGTCCATGTCGCAATAGACTTGGAGACCATCACTAAGTCCCTCTGCATATATCTTGTAGACACCACTAGTACGGTAACCTGCCTCCAACAGCGTCTTACAACTTCTGTAGCGATCAGATAACATATCAGGCAATGCGAAGAGAGGTGTGTCTTCATTTGTATCGAAGTACACACTCCCTTGGTCTTCAACGAAGGATTCAGGATGCTCAGCTCTCGTGGAATTATTCAACTCACACAGTTTATAGTGTGAGTTGAAGTTGAATGACTTACAATCTTCATCCATATTGCAGTCTCGACCACAGATGACGTAATGGGGTACAGTTTTCTTCCCGTATGTAAAGTTCTTGAGGACTCTGTTTCCTGCAGGGAACAATTTGTGTTCCACTATTCCACACCGACTCTCGAAGCTAACCACTAGTGGTATCAGGAACACTACAATGATTTTGAAATAAAGAACACACATTGAGATTATTAGCTTCGCCATTCTTGTATCTGTCATATTAATAATGTCCAGTTATTTATGAAAGAGATGAACGCTAGAGTTTGAAGATAAATCAAGTCAATGAGTAAAACTGTCGGCTTTCGTTCAATCAAATGCTATGCAACGTGATAGATTACTGTTAGAATGCAATGGCATCAACTCTGCATGCAGTGTGTAAATGAAACCTGCGTTTTCGATTGTCCAATGACTGAGGCTAGGCGCCCACGATAATTATGTGTAGAACACTCATTGGTCAAACTGAAGTCACGAGGGCTACACATAATGCATTATTCTTGCAATCACTGATTCGTTGAACTTTATACACGGCCGTTTCAAAGGAAAAAGTGCACCCTCTGTTGGCGAGTCAGTTATCGTCTGTGACGCGCTCATTATATATTATACAAGCTAATAGCATTTGAGCGTATCGCTTCATGGGGAGGCGATTTCCCAAAACGGTGTGAACCTCTGTAAAAGTATGTTTCTGATTGGTTAAGTTGGACACAATAATTCTTCAAAGAACTACAAGTCCTTATTTGGGTATTGTTTACGTCATGTGGGAGTCCTTTTCGCGGTTTTTGAATTGATTGTCGGCCACATGTTTTCTCACTGGTTTTTTTTTTAATTTTTTTTTTTTAATTTGTCCTATCATCGGCGGACAATTCATTGTTGAAAACAGACATTATAGTATATTTTCAGTGCATGGCAAGTCTGGGCAATGACAATTTTTCGAGAACTTTTGATTAAAAAAAAACATTTCTGGCTTCCTGCGGCTTTTAAGAAACTATCAGGGCATGTAATGTGCACGTTATGAATGTGCGGAACAGGGACGGGCGCCAGGGAATGTGTATGATCGTTAAACGTTAACTTAACGTTGGGCCTAATTTATAGAGGGTACCCTATTTTATGTAAACAAAAGTAAACATGTTGGTGAGATCACGGTGAGATCAGCTGCAAGTTAATTAGCTAGGATGATCCTATCGTTATGTTATTTATATAAGCGCTAGGATACAGAGTGTACACAAAACGTATACTGCATGTTTCACGAAAAAAATAAACACATTGTACTGTAATACCTTAAATACTATGTATCTATACTGTATTGTTATTACGTGTATGCCTTTGACAATAAAAAATATTGAAACTTACACTGTGTTTTTGAGCAATTCTTGCCTTGTTTTGGACTTCTCTGCGGTTCAATTCTGTCCGCACGATGTGATTCACGTATTTACATCTACTGTCCCATCTGCTTTTACTGTCACAGTGTAATTACTAGAGCGGTGCGGCAAACAGCGCCACCACCCGAGTCAACCTTCAAACTTTTGCAATACAAACCTATGGCTGTTTTAGTTTTATTGAATATATTCCATGGCAGATAATTATGCGGTCTCCAATTGATGAAATTAAGTGGTTTTTTTTTAACCATTATTTTATATCATTTTTATTTTCACATTTGGTCCATTGCAGTTTCATGTAAAATTTTCAGGGATTTTGCTCGCAATTTTATTGAAAATAACTGTTGGGTTAAAATGCTTGTTGATTGAATAAAAGTTTACACGACAAGTACATGTATGTAAGCTTTTACTTACTCATTAAGTCGATCGAGGTAATCAAACACCATTTGGCTTAGATTACAAACAGTGATGTACGGTACCATCCGATTTTCGAACCCACCACACCCATCAGCCTTTGTGCTTGGGAAACTTTGAGAAGTTTCTTTTGCTGTATTCTCATTGACATTTCAGAGGCTATAGTGGGACCTATATACCTGTTATAAAAAAAATAGGAATTAATACTATTGAGAAAGTACATGGACAACATACTGCCATAATGTATGGTCGCTTGAGGACATTGCACATAGCATGTGCATCATCATGCTTTAAAAACGGAATAGAAATACATTGTAATACATATACCTTCTGAGTTTTCTGACCTGATCTCTCATCATTGCCAAGGCCTGATTTGCTGGGACATTGCTGGGTGATGAGACATTGCTGTGCGATGGCACTGAATATGTTTTGTGACTTGCATAGGGCTCACTTATTGTTCTGATTTTTGGGGTTGAACACTGCTCATCGATATACTGCTGTGATACTTGTTGAACACATGGAGGCTGGAAGGGAAATATAATGAAACAACATTAATATTCATGAATTATAGATAACCAATTCGTAATTTACCGTGTATAATCATTGTTAAATACTATGTTTTTAATATTTGTAGTGACTGCTGATTTTATGTATTAGTGGGCCAGTTACTTTATAAAATAATACACTGTAAATATTTGTTATCTCCAATAACAGTATTTTACTAATGGTTTGATATTTGCCCATACACCAACGTTATGTATGAAGCATACTTTATAAATATTTTACTAAGCAAAAATTTATTACTTGAAGCATACTTGTGAACAGTTTATGATAGTTTCAAACAATTCTCGTACTATTTCAGTGTGAGGAGATATCATCGTGATAAGTAAAATAATTTGCCGACAGCTGAGGAGACGAACAATGTATACGATCAAATGATTACGAAAAATCACAATGTATTTGTACTATTATCTCGATAACGGTGGACGAACTCAAATAAGATCAAGCTTGAACAGGTTATAGGCTACACACTTCTTAAAGTGTACACTCGGTAGAATGTATTTACTTGCATTTATCCAAAATAGCGTGCGCATCAAAAATGTGGGCCTCGCTAGCATAAATATCATATGACGCATGGGTAGTGGTTTCCCCCTGTTTTCGGGGGGAGATTCAACAAGTTTTCCGAGACTGTGTTTGATAGTGGTTCGTGTAGAGATATAGCAATCTCCTGCAGTGTGCGGCAATGGAATGTATATCAAAAACCACACATACTGCAGGTCCTTTATGTTGATAAGCAGTTAGCAACAGCTAATTCTATATTTATTAAAAATAGTATTTTATGTTCAATAATCACACTCCCCCATGAAGCCCCAATGCTAAAGGGTCCTATATATTTAAAAATTTTACATTTTTATTTCAATAGGATTTAAATAAACAAATCTGTATGAAAGTTACAGCTATTCAAATTGGGTGATAGCATTTTTTAAATATTTTTTAAATTTTATTTGTTTTTCTTAAAGAGGGCCAATTTAGGTTATCACGAAGGGATATATTCCCAAAAACGTCTTCGCAAGACGAGACCATACGGTCTAGCCCCACTGATTAACAGGCCGTAGGAGTGTGGTGTATTGGATCAAATTCTGCTTCGTGGCAAAAACCATGCGGACAAATCAGATACTTTGTTTCAGGCCAGAACTGAGCTTCAAGTAATTAATTACCACAAGACAGAGTGGCTGGGATGACCAGTACTTGTTTACAAATGCAAACGTTCTCCTATAAATGCTCATAGACCATTGTGTCAGAGAGCACTAAAATCAATAATTTTCTGAGGCCCTTAAGAGGGGTCCGGACACCGCAGTGAATGGCTTTTGCGCTTTGCACTTGCTAGTATGCCCCTCCAGCATTCCATGCCCCCCGAACACTTGGTGGTATTTGTAGAAGACAGTACTGTTGGACCTCAGTGAATAATTGCAGCCAATTATTGATGTATGCATTGTGGTCTGTTTGATTTATGTTCATCGCAGCACACTACAGTACAGTTACAATTACGCTGACATGGGTTTCGAATGTATTGATAATATTGGGCACTGATGTCCCAAGTTCTTTGTTTAGTGTTAAGAAAGTTATGATATATTGAAATAAACTGAAAATGCGCATTAATTGTAGTCTTTGCATACATAGGCCTAAGTTGCATTGTGTGTCCAAGTAGTACTAACTCGTCCAAATGTAATTTTAGGCAATACGCAATCGACGGGTGGGTAGACGAGACTCTGAGTGGGAGTTTTTTGGGACAGTAGGTGGCAGGAGACTGATGAGGTGTTTGTTATTGTTCGAAATTTACATTATTGTTTGTAGTAGTATAATTCCTTGACGTGTGACGTCAGGGCGTGATATGTTTATCAAAAGCCAGCAGTCAATAATTGTACTGGTTTAATAAACGCATTGCGTGCCCAAAATCATATGCAAAGTACCGTATAATTTTATACATGAGTCTGGTATGGATTATACCAATATGAGTTTGTGTAATGCCGAATCACATTGAAACTGTCGTAAATGGAAGATGATAGGGCCATTCCATGACAATTCACATAGGGGTTGTCAGTGACCGACTCAGATTTTGCAGAGTTTTATTTTATTTTATGTTGGTAAACTTGTAGCTTTGCATGGTGAAGTGGATAAGTAACACTAATTGCGGTGACACCATGTAAAAATCTGTGAGTAGTAATTAGTTCTGTAAAGAACTGGAGGTTACAACTTGACGTTTCGATCAGTATGCTCTGATCGTCCTCAGGAGAATGCCGGACTCTGGGAAATGCTGCTGCTTAAGTAGGCTGCTGGAGGATCACGCAATGGCCGGATGCTGGAGGATTAGTGCGTTGAGGTCTGCAGGCGGGAACTGGAATATATTTTCCATATGGGTTTTTTTTTTTTTTTTTTTTTTTTTTTTGGGTCGTAGCGAGGTAAGGATATTGGTTGAACACAAGCATTATGAATGGCGATGGGGGTCACTGGTACTGTATTTGGGGCTCGTTGGATATCTTCAAGTTAAGTGTGAAATGGCTTATAAAAAACAAAATGCTTTTCAATACAACCGTTCTAAATTTAATTTCAAATGAATTTCAATTAACAGTACGGCTTTTACAGACAATGTGACACATGACATCACGGTTTACAAGGGCAAACACAAGCAAATACATTACAGTTAATTATATGACAAACACCATAATAATATTCTATTTCGAGGAGATTGCAATTATAGGAAAAACAAACTGTTGGTATTTTAAACTATTGTGAATATAGTAATTGATTTGATTTTTGCCCTACACCGACGTGTATATAGCCCTGCATACCTGTGAACAAAACTTCATATAGGCGACTCGGGTGGGATTTGAACCCTCGGTGTAGGGCAGAAATTATTTTTGTTTTATTGATATATTTTGTTTATACTTTGAAGTACTGTGGAAATCAATGAATAACATGTAGAAACTGCATAGTATAGGCTTAAACATAAACACTGTTTGTCCGCCATGAAATGGTCCTGGTATATTCTTACTGTAAACATGAGACATAATTGTAAAAATACACACACTTTGAAAGAACACTGGGTTGCTTTCATCACTGTTATTATTAATACTAAATATAATAACAATACGAAATTATAATGAGTTTATATCGATCACACTGGTGCACAAAGCGCTTATCATTGTTACCCATGCTCATCAAGAGCATCCATCCTTCCTGAAAACATCTCAGCTCCCTGGGGGAGCATACAGCTCAGTTATTGGTACTTTGGCAAATATAACTAATAAAACACAACATCCGACTCTGTCATTAGTATAATGTTCTATTAGCCATTAGTCATATAAGTAACCAGTCTAATGATCTGGCATTTCAATACGTGAGGAATTGTTCATAGCGGGCAAGACCACAACATTTTCAGATTTTGTGAATTCAATTTAAAACTGCTGCTTACATCTGCTACAAATGTTGAAATTATTCACCCTTGTTTTAGCAAATGTTTGTGTTTATTATCGGGATAATGTCGCACATTGATTTGTTCATGTATGGACTTGTATCCATTGTTGTCCGTTATGACCTCATCCGATAGATCTTGTGGAACTTAACATCCCTAGGAAGTTTCATCAAAATCGGCGAGAAAAATGTTTTTGTTGTGTTTTTGTTTGTTATATATTTATTCATTATTATTATTATTATAACGGTCATCCTTGAGAAACAAAAAAGGCTAGCGATGCGTATTTCTTCTGAATCTGAAGTGCAAGCTCCCTCTGTTGAAATAGAAAGCTCCCTACGCGTATATTATGGCGGATGTACTGATGGAAGGTGTTGGTTAGGGGTAGGGATGAAGACTGGGTGTGTTGTTTCCCAGTAGGATTACTGCAGTAGTTGGAGGTGTGGCGGTAAAGGTGGCCTGTTTACCTTCCTTTAACTAACAACATATTTACGTCACTGACTGACAGTATATAGAGGCAGTGGATATAATATAAAACAGTTCCCATAGTTCCATTGTAGTTTATCATGTGTGGCAAAATTAAACAGACGACGGTTTAGTTAGTTAGTTAATTAGTTAGTTAGTTAGTTAGCCATCAATCAATAGTTGTACTGATTTCCTAAACGCATCACGTGCCTAGAATCATATGCAATATACCGTGTAATTTGAAATAACTAATGCATGCTATTCTGTGATTGGTTTGTATCGTCTCATTTTAGCTCGGATGTCATGCATACGTAGGAGTATCATACGATGTCATGACGTCTTTCAACAACACTCAGTTGATGGCTATTCATTTGATATCCCCTTACGGTGGATCAGTTTGATTGGTCACTGGCAATTGTGTCGAACACAATCAAGGGGTGATTTATTTATCCAAACTCATCAATCTATAGTTGTCAAAATTTCATAAATGCATCTCGTGCCCAGAATCATTATGCGATATTCCCTATAATTTCATATACGAATCTCGTATAGATTATACCGATACGATTATAGGAGGTTTTGTAATAATGCCGTATCACCTTGAACCTGCAGTAGATGGAGGATGTTGTCAAGAACGAGTTAATTGCGGGTAATTGTGATGACGAATTTTAATAAGCAGAGCCACGTCTGACGTTTGACGTTCGTAATGCCGCATCGTATATCAATAAAGCGAATCCACTTCTGACATTTGACGTCTGGCATTATGAAGGTATTACCATGGCTTACCGGCACGACCACAAGAAATAACAATTGTGTATAACAAAACATATTTCAAAGCTAGCATTGGGAAAACTGCTTGAAAAATTTGTTTACTTTCATCGAAGTTGTATCACCCGCGTTTTTCTAAGTTTACAGCAATTATTGATTGTTTTAGTGTTCATTGGATTCATTCTTACTTTGAAATTGTCAACTGAACTTTGTCCATGGGAGACAACAATTCAGATGTGAAATTGTTTGATTAATTTTACTAAAATGATAGCACCTTAGAAAGAAATATTCCAAGGGATGTTTGATACCATCATACATTTTGTGTTCAAATTTAGTTTAATTTAGATAATGTTATCCTATGTGTTTCTCCTTATTACCACTAGTATAAATAGGCTTTAACGTCAACACAATGTGTACACGTTTGGGTTAATGTCTATAAATGCATCCACACTTTATAATTATCAAGAGATATATGTATAAAAACAAACATTTGAAAGTGAATTACCGGTACTGAAGGAAACGTTTTGCGTCGATAAGACGAACATAGTGAAAATGCATGAATACAGTTCAATTTATTCAAATGAATTATCTTTGCCTAAGTAATATACTTTCCATATATGGTCCTACTTATTTCAGTTATAATAGTGATTTTGTTTATAGTTCCAATTTCATCAAGAAGTGATGTTGAAGGTGCTTCACGTTATTATTATGTCAACGGGTTACTTTAAATTTGTCATGGATAATTTAATATTTCATTGGAATTACACAACCCCACCACCATGCTAGGCACTCATCGGTAATCAAAACTCAATAAGAAGCTCTTCCTTCACAGGTTTGTACTCCTGGGTGAAGAGAAGCAATTCTTGATCGAGGGTACAAATAAATATTTATTGGAACATTGATAATTTCCTTTTTAGAAAGGAAAACAACTACTTTGAAAGAGATTTTTCACAAATTAGTTGTCGGGACCCACCATAAATTCACTTTGGTACATAATTCCTGATTATTTCGAAAAATGTGTATTTTAAAGTATTTGTTTTCCCTTCTTCAATCCAGCCAGTATTTCGTCAGTTGATGGTAGATCACTGTTGGAATCACGACTGTACAGCACACAGAACAATGTTGAAATGAACACTGGCTTCAGCGTCGGCATAGAGTACGAGGATCGTCGTGTATATCAACGAACGATGTAACTAAAGAGATAATTGGTCATACTGTACTAACTTATGAACGCCCATCACATGATTGGCCAATGCAATGAACATAACGTTCTGTGATTGGTCTGTACCTCTAATTTAAGCACATACGTGATACAAGCGTAGGAGTATAATACGCTTACATGAGCACTTTCAATAACACTCAACTGCTGGCTGTAATCTATGATATATCAAAACAGTCTGATTGGTCAGATTGGCAAATACCTCTTACACAAATGCCTCTTACACAAGCAAGGGAATGAGTTATTTATCAAAAGCCCAGAAATATATACAATATGCCGTATAATTTCATACACGAGTCTCGTATAGATTATCCCAATATGAGTTCATTTAATGCCACATCACCTTGAAACTGTCATAGATGGAAGATTGTAGTTATAATAGAGATTTTGTTTATAGTTCCAATTTCATCAAGAAATGATGTTCAATGTGCTTTAATACGTTATTATTATCCATGTCAACGGGTTACTTTAAATTTGTCATGGATAATTTAATATTTCATTGGAATTATACAGCCCCACCACCATGCTAGGCATTCATTGGTAATTAAAACTCAAGAAGAAGCTCTTCCTTCACAGGTCTTCATTTGTACTCCTGGGTGAAGAGAAGCAATTCTTGCGGCAACCCACTGATAACTTAAAGATGTGTCGCTCGTGTTTATCGGCAATTTCCTGAATTTTAAATTTGTATTGGAACATTGATAATTTCCTTTTTAGAAAGGAAAACTGTCGGGACCCATCATAAATTCACTTCGGTACATAATTCCTGTAAAATCATGCTTCTCACGATTATTTCGAAAAATGTGAAATTATAAAGCATTTGTTTTCCCTTCTTCAAGCAAAATAGCAGAGTCCCAATGAACATTTCAAAAGAGCATAGCCTGACGTTTGACGTATGCAAACAATGTCGATGCTCTGTGGCACGACCAACAGAATAATAAAGATTGTAACACAAATTTGATCAAGCTATCTCAATTATGTTTTTGCGTACACATCCTAGGGGTAGCTTAAACAAGGTATATGCAATGGTAATTGCAACATTATGAAGTTATAGCATGTCGCATGTTGGGGGGAGGTACTGGTTGGTCAGTTCCAAGAGGTAGGTCATGGATCCTGCTCGATCGATAAATCGTGACAAAAAATTGCCTCCATAGTTTCAGCACAAAGGAACCGCGAGTACTCTCATTACCAAGGATCAGTGGTAAGACCACCACAAAAAAGTATAATTAAACAATGTTTATATGTACCAGATAATTATATTTGTAGTCAATTGCGTAAGCATGATTACATAAGGATATATCACCCAATAGCAGTAAAACCTTTGAAAATTTCAAACCATGTTACACATGATATCGTTCATTTGCAGAATAGCTCACAATATCAAACTGAGGCGCGGAAACGCCGTTGTCAATGACAGGAACAATAACAAAGGATTTACATTGCTTTTAAAGATTTCAAATTGTATTATTTTGTTCATATCTCCAATACTTATTTGATGAAATGTTGAGATCAAAATGAACACTTTTTGAACTGCTCATGGTAATCACCTTTGTTACCTGCCATACAATCGCCTTGCTACTCGCAATGCCATTTCCATTGTACCGGCACAAAAATGACACGGTCTATAAATTGACCTATTGGTTGATTGCAATTGAGAATCATAAGCAATATGGCGTATAAGTTGAAATAACTATTAAGTATGGTGGCCCTGGATGGACACACAAGACCTAAATATAGACGTCAAATTTCATAGAATATTTCGCGACTTTTGACGGCAAATTTCATGTCTGCGATTTCATCCCATGGCCCAGAAGTGACACCAAAGACTTTAATATTGACGTCAATATTCATGGAAAATTTCGCGACTTTTCCCCGGTCGCGAAATTTCACATCAAATTTCATGGTGTGCGACTTTCCCCCGGTCACGAAATTTGCCGTGAATATTTTTCCAGTAAATTCTTCTTTTCATGGTGAGTTGTACTCACGAGGTTGTAACCCACCTCGTAGCTCTAGGAGTAGGTGAGATGTACCCAAGTTGTAATTAAGTCATTGTTTTTAGGGAGGAGGTCCAAAGTCATGGTACAGCCAAGCCTTTGAGAAACCCAGCCAGGCCCGGGCTTTGCCCAGGCCTAGAAGCCTATATAATCACCTACCTGAGCACAAAATACCCTTTACTAATAAATAGATGTCTAATGTATTTTGTTCAAAAATGCGGCCATTATAATGAGCTCTACTTGGCTGGGCTAGTCTGCCAGGTAGCATGGGCATGAACGGGCTTCTTAAAGGTTTGGCTGTACCATGACTTTGGCCCTCCTCCCTTACTTTAGTCCCTTAACCTGTCACCTGTGCACACCTAGAATGGTCAACATGGTCAGTCATACTCATAACAGAATTATCCCCCTAGGCCTAGAGAGTCCGTTGCGTCGCATTGCTATGCAGCTCAGACTACGCACCTTACTGGAAAAATATTCACAGCAAATTTCGCGACCGGGGAAGGTTGCAGACCATGAAATTTGATGTCAAATTTCGCGACCGGTATCAAAACCCAACAATCAATAGTTGTCAAAATTTCATAAATGCATCGCGTGCCCAGAATCATATGCAATATGCCCTATAATTTCATATACGAGTCTCGTACAGATTATATCAATATATAGGAGGTCGTGTAATAACGTATCACCTTAAAACTGCGGTAGGTGGGAGGATGTTGTCAAGAACGAGTTAATTGCGGGTAATTGTGATCACGAATTTCAATAAGCAGAGCCACGTCTGACGTTTGACGTTCGTAATGCCGTATCAACAGTAGAACTGAAGGATTCTACCAAGCCACCTTGATCAATTTAAAATTGCAGTGACTTGTAATCACATATATAGCGAAGCCACTTCTGGCATTTGACGTCTGACATTATGAATGCATTACCAAGGTTTACCTGAAAGACCACAAGAAATAACAATTGTGTATTAGAAAACATATTTCAAAATCACCGTACACTATTAGTAGGATTGGCAAAACTTCTTCGAAAATGTTGTTACTTTAATTGAAGATATACCACATGTGTTTTTCCAAATTTTACAGCAATTTCCGATTGTTTTAGTGTGAGTTGGATTAAGCTGGTTGTTTTGTTTAATTGTAAACTTATTTTGACCATAGACGACAACAATTCAGATGGGAATTTTTAGATTAATTTTGCTATTAAAATGATAGCACCTTTTGTGTTCAAAGATAGTTTAAATTAATTACGTGATCATATTATGTGTTTCTTGTTATTACTACTAGTGTAAACGGGCTTTAACGTCAACACAATGTGTACACGATTGGGTTCATGTTCGTTCGTGTGAATTAATCTTGCGTCGAACAAAGTAAAAAAACATTCATTTATTCAAACGTGGAATTTGTTTGACTTCGGTTGACCGTAATACATTTCTCATATAGAAGACTAACTATTAAAGATACATGAGCTGAACACAGGAATTATATAGCATAACCTTAAATGCTATTCCATTTTCAATTAACATATTGCATTACCCAAACCTGGGCTGATTGTAATTGGTATAGGCTCCCAGTGGCTGCTGTTGATGCGAACAGTATGTAACGGTTTTCAGAAAGAAGCAATGCCAGTAATAAGATGGATGGAGCCACCCATCTCTCTCATGAACAAATAAGTAATCAACATCCAGGGGCGTAGCGAGGACATAGTCTTTGATGGGGGTAGTGTGGAAGCTCATTTGCCGACTGACTTCAGCAGTGGCAAACACCTTCAAACCGCTGGACGAGGGTGGTAGTCGTGAGAAAAATCTCCAAAGGAGGGGATTACAAACGTTCCCCAGAATTTAAATATAAATTAACTTCTGCACAACAACTGACCTGATTCGATGGCTTGATTGGTGGTTTATCTTACGACTAATGTTCGATTTGCCATTGGCTAGGGTCCTGTCAAAATCACCATTGCAGTAAACCGGCATCAAGCATATTTGACAAATCACCTCACACTACAAATCTTTTTTTAGTTAAAAAAGTGTTAAAACAAATAAATAATTAATACAAATTATAGAAACTATTTACATGCGCCCTATGAAAAATAAATGCTTGGATATATTTCGTCATATTTCAGTGTTTGTTTTCGGTATAGTTAATCATACAAACATTTCACATACATAATAGGCATTATAATATTGAATAACTGTATTATTGTTTCCTGAAAATTATATTCAAACATTTTATTTTCATCAGCCAATTCATTTGTAGTAACCAATCAGCGTTGAGGAAATCACTGTTTTTCCAGGGTCTAACTACGAGACCCTGTCATGAAACAAAAAAATCCGCGACGCTTATTGGTTACTTCCAAATAATGTGTAATTACCAGATTAAACATTATCTCGACGAAATATAATTTTTAGATTTGTTGTATGCATACCATAATGCCAAAATTAGTTTATTTAACACGTCAAATGTTTAATTATTAATTTTATCGAAAAACTTGCAACATTATCAAGAAATATATATCAGCAATGCGTAAGATTTGAAGGTTTGATGGTTTTGTCCCGGACTACCAACTGCAGCACACACCTTCTGGTCGAGGGTGTTGTTTTGTTTTGTTTTCCACCAGGGTATGTAGTCAAGTAAACAAGGTATCCCCTGGGGACGTGGTTGCCTATGGTGTGCGGTTTGTAGAGAAAGTCAGGTGCGTGGGTGAGCCAGATTGCGATATTTGTTTGTCAACAGACTACAATTGCAAATGTACACTAGCTCATAATTATGCATTTGTATTTTAAAACTAATTGTTAGGCTATTTTTGCCCAAAACAAATCCACGGTCGTGGAATACTACTGTACAGAAAGGCTTTCCTTGTGAATTAATGTTTAATTCACACCTGCGCTGGGACATCGCTCTAAACCATTTAGTGTGTTTGTAAACAATTGTTGTTTACTACGTCATGGAAAACTCAAATTCAGCCACTTTGCATAAGTTCTCTATTGATACAGTGCCTGATAACATGGTAAAAAAAATTCAACCTGGGGTGAACCATTGACCCGGTATGCAGCTTTAAAAGTAAGGCCCCCCTTGCCAGCAGACAACCCATTGAAATTGTACAGCTGTATTGAAAGTCTGACTTTCACATGAGAGACGAGCATTCTAACGTCATTGAATAATTATTATCATCAAATAACAGTTTTAAAAGAGCTTATATGAGATAATGGCAATGCTATACTGCTGACAAAAAGAAGAAACAACATCACGTCGTGACTTACTGTCCATACTGTGCAGCGCCCGCTAGCGGCAGATCCTGAGAAAAGAGCGATTGTCTGATGATGTTAATAAAAATATCAAAAAATGCATCCTGTACCAAGATGAGTAACATGAATGCTGTACAATGTGTCCGTTGATGAAATGAAAACAGTCTGTCTTTCTAAAACCCTACCAAGCCGGGGGGGGGGGGGGAGGGCACAATGTCCCCAAATGATATTTTGTAAGACCCCTCTCATACCCAATTTGTTTTTAAAAACGGTCGTCTTTGGGATACAAACATCGCTAGCGGTGTGTCTTAACCCTATCAGGCCTAGGGGTGTGGCACAATATTTCCCCAACCAGCGGCGTAGCCAGGACTTTTTCAGTGGGGGAGGGGGTCAGGGGCATTGTGTTTCAGTGGTGGGGGGAGGGCAGGGGTATGGGGTTTCCCTTTTCTGTTTCTTTTTTTTTTTGGGGGGGGGGCACTATCGGGATTTTTCGTGGGGGTGGTACCTGGTGGGGGGGGGGCACTGGAAATTTGTGCACCCCCGTGGCTACGCCGCAGACCCCACGCAATGAATTTTTTTTATAATATTATCTCCAGAACGCTTTGTCCGATCACGCTGAATTTTGCTGACTTTTCCTAACTCTTCTTTGGGACACCCTCACGCAAAAATCAATGATAATGGGTGTCCATGGTTGCCATGGCAACCGTGTATTTTGAACAGGTCCAACTGAATTACCACTTTTTTGTAAAAAACTACTAGACTTTTGATACTTTTAAACATTTAATGTATTTTTGGGTTTGTTGTCAACTTTTAAACTCTGAACTGGACAATACCATGTCATGTGACCACTTCCAGTGCATTCTGGGAATCCAATATGGCCGCCATTACGTTTAAATGCAATATGTTATATTTTGTCCCAAAAACATGATTTTTAAAGGTTTTTCAGAACCTTTTGCTAAGTGTATACATTTATGTCATCACTAGTACCATGGATGTTATTATATCTGCCTTTATTGTACTTTTGGTTAACAAATCTTAATTTTGGGTCAAACTCTTAAACAATTATGTTTTTTGGGGAAATGACCCAAATATTGCTTATACGGAATTTAGATGTCAAATTGTTGCTTTTACTGAAGACACCATTTGTGCCAAATTTCATGGCCGTATGATAAACATTAAGGAAGTTATTTGGAAAATACTATTGTTGACCAAAAATTACCACGGTGACCTATGGAAGTTTTCATGGCCTCATTAGATAGAAAAAGTTTCATGAAAATCGGCTGTTGAATACAGAAAATACGGAGTGGGGGGGGGGGGGTTGACAATGAGCCCCTGCCCAGGTCTGAGAAGGAATAAACGCCCAGGCTTAATAGGGTTAACTCTGAAGTGCTCCCTCTGTTGATATAAAAGGATTCCCTATGCGTATTTGGTGCGTAGGAAGTACTGCTGGGGTGGAGTGGATGTGATTGGGGCGGGATGTAGGCGAAGTTTGTCCAGTAGCCCAATTATCTCGATTGGGGGGGGGGGGGGTGGAGGGGGTACATTATGTTGACATAAAAGAATCCCTACGCGTATACAGTGGTTGGCGTGTTTTATCCAGTATCCAAATTTGCTCCATGCGGGGGTGGGGGGGGGGGGTGGGGTAGGGTAGGGAATTTGATTTTTAAGGCGAACTAAACAGGCATAGGGACTTGAAATAATGAGTTGGTAGACAGAGGGGCTAAAGGAACAAAAACAGGAATGAGGAGACGGATTCAACCCTAAGCTCCATTGATTATCCACTGATACTCAATATTAATGTGACACTCACTCAATTGAAAAAGAACATTGACTCTTTGTTCGGTTCCTATCACTCAGTTTATTGCACGTCATTGGTCAACAGAACCAGTTAATTTACAATACACACTACGGACCATTTAATAATTGTTGCCTGGCGTGATGGGGTCCATGGCGTTTTGTACACCCGAGGGGCTGATGGCACCCGAGGTGAAGCCGAGGGTGCCATCAGCCCCCGAGGGTGTACAAAACCCATGGACCCCCATCACGCCAGGCAACAATTATTTTGTTATACCATGGTATTAGATTACGTTACCGAAGAAATCTTCCAGTAAACTGTCTAAGTCTGTAACTGGAAGTGTCTGGAAGTATCATCCCCATATATCTTTCACAAGTGCTACTTTTGATTGCAAGAAGTGAAAACAGCGACCGAGGTTGTTATATTGCTGGTACTCCGCAGAACACTCATCTCGTCCCGTTTCGTTGCAGTATTCGCGAACTATTCGTACTGCATGGTCGAAGCGAACAAATTCACACACAGCAGACAAGTTGTTTAGCTGGTCCCTACAGTGCATCAAATTGAAATATAGCGTGTTCTGCGGAGTACCAGCAATATAACAACCTCGGTCGCTGTTTTCACTTCTTGCAATCAAAAGTAGCACTTGTGAAAGATATAAGGGATGATACTCCCGGGGACGATCAGGGTGATGTACCACTTTTGAGAGGTTAACATCACTTTTTGAGTGACGTCACGAGGGTAACATCACTTTTTGAGTGACGTCACGAGGGTAACATGAAGATTTGTGATTTGTCATGTGACAGGCTTTCGACCAATGAAATTACACAATCTAAGACCATGATATAACAAGAAATATTGACTACATGTTTCAAGTAGTAAAAAGCGTGTCCCTCCTTTCAAACATTCAGTAGTCTATGTACGTTTACCATTATTGTTTTTAGTATTAACAATGAGACACAACTATGCATAGGACCAAACATTTGTTTTACGTTTCAATAATTGACTGGATACTTCAAACTCCCTTCACCCCAGTCTACACGCTTTATACTCGCTTGAACAAAGTCAAACATTTGTATGACCCATCACAGCTTTAAATTTACATTGCGGTATTTACAGGCAAAATGTTGAAAATAATTATGTTTTCTTTATCACTAAATTCTCTTGTGAATAATATGCAGACCGTTCATACATCAGAGACAAACAGATAGAACACATCGGTTTTAAGGTGCTTTCTTATATTAAAAACAATAATTCAGTACATTTCGCAGTCTGTAGATTTTCAATGAAAATTGCTTATAGACAAGATGCATGGGAATTATACAATTAACATTATACTATTAATTTCAATGTCAATCTCTGATTCTACTACATGCCGTGTGTCCACGGCTGCCCCAGTGACGATATTCCATTGACTCATAACTGAGTTTAAGTTTAATGACGAAATAAACATTGCTACATTATGAATCATTAATTTATGTACATGTAGTATCTTGTCAAACATTTTCGAATCACATGATTGTTTACGATTAACAGAGCTCTGCACGGGTGGCCTTCTGTTTTGGCGTTTTCACAAAGTGACGAATAAGTTTTGTAAGTAAATGGCTCATTAATACAATCTCTATGATAAAGCGGTCTAGCGCACCGAACTCAAGTTCTGGTGTTGCCAGCAGCAGGGTGTGGGTTCGAGCCCCGGTCGTGACACTTGTGTCCTTGAGCAAGGTACTTAACCATAATTGCTTCGTCCTTCGGATGGGACGTAAAGCCGTAGGTCCCGTGTGTTGTGTAATGCACGTAAAAAGAATGCGCCTTGAGCACCACTTAGTTGGTGGATACGTGCGCTATATAAGTCCACACATTATTATTATTATTATTATTATTCGTTATCTTAGAGAATCCGTTGACAGCATTAGATCAACGTCGCCGTCAGCCGGATTCCTCATTAGCGGAGATTTCAACGAGGCTCGCACAAAAGTTAAACAATTTTGCTCGTCTACTGGTCTTCGACAAGTCGTCAAAACGTCCACGAGGGATAACAGTGGTAAAATTTTGGACTTGCTTATAACTAACTTTGCTGAATATTATGAGGAACCAGTTACTCATGCACCCTCTGGTCGTAGCGATCATAATGCAATCTTATGGCAACCCAAGCCGGGGTTCTTTTGTAACAAAGTCCACAACATTACTAAATCTTTTCGACCTCTTAGTGAATCTGCTATAAATGAGTTTGGCCGATGGATAACATCACAGGACTGGTATGAAATTCAGGTCAGCACCTTGACGAAAAAATTAACATTTTTGAGTCAACATTATTTCATGCATATGAACGTTGTTTTCCAATGCGTAGAATTAAAGTTCATTCAAATGATAAACCTTGGATTACCCCCAAAATTAAAGAACTTTGTAAGGAGAGGCAAACTAACTTTCATGAATATGGAAAAAGCTCTCGTCAATTTCGCACACTTAGAAACCGTGTCATTTGGGAAATTAAGCAATCTAAAATTCAGTACTATAAATACAAAGTTACCAACCTGCAAAGAACTAACGCAAAACAGTGGTTCCAGAAAATTAACCAAATATGTGGTACGAATAAAAAGAAAGCGTCGCTGAATTTAGAAACTAGCGAAACTGATCCGATCAAAGTGTGCGAAATAATAAATAACCATCTTGCTCATATTTGCCAAAGAATTGAACCTTTACAGGTTGATAGTCTACCATCATATCTTCCCAGCAGTTCGAAAGCACCAACACTTAATTTCTGGCAGGTGTATCATCAACTGCAGAAAATCAACTGTAACAAATCCGTAGCCCCGGGTGACCTACCTCCTCGCATCATCAAGCAATTTGCATTTGAACTAGCATTACCTTTAGTTGATATCTACAATACATCAATTTCACAGGGGAAAGTACCTACTAAGTGGAAAGAGGCGACCATAACCCCACTTCCCAAAGTGAAAGGAACCGTGAACTTGAACCAAATCAGACCCATATCAATCACACCCATTTTTGTTCGTATGCTTGAGCATTTCGTTTCGTCCTGGATAAAGCCCACGATTGTATCTCAACTAGACGAAAAACAATTTGGAAATCGTGTAGGTGCGTCTACCACTCATTACCTTGCTAGCATGTTACACTATTTGCATCAAGGACTTGATAAGCCTAGTCACGAAGCAACGGTTATTGCAGTTGATTATCGGAAGGCGTTTGACCTAATTGATCATACAATCGCTGTCAAGAAGCTGATTGATATTGGAGTTTGTCGTGAATTAATTCCCTGGATTAGTGATTTTCTTTGCGAACGTAAACAAAGAGTGAATCTCAATGGCGGCCTTTCAAGCTGGCAAGAAATCACTTGCGGAGTTCCTCAAGGAACAAAACTAGGGCCTTTAATTTTCCAAGTAATGGTAAATGACTCGCTTAGGAATTTCCCAAATCGCTGGAAGTATGTGGACGATTTGTCAATTTGTGAGGTTCGCAACAAGAAAACTCCACTCAAACTTCAAGAACAATTAAATGAACTTACACAATGGACTAGGGACAATAACATGACAATCAATACTGAGAAAGCTAATCGTATGGACATTTCTTTTGCTAAGTCTCAACCCACATTACAATCGCTTACTGTTGATAATGTAGAAGTTGCTCAGGTTGAATGTTTAAAGTTACTTGGGGTGTGGGTCTCTAATGATCGGAAATGGAATACACATATTCATGATGTTGTTATATAGGGCCGGCAAGAGACTGCACATGTTGACATGTTTGAAAAGATTTGGAATGCCTTGTAATCACTTGAAACAAATTTATATTAGTCACATAAGACCTATAACTGAGTATGCGTGTCCTGTATGGCACTCTGGTTTAACTGTAGCACAATCTAAGGAGCTTGAATCCATTCAGAAGCGTGCATGTAGGATTATTCTCGGACAACAATTTGTATCCTATGATCAAGCAATTAAGCTACTTAATCTTAAACAACTAGATCAAAGAAGGGAAGATACTCTGCTTGAGTTTGCTAAGAGTCTTAATACAATTATCCATGACGTACTACCTAAAAAGAGGGGGGAAACGTATGGGAGAATACTTAGGAATTCTAATATGCAAAGTGAGATATATTGCAATACTGACAGATTCAAGAACTCCTGCTTCCCAGCTTTGTGTAGACTAATTAACAAAGTAAAGTAAGCAGACTAATAAAATAAAATAAATCAAAACTAAATCTTAATATACTGACAACGGTGTGCCCATTTTATAGGTTATAGGTTTATGGCTTTCCTGAGACAATGTTGTTTTCTTTTGCTGTGTTTTGTGATGCGGTGCATACTTTGCATAATGCATACTGTGCAGTACATTATGAAACACTATCCCATTGGGTTGATTTAATTGTAATTTTAATTACTTCGTTTTTTAAATGCATTAACTGTAACTTTCAACTTTTTTAACCAGTGTAGTATTGTTCCAGTTTAGTTATTTAGCCTAAAATGTTTTTTAGTAATGTTAATGTGTACATGTAAGTACAGTAGTTTTTTATCATCAGTAAATTTATGTATTTATACTTTTTTTAATTGTAACTTGTAAATCGACTCACAATTCAAATTTTTATTATGTACTGCAATGAGTTTTGATAATAAAACCAGAATGAATGAAACATTTCAAGTGATGTACTTCAGTACCAAGCACAATGTGCAATATTGAATGTAAAAAGTTGTTGAAATTACAAATTCAATTATAAGCCGATTCTTCACTTCGTGAAAACAGTGACCACACATTACTATTTAATGTATGACAAAAGTCAGTGCAACTCCCATGTACACAAGAGAGATGAGTTATGCGAAAGAGTACCGATACATCTTTTAAGAAACATTAAAAAATATTTATATTTTAAATTGTATTATAAGGTAGTAGCATCTCCCATAATCGTTGTAGATGTATTGTAACTAATACCGAATTAATTTTAAAAAAAAATTACGCTCTCATTCTTTCCCTCCAAACAGTGACCATGTTTCAATCTTAATGAATTTGTTAATTTATCAATTTTTTTATAAGGTTTTCAATTTTAAATTAAGTACTTATACATTTAACTAAACGTGCACATAAGAAAGTCGTAAAATATTATGTTGAACTATTATCCATTATAACCTAACACGACTACTGAATATCTTCAATGTTATTTAATTAAAAACTACATGTCCGTCCTCGGCAGAAAACAATTCAAAAACCCAACCCGTTTACCAACAAAATGTTTACTTTCATAAATTCTAAGCTGTCTTATTTCTAAGTTAATATAAATGTTTTCTTGCTTTATACAATTTGAAGGTGTAAGTATTTCATCGTCAAATTCTACCTGAGCACAGAACATTCATATTATGTGATGGATGGACCATGATTGGAGCCAAACTAATTTCATACGCGATACGTTCCTTAATGATGTAAATTTCTTCTCGAAAAGAAAAATCTAATTAAAGGGACAATATCATCACCATCAACAGGGCATGGAATCGGAGTGATAGTTTTAGATTAACTCAGTGAAAGAAAATAATATCTCATGTGATAAGGTAATATAACTGTTGCTGCTGAATAAATGAGCCAGTAATTTTCAGTCACAATGTTCATCTTAAACTAGGACACCGATTCCATGCCCTGTTGAAAGTCTGCACTGATCATCACAATATTGTCAATTTAATAAATAAAACGGACAATCGATTTGCTTGTTTGTGTGTGGGTGTGTGTACTTATGTTCAAGATATCTCAAAACTGTTTCCGTGGATTTGGGTGAAATTTGCTGACTATGTTTCTACACTGACCAATCGATTAGATTTTGATGAAGATCCGATTTCAGAAAAGCGTATTTTTAGGACTACAACGTTTCTAACGTTAACGTTATCGCGGATCAGTGAGTTAATAAGTAGAAACGATAGGGGCGCACTAATGTCCTGTTTACTTATAAACTAATGTTTTCATCAAGTTTCAAGAATCGTTGGTGGTTCAGCGTGAGATTGTTTAATGTTTTTTTTATATATTTATTTTTTGACAATATTAGTACCAGTACAGCATAATCAAATAGGGTCATTGACGACTTCTATGATTTTTTTCTACCCAGCTCTACTTGGCGGAGGTTTGCGCTCTAAGAGTGCTTTTCTGGTAAATAGATTGTCTTCACATCATTGAAGGGTTGTAATGTTTACAATTAGCGTACTGACGTCAGTGACGTGTGTATTATTATATGTCATTGTGGGACCTACCATAAATTCATGTTGTTACATATTTACTGTATAACCTTGCTTCTATAAATATAATAGCAATGTTCTGCGGAAATTGTCGATAAAATAGCACAAAACACGGGTGACACGTGTTATACGTTTATTGTTGTAATTTAGAAATTAAACATTGTGTTATCATACCAAACTTATACATGTAATTCTTCTGTAATTCTTTATGTGACTAAGTAAAGTTTTCTTATTTTTCTTGTTCTTAAATAAACAAGTGATAATTTATTCCAGCCCCGTTCCCATCAATACCAAATGCTATACTTACATGTCTGTTTCACGCATTTTCATACTCGACGTTTTGAGAGGATTGAAGTTGTTAAACCAGTTCTTCCACACAATGCCTTTGTAATCCTGATACTGCCCATCTGGGTAATAATGACCATTTAAGTGAGAGTACAAACAGGTATGAAACCACCAGGCTCCTTCACGGATTTGTGCACAATTTTCCTCTTTCGCATCATTGTCAGTATCCTTTGTTGTGAAGGGTTTTCCTTTGTGATACCAAAGAGAGTCACCAGCAGTGCTGCTCACATCGTATTCGCCATAATTCAGTGTGTAATTCTCACCAGTGATTTGGAAATCCGTGTATTTCGCGAATGCCGTATCGTCAATCCAATCTGTGAGATCTATGCGGAGGTCCCATGTCCCGTGTGATTTATCACAGGTCAGACTCACCAAATTCTCATTGCCTAGCCAATGTTCCCCGCTTAGATCACCGAAGCCAGCCTGGTACTGACTCCAATCACGATAGAAGTCCACACTGCCATCCTCTCTCCGCTGAAATACAATCCATCCCCCGCCATCAATATCCATGTCGCAATAGATTTGGAGACCATCACTAAGTCCCTCTGGGTATATCTTGTAGACACCACTAGTGCGGTAACCTGCCTCCAAAAGCGTCTTACAACTTCTGTAGCGATCAACGGACATATCAGGCAATGCGAAGAGAGGTGTGTCTTCATTTGCATCGAAGTACCCCTTATATTTCCTTTTCACAATGTAGAGAATGTCTGTGTCAACAGAGGGCGCAATTTTTATCCACGGTTAAGGCGCGTGGCTTGCGTTTTTTCACAAGGACGACCGTTTCAACTGTTGAAAGGTCCTTTTAATGAAATTGCCCATGTGCAATGCTTTCACATATTTTGGGGTTTTCATTCTTTTGATGTTCCAGCGACAAAAGACAGGTTATAATTGTAATTGCATTATTGGACAAATTGTACAGTAGGCCTATGTGTATGTTGATCGTCTTGTTAGTTAGACTGCATTCACAATCCACTCCGCTCTGTAATAAGTACACGGTATAATCTGCCGCTAGCGGGCGCTGCACAGTCTCCAGACATAAATCACCATCCACCACGCACCTGGCTAACTCTGCAACTTCGTCCCATGGTTTAACCTCGTTCTCCTTACTATAGGCCCTAGTTTGAAAACGGAACTTCGTTCCCATGTATTTTGAGTAGTATCGGAACAATTTCGATATCCAATATTATTGGATATCGAAATTGTTTAAAGCCGTCTTTTCTGTTATAGGCTGATACACGGTTGCTATGGGTTCAGCGAGTGATGCAGTAAGGAAGCCAGGACTAGTCCATCCAACTTTCAAATCCTACGCATTGCAGATTGATACACTATTCTCGGCAACTGTATTAGTCCAGAACCTTAAACATATCAGCGGCAATCCACTTAATTCAGATAGCTTTGGATATTGTAATCGTAAAGTTCCAGTGTGAGATAGCAGTGGGATCTAGGAATTCCAACTGCTCGTACGCCCTGGGGATAGTAACTCAATGACAACCTGACCTCGACCCATGTCACTCATGCGTAATGTTACTGTAAATTCGTTCGAAAATGAACTCGATGATGGTATAGAACACCACTAGAAATATTTCTGTCTCATGTTCAATAATTTTAGAAAGTATCAGGTGGGTCGACCATTGTTTTATTTAAAACAAAAGAAGACCCTGGAAATAGTTTCGTCCGAATAACTACCCCATCTTCCCCCTCAACGTAATAGAAGGGTCAATTTATTTTTCAAGTATTGTTATTTTTGTATTATTTACCAAACATAGCGGTATCGTTTTGAAAGTGTGTTGTAAAAGGTATCTGATCTGCTACGAATTCTTCATACCACCAAGGCTACATGGGCTTGATGGCATCAGCCCTCGGCTGCTTAACCCTTTCATTACCAGCCAGTTATGTAAGAGAGTACCCTTCTTTACCACAGTAATTAGGAGCCCAATGTCACTTCAGCACCAGTGGGTTTTTCACAATTTCATTGAAGTGCGCCCTCACTCGGCAGTAATAGACACTTTTTTTTTACATGTGTACTGTACATACCAAATGGCTCAGATATATTTGTATGTAAAAATGATGGTAAAAATGAGTATACAAAAGGGAGGAAAATATTGTGCATATTTTTTAAGTGTAAAAGCAAAACAACGAAATAATTAGATCAGTATTTACACTGAAGAAAAGTAATACAAATGGGTGATATTTCAGAGAATTTGTAATAAATACATGCAAATACGGTACATGTATAAGATTTCTGTTCCATGTGAAAAACAATAACTTGGATGAGATTTTTTGGGATTTTTGGGGGGTTTTCTACTTGGAAATGAACCATTTACTTGTATTCAGTGTACATACATCACAATCCATGCTAACACCCCCCCCCCCCCAATTCAATGTTGGTTTGGACTGTAATCTGCGGCTCGTCCGACCTTTCCCAACATTGAATTGGGGGGGGGGTGAAGGCAAATAGTACAGATTTACAATCAAGTGATGTGGTATTTCTCAAAGCAAGGAACTATGCACATAGGTTGTGTACATTGTTTACAGATCATCTTTGTTTGTTTTCGCCTGCCTAATTTGCGGTTACTGCAAACAATGCAGTCGTGTTTCTTTCCATTGGGGTTTTTGCCAGGACAGTGCTGTTGCCCTGTCAACTCGATAGGAATATGGTATCTCAACTGACTTGTTGCGTTACGTTCCCAACCCAACAGCAAGCCCTGTACAATCCCTATACGAAAATCAAGGTTACTGCCATTTTTGTTCCCTGCTATGCTGGTGAATATTACTCTGCTATTGACAATACAGATATTCAGCATATGGAAAAAAAACTCTTTTCCTCCATTTCAAGCTTCTGTGTGTATGATTGTAGTACTGAAAACATTGGTCGGCAAGATCAGTTCCACCCATGTTTTTGTTGTAATCGTCAATACAATTGGGCTTCATAACATCACGAAATCGACTTGTGCTCTTATTACACCGAATTTGCTTTTTGGGCAAATCAGTGTTGCCTACATTAGTTAAAAGTGTTACCGATTTTTTGTCTTGCCAAACGATACACAATTGCCCACCTTTCACCCCAAAAACTGGGTCATCTCCTTTCTTCATTTTATGTTTTTTGGGGGTTTGCGGCCTGGGGTATTCCCTGTGTAGTATAACGAACAGTTCCACAACATCCGAATCCTAGTTTAGACAGTTTAGCTAAAAGAGCTGGGCTGGTATAGTAATTATCACAATATTATTACGTGTCCCTTATTCTCAAGTCCATGGACCAGATCAATGACAACTTTTCCTGCAACTGTTGGGTTTGGTGGATAGCAGTCTGATGACTTGGAATCTACATGTACGTCTGCATCATAAACAGTTTGGGTGTCGTCGGCTCCTGTGTACAGTTTCCAAGCACACGTGTATCCTGTTTTGGACTCGTTCAGGGAGAAGGCTTTAACTGCGTTGTCAATGTCATTCCAAAGACGAGGACCTTAGAAACGAAGTGTATTCATAGAATAAGAAGTGCGAGTGAAGGGAACAGACAAATTATTAGAAGATCTGGTATGGTATTCATGCAAGTCTTGAATGTAAGTAAAATAAGAAGAAAAGGAATCGGGAAGGAAGTTTATTGATATCGAAAAGAGTAAGGGTGTGTAATTGTGCAAAAAGTGGTGCAGTGTGCTCACGAAAATGTGACGAAGTGCATATTCTGACGGCCCGTTTTTTACTAGTACTAGTACTAGTACTAATATGCTATTAACACCAAGACCAAGACCAAGACCAAGACCAAGACCAAGACCAAGACCAAGACCAAGACCAAGACCAAGACCAAGACCAAGACCAAGACCAAGACCAAGACCAAGACCAAGACCAAGACCAAGACCAAGACCAAGACCAAGACCAAGACCAAGACCAAGACCAAGACCAAGACCAAGACCAAGACCAAGACCAAGACCAAGACCAAGACCAAGACCAAGACCAAGACCAAGACCAAGACCAAGACCAAGACCAAGACCAAGACCAAGACCAAGACCAAGACCAAGACCAAGACCAAGACCAAGACCAAGACCAAGACCAAGACCAAGACCAAGACCAAGACCAAGACCAAGACCAAGACCAAGACCAAGACCAAGACCAAGACCAAGACCAAGACCAAGACCAAGACCAAGACCAAGTCCTAGACCAAGACCAAGTCCAAGACCAAGACCAAGACCAAGACCAAGACCAAGACCAAGACCAAGACCAAGACCAAGACCAAGACCAAGACCAAGACCAAGACCAAGACCAAGACCAAGACCAAGACCAAGACCAAGACCAAGACCAAGACCAAGACCAAGACCAAGACCAAGACCAAGACCAAGACCAAGACCAAGACCAGGCAGACCAAGACCAAGACCAAGACCAAGACCAAGACCAAGACCAAGACCAAGACCAAGACCAAGACCAAGACCAAGACCAAGACCAAGACCAAGACCAAGACCAAGACCAAGACCAAGACCAAGACCAAGACCAAGACCAAGACCAAGACCAAGACCAAGACCAAGACCAAGACCAAGACCAAGACCAAGACCAAGACCAAGACCAAGACCAAGACCAAGACCAAGACCAAGACCAAGACCAAGACCAAGACCAAGACCAAGACCAAGACCAAGACCAAGACCAAGACCAAGACCAAGACCAAGACCAAGACCAAGACCAAGACCAAGACCAAGACCAAGACCAAGACCAAGACCAAGACCAAGACCAAGACCAAGACCAAGACCAAGACCAAGACCAAGACCAAGACCAAGACCAAGACCAAGACCAAGACCAAGACCAAGACCAAGACCAAGACCAAGACCAAGACCAAGACCAGTCCAAGACCAAGACCAAGACCAAGACCAAGACCTAGACCAACACCTAGACCAAGACCAAGACCTAGACCAACACCATGACCTATGACCTAGACCTAGACCAAGACCAAGACCAAGACCAAGACCAAGACCAAGACCAAGACCAAGACCAAGACCAAGACCAAGACCAAGACCAAGACCAAGACCAAGACCAAGACCAAGACCAAGACCAAGACCAAGACCAAGACCAAGACCAAGACCAAGACCAAGACCAAGACCAAGACCAAGACCAAGACCAAGACCAAGACCAAGACCAAGACCAAGACCAAGACCAAGACCAAGACCAAGACCAAGACCAAGACCAAGACCAAGACCAAGACCAAGACCAAGACCAAGACCAAGACCAAGACCAAGACCAAGACCAAGACCAAGACCAAGACCAAGACCAAGACCAAGACCAAGACCAAGACCAAGACCAAGACCAAGACCAAGACCAGACCAAGACCAAGACCAAGACCAAGACCAAGACCAAGACCAAGACCAAGACCAAGACCAAGACCAAGACCAAGACCAAGACCAAGACCAAGACCAAGACCAAGACCAAGACCAAGACCAAGACCAAGACCAAGACCAAGACCAAGACCAAGACCAAGACCAAGACCAAGACCAAGACCCAGACCAAGACCAAGACCAAGACCAAGACCAAGACCAAGACCAAGACCAAGACCAAGACCAAGACCAAGACCAAGACCAAGACCAAGACCAAGACCAAGACCAAGACCAAGACCAAGACCAAGACCAAGACCAAGACCAAGACCAAGACCAAGACCAAGACCAAGACCAAGACCAAGACCAAGACCAAGACCAAGACCAAGACCAAGACCAAGACCAAGACCAAGACCAAGACCAAGACCAAGACCAAGACCAAGACCAAGACCAAGACCAAGACCAAGACCAAGACCAAGACCAAGACCAAGACCAAGACCAAGACCAAGACCAAGACCAAGACCAAGACCAAGACCAAGACCAAGACCAAGACCAAGACCAAGACCAAGACCAAGACCAAGACCAAGACCAAGACCAAGACCAAGACCAAGACCAAGACCAAGACCAAGACCAAGACCAACACCAACACCAACACCAACACCAACACCAACACCAACAACAATGTGTGGACTTATATAGCGCACGTATCCACCAACCGAGTGGTGCTCAAGGCGCATTATATTATTACCCCTGCTCATAAGGCTCATAAATCATTCCTGAAACCATCTCAGCTCTCTGGGGAGTATACAGCTCAATTGCTGCCATTACAGCGCATATAGGGCAAACCAAACCTGCCCTCACAGGTACCCATTTAACCCCTGGGTGGAGAGAAGCAATTATGGTTCAGTGTCTTGCTCAAGGACACAAGTGTCACGGCCGGGATTCGAACCCACATTCTGCTGCTAACACCAGAACTTGAGTCCGGTAAGCTAGACCGCTCGGCCAGGAAATGTGCTCAGACCAGGAAAGTTTGTGATCAATAGTGACACCTAAACATTTAGTGGAGTACACCCTGGTAATAGATTATTATCTATTTTGATAGGAGACAATTCAAGACGAGCAGATAAATTAGACTTGCTAAAGAAAATGAAATTAGTTTTGGTGTGGTTTAAAGACAGTTTATTTGCCTTAAATCACATAGAGACCTTGTTGAGTTAATAGTTTAAGGACTCAATTAAGGAGTCACAGTTAAGACCAGGGTGAAAAATAGTTGTGTCATCTGCAAATAAAGTAAATGATAAGATAGAGGAGGAATGATGCAAGTCGTATATATATAAAAGAAACAGAAGCGGGCTGAGAATAGAGCCTTGTAGAACGCCGTGCAATATGTTAAGGCGGGTAGAGTTGTTATCCTTGATAGTCGTAAATTGCTCTCTGTTGTTAAGGTAATCCTTAAACAATTGGAGCGCGACCCCTCTCATGCCTTAATGCTCTAACTTCAATAGAGGTATAGAATAATTGATAGTGTCGAAAGCTTTGGAGAGATCAATAAACACACCGATGGCACATAATTTATTACTAAGTGCATTAGTCATTGATAACCAATGAGTGCCATATCAGTGGAGCGCCCACTGCGAAAGCCATATTGATGTTCATAAAGGAGTTGAAAATGAGAAGTAAAATTAATTAAACGATTATAGACTAGTTTCTCAAGGATTTTAGATAAGCAAGGAAGAATGGAGTCTGTAATTTTGTACAATATGATTGTCGCCACTTTTGAAGATAGGAATGACTTTTGAGACCTTTAGATTAAGAGGAACAGAGCCGGTGAGAAACGAAAGATTGAAGATGTAAGCAAGGGGTTCGGCAACAAAGGGGATTGCAGATTTGGTCACAGTAGAACTGACTTCATCAAAACCACAGCTGGCGTTGGTTTTCATATCTTTGACAACACGTGTAATTTCTAAGCCGTTAGTAGGTAAAGAGGGAGAAAGAAGTGTTTGGGTGGTGCAAGTAACTGGAAAAGTGAGAGTTAGTAGATGGTATTTTGCTAGCCAGTGAGGAGCCAATGTTAGTAAAGTAAGAGTCAGAAGGATTTGAAAAGAGATGCTCTCCATCTGTGAAGTCATCGGGAAGTGACGTCTGTTTAAAAAAAAAAAAATTACCAGTATACTGTTAATTTCGCGCCAGAGGCTTTTAAGGTGGGATTTTCGATATTCAAGATTGCGAGCATAATGGTCTTTCTTAGCTTTACGGATGGTATCAGTAAGACGATTCCGCAAAGTTTTATAATTACGCTCGTTAGCCTCTGTTGGATTGCGTAGAAAACGCCTGAAAAACCTGTTTTTGAAGAGACAAGAATTAATTATCGACTGGTTTATCCAAGGTAAATTTATTTTAGATTTACCTGTCGTTTTAACGATGTACGGAAAGTGAATGTTGTACCGTGCAGAGAAAATAGAAATAAAGGAATCATATACGGAGTTGGGCTTGGTTGGATTCGTAGACGTCAGTCCAGTCAATCCTAACAATATCTTCTTTAAAAGAATGAAGGGAATTGGGATTAATATCCATAGATATATAAGTCTTCTGGGGAGGCTCTATGTTCAAAAAGCAGATCGTCACGATCAGAGCAGACTTTCAACAGGGCATGGAATCGGTGTCCTAGTTTAAGATGAACACACTGACTGAAAATTACTGGCTCATTTATGCAGCAGCAACGCGAACATAACCTTATCATGTGGGGTATTATCTTCAGTCACAGAGTTAATCTAAAACTAGCACTTCGATTCCATGACCTGTTGATCGTGATGATATTTCCCTTTAACAAGAGTTTTTTTTTTTATACCCACAGAAAAAATGTTGAAGTATCTCATGCTGGTCTAATAATTTAGTTTCTAAAGAGGGGATACATTTTCATTCAGACTATTGACTGTGAGGGACACGGTACTTACTTTAAAAACCAAATAACTACATAGTTGCACAGTAAATGGGAAACATATGAGAGAAGCATTTCTCAAATCGAAATATGCGACGGCTGCTTTAACACTCTGTTCGTATATCTGGTACGAAACTATAAATAAAACATGTTTACCAAAAATTCCTTACCAAGTTTGGTATTGCTGATCTTACTTTTTCTGCTCTAATGTTTATGAATTCCGAAGTGTGTACACATTCTTGACATAGGCTACCGTTTTGGGCTATAATGTGGACATTTCTATAACACTGATCAAAGTCAAAAGTATATATTGCACTACGATGTGTCATGAAAAGTTTTTGAATTGCTCGTCCACCAAAGAGATGGTCCTTCCCACAGGTCAGTCATGGTCAGCGCAGGTAATGTGACTGACAGCAAGCAATGGCCAATCACGGAATTTAAAACGTTGCCACGTCTCTGCTTTGAATGTTGAGGGGGAGTATATTAAGAGACAGCTATAGTGGGCTTTGCTTTTTAGGAAGAACATTCGCCGTATCGAAAACATCGAGAGAAGGAGAGAAGCTTCACTTAACTTTCCAATGTGAGTATATTTTAGTTTCGGGAAACTTAATAGATAATAGATGATGCCATGTTAGTTTATATATTAAAGGCAAGGTACAAAATTGAATATTTCTCTGTAAGTGTGCCAGTCAGCCTGGAGAAAATCTGAATTTTTTCCAAACTGGTGTCATTTCCGTGAAAAACACGAACAGCTATAGGCCTAATAATACAATAATTTATAAAGCGCCCTGATCATGCAATGCATGCTCAAAAAAAAGTCTCCGGTTTATGGTCATCGACCGGCTTTAAAATTGGTGCGGTGACGCGGAGACCGGAACTTTTTGGCCTCAGGCACAACACAATTAAAACCTAGAAAATGCACAGAAATAGTTAAGAGCTAAAAGTGTCTGAAAGATTATAATAAACACAAAGTTGATTTAAAATCTATGCACATTATTTTACCAAAACTGCCGACTGCAACTGTTTGTTGCATGTGGTTTCTGCACAAAACAACGAGAATGCTTGTTCACACTTATCTCATATGACTTAAGCTCTGCTTTAAGCTGAAGCTTTCACAGTTTGGTCGTTTGATGTACAAATATCTCGATTCAAATAAAGTTAGCATACCATAGAAGCAGTTTTACCAACAATACCAACCTTCTCTTTAATGTATGATTCAAAGTGAGTAAGCATGCTCATAGAAGCAGTTTGCCAACACTACCAGTGTTGTACATTACCTTTAATGTATTAGAAGCAGTTTTACCAATATCAGCAATGTATATCTTGATTCAAAGAGAGTAAGTATACTTATAGAAGCAGTTTTGCCAACATTACCAATGCTGTACCTTCCCTTTAGAGTCAGTACACACCTTTGATAAAATGCGTTTACCATACCACATTTGATAAAATATTAATGTATTCATAACGTGCAAGAATCAAGAGATATGTATACAACCAACCTTACGGTAATTTTCAGATTATTTCATTGTGTCGTTAATAAACAAATAGTGAAAACAATGATTGTTTTGTCTATTTTCACTTAAATTACAGTGTGTAGTAATGTTCTAAGATTTTGCCCCCAAGAACTTGCATAAAAAATAACTTTACACCTAGTGTGTTATCAGGTAGCCTTTAGTCAAGGCGCACGTGACAACCAGAAAAACAACGCCCGAAAACAGACTACTCACGCGAGTGAAGCCACTCAAAGCCACAAGCGCCTTTCATAAACCGCTAGCAAAAAGAGTAATTTATGTATGCAAATTTATTCAAACCAATCACCGTAAGCAAAATATTTAAATAAGTGATACCATAACAAATGCATTATGTATTAAAAATTATTTACTAAATCAGTAGAGAAATATAAAGAGAAACATAAGATCACAGAACGAACGGAGATCCCTATAGACCATGCTAGGGGTAGCACTATTGCTCAAGTGGTGATAATGTTTGTGGTATTTTGCAGAAACAGAATCAGTAATAATAATAATAATGAACAGTTCTTATATAGCGCATAATACCTTCAAATGAAGGTCTGTATGCATTTATTATTTCCCCTGGTCACTGGGCCAATATCATTCCTATAATCTTTCTAGGCTCCTTAGGGAGTATATAACCCATTATGTTCAACCTCTTTTTGGCGCTGCAGGGCTAATCAAACACAATTACCACCTCTACCCTCACAGGTACCCATTTATACTCTTTGGTGAATAGAAGCAATTACAGTTAAGTGTCTTGCTTAAGGACACAAGTACCATGGTCGCGCTGGGATTTGAACCAACATTCTGACGACTCAGCCATGAGAACACAAGTCTGATGCACTAGACCTTGATACCCCACAGATAATCAGTGTGTGTAATGATTTTAATAAGCAGATTTTACGCCGTACAGGAAAGGGACAGCATTGCTAATAACCAGATTACAAAATTACTTAATTATTATACCTGAAAGATAACTTGATGTGAAGTTGGTTAAGGTACAATCATCCCGAGAAAGTATTATATCTAAAGTGTTCTCAATTTCAAGGAAAACACGAAAAACATTGTAGCCTATTGTTAGCTTGTACGAACAATGATTCAAAACTATCGTTGCATTTTACAGTCTGCAATCTTGAAACCAGGCGAACTAGCCCAAGAAAAAAAATCGGTTCAAGTTCTGTCAGTACAGTCACATAATAGACCGCACAGCCAAACTCGCGAAAACGCTCCACCAATGACCTAAGCCGAAACGTTTTTCTGGTCACGATCGCGAAAATACACCCCTGACATCACCAAAGAGACGGTCACGAACTAGCTTTTTGGGGGAAATGGCTATACGGACAACATCGTACGACGCAACGAACACCTGTAAAATAGCCGTCAGCTTCAGAGCGAATGAACCATTCATTAGTTTGATAGGTGAATGCACTATTTGTATTTTCTTTTATTTCATTGTTATGGATGTAAAGATATATCTTTATCAACTTCGGTGTTAGTCGTATTCAAACAAGGTCAGAGTGCGGACTGCTAAACACAGCACGAATGTAAAGGAAGTTAAGGTACACCTATAGTTACTGTATCTTAGTGATAATGCATTGGTAATAATTATAGGCAAAACTTCTTCCAAATCTACTTTTTTCTTTTTTTAATGAGGATGCACATTTAAGCAACCGATTTGTAAACGTTTCAGATAAATCGGTAAGGTGGTTACTATATCTTACCAATGTTGGCAAAACTGCTTCCACAAGTACCCTTGGCAATTCAAAAATAACAAAATTGTCGAATTATAATGTCAAATTACTGAGTATCAGTCTTCGCTGTCTGTGGTGCTATAATTTGTTTTAAGAAAAGTGAAATTATTGTCCCTGACTTTTAGTTTGTATTGAAGACTTTGTAACGAGTTTAGTTAGTTAGTTAGTTACTTAGTTAGTTAGTTATTTTGTTTACGCCCACGTGGAATTGTGGGTTCACTTTTAGTTTAACTGGCTAAGGGTGGCTTTATAATTATTTAAATAAAACCAACTCTTGACTGGTGCAGGGTCAAACAAACATGAGCATTCTGCCTATTGTTTCATGATTCTTATTCCCATATTACTTCACTACTTATGTTGTGTTATACTGCGCTTACAGCTTTAACTTTTTTTCTTAATCCAGATGCCGTTTAAAGTGACAACAATCCTTTTCTTGGCTTCGTCTCTTACGGCGCTCTTAGCTACAGCTACAGCGCCGCCGGAAGAGGACATGCCTTGTCCCTCGTGCTGTCAGGGTCCTGCCGGACTACCAGGAGTCCCTGGGATACCCGGAAACCACGGACCCTACGGACCCATCGGGCCCAAGGGAGATGTCGGATCTCCTGGTGATAGCGTACCTGGCACGAAGGGAGACAAGGGATCAGACGGATTGGTGGGTGAACCAGGCGCTACAGGAGAACGAGGACCCAAGGGAGATCAAGGTGTCGGTCAGCCAGGGAAACAAGGACCTCGAGGAGTACCAGGGGTGGCTGCTTCGAAGGGGGAGCGAGGAGCGCCTGGGCCTGCTGGACTGAGGGGGCAAGATAGTGCATCAGATGAACATATGCAGCGGGTGGCCTTCACTGTTAAGAAAACTAGATCCATGGATCCATTATCAGGCGAAAATTTGCCCTTTGAAAGTATAGAATTTTTACAGGAAGGGACTCTCTTTAATTTGACAACAGGAACTTTTACGTGCACTGTGCCTGGCATCTACGTGTTTATGTTTTCACTCATGAAAAGCGAAGGATCTCATGTGCGTGTTTATCTGAGGAAAAACGGTCACTTCGTTACTGGAGGCCGTGATGAAGGCGCAGGTCAACACCAAATCAGCAGTGGTGCAGTTGTTTCGCTGGCTCCCGACGATCAAGTCTACTTATATATGTACGGCGACGTTTACAGCTCGTCCACCTTTAGCCTGAGTTCATTTACAGGATATTTGCTGTACGAAAACTAAAAACCACAACAGGCGAACAACCATTTTAACTTTATAACCAGGACCTCTCCAGGCCCACACCCAGAGTGTGCGAAGGGTGCGTTTGCGTATCCCTCCCCGCCCACCTCTAGTCTGCTCTAGCCGTCATCAGTCTCCTGATGACGGCTAGAGCAGACTAGTCGAAACGTTGAGAACAAATGTCATCAGTCTCCTGATGACAGCTAGAGCAGACTAGTCGAAACGTTGAGAACAAGCCAACCGGCTCTTCTCAGAGCCATCACTTCTTCTAAGAAGAGATCATTACATGGTGTCACCCGAAAGAAACCAAGTACTAAAACTCACCATACTCAAAATAAACAATCTTTGCTTGTCTGAAAAGTAATGTGTGACTTTGTTTGAATCTTTCTTCAAATGTTGTGACGAGCACAGCGTTGACATAAGGATATTGGTAAAAATGCCTTAGAAATATTTGAAAAGTGTATGACTCGCTATATTTGTAGTTTATAAAAAATCATTAATTTTAAAGAAATATTACACAGAACTTAAAACTAAATGTATACAATAGTTATTCACGGGATTTTTCCCCAGAAAAAACTGCCAAAATAAGGAAGATGTTGTTCAATGAAAGCCGACAGTTCTGATAGACATTGACACAGCTAGGACGTAGCAAGGACATAGTCATCGGAGTGATTATTGCGCAATCACGGCAAGGTGACAGTACTAAGCGACAGGTATGAACACACGTGAATACGTTGTTTGAGTGTGTGTGCGTGGGATCAAACGGGGTCAAAGCTTGGGGCCTGTGATTGGCCATCGTTTAAAAAGAACCGCCCACAACATTAACAATTCTTGAATTGTTAATGAATTTCCCTCAGATTTCCAATGGGAAAATAAAGAAACACATAAACTCACAGATTTCCAATGGGAAAATAAAGAAACACATAAACAGAATGATCAAGGCTGTTGATTCAGTTCAATTCAATTCAAACGTGTATAAGGTCACAATGCACGACCGTATCCACGACTCGGTTTATTGATCTCCCTGTATACAGTGTAATGTATAATGTGAACCGAAAGTACATATGAGTCAGAAGTCGCCTGTATTGAGATACGGACACGTAAACACGAGTCATGCGTGTGTATGGTTGAAGAAGAAAAAAAATCGAAAGAAATAAGTACAAAAAACATTTTAATAAATCTTCCCATCTAAAAATCCCGAAACAAAATCGGAAAATGTTCAAAATCCTGATTTTCTTTACCATGTTGAATCAAGAATGTTCCAAAATTACTCAGGAAAGGATCGTTTTGTCCCCTTTTTTGCCCTAGAATGCCCGCTCCTTGCTCTATGTTTGCAGCCACGTTGACTTAAAACACCTTGCTATGAAAGAATTATATAAAATAAAACCAGAAATCAAGAACAGACTTTAATAAACGTGCGATATTCCCGTTTTTCGGTTTTCTGACAGTAGAGGCCGAGGTAATGTGTTTTATGGTATAACTGCCGTATATTTAAGGTATGAACATATATATTTTGTTATCAAGTGGAAGAGGAGAATATGCTCTTTCAGGACCACATAAAAACTCAGTTTGTGCCGAAATTACCTTAAGACTCATTTCGTAGAATCCGGTCACATATGTACCCTATGGACCCTATAAGGGGACAGCGCATCGTGTGTGCTGAATTTCTCGGGCCAGAAATCGGTACGGGATGGGGGGTACCGTTGTAAGTGCGCACTACGACAACAGCCTTGGACAAGGCTACTATTTTAACGCTAATTTCCGTATATTTTCTTTTGCATTGGGACATTGCTACTTAAAGAAGGAGACACATGTCAATGTTGCAATGAAAACGCACATTTCTGGAAATTGCCGGTTAAACACGGGCGATACAATTATTTACAGGTAAAGTCACAGTCTTAGTTCAAGACTATGTTTGTACGTTTTGATACACGACCCATCACCGCTACCACACACGGACCGCTATCAAACACAGTCTTGGGAAACTTGTTAAAAACGGGGGAAACCACTACGCATGCGTCAATTTGATATGCTAGCGCAGGCCACATTTTTGGGAGACAAATTAAAAGGTTGTTTATGCGCTTGCGCGCCAAAAATGTGGGCATGCGTAGTGGTTTGAGATTTGTTTTACCAGAAGCAGATATAATCACATCCATGGTACTATTCATGTCATAAATTTATAAATTCACCAAACAATTCTTTAAAAATAAAATAAATAAATAAATAAATAAATCATGTTTTTTGGGGACAAAATATAAGATAATGCAATTAAACGTAACGGCGGCCATATTGGATTTCCAGAATGCACTAGAAGTGGCTTTTCAGCTCTAGTATTATAAGCCGAGACTGAATATCTGCTGTTTGGTAACACCTGATTTGTGTCAACCAGTATAGGCAAACTGCCGTTTGGTTCAGATCGTTGGCGTTTGGGATTTTGCAACACACTCACGCTAACATGTCTCTTTCTCGATGGTCGCTATTTCACACATTGTTACTTTCCACATCAACTTTGATTTCTACTCATTCTTCAGTCTAATCAAACTTTGATCAATATACTTTAAAACAACGATATATACAAACAGTATTTCCTTCACTTATGTTTTATTGCGGAATTTAAATACTCTGGGGGTGACTCCAGCTTTCATTACTTTGACACAAGAGATGCGCAATTGTCAATAGAGACAGGACAATGTCGTCACGATCAGAGCAGACTTTCAACGGGACATGTAATCGGTTTAAGATAAATACAGTGACTGAAAATTACAGCAACGATAATATGAGCTTATAACGTGGGGTATTATCTTCAGTCACTGAGTTAATCTTAAACTAGCACTCCGATTCCATTAGTGGGCTGGAGGGGTCTACCGTGCAACCCCATAAACCACCGCCACCGATCTTTTTGTGTTCCTTTGGATGTCCTAAAACGAAAAAAAAGATGTTAACATTGAAAATATTGGGTTGCACTATCTGTTCTGGCCTGCTATTGTTTGCCCTTACGCTGATAATTCTTAGCACTAGGGGTAGAAGATCGAACATCTCGCCATTACTCCATCATGTATTGACCTATTATAAAGTAACTTGGTACAATTAATGTTCAGGCATAATGACGTCATCGGTTGTCATGAAAATGACCACTAGAGGGCGCTATAATTACACGTATATTATGCATATTTTAATTATTGGAATTTTCAGAAAAATATCTCATTATAAGTCATTTAGTTTTTATAGTGCCACCAAGAACAAAAAAAAATTAATTTATGCCTTAAATGGGTCTGTGTCTGTCTAATGTAACCACAAAAATGATTTAACTTTCGTGGATTTTCTATCTCTGGGGGCACTTGTTTTAGCCCCAATGGTATTTTAAGCTTAGTTGGATGTCCATGACACTATATATAGAATAATACTTTATTTCTTGAACATGCTTTGACCTACATTAATCAAACTTGGCACAATAAATGTTTATTCATATGTCGTCATGATGATGTCATTGGTTGCCATGGAAACTACCTCTAGAGGGCGCTATACTTGGGCGCATACTATGAGCACATAAATTAATGGATACAATTATTTCTTATTTTTAGCCATTGTACACTAGTTATCACTATGAGGATAAAGTATCATTCAGTTTTACTTGGAGAGGATTTGTCAACTGTAATGTAAGGAAAATCGAAAGACAAATTTCAAAATATTTTGTTAATGGGTCTCTGGAGCTCATTGTTTAAGCCCCTATTTTGTCAAATTCAGCCGGGAATCCTTAGCATTTGGTGTGGGAGGGGATTACTCAAACCTCTATTACTCCGGTATGCTTTGACGTACATTCATAAAACTTGGCACATTAAATGTTAATTGATATATCGTCAGGATGACGTCAGTGGTTGCCATGGAAACCAAATCTAGAGGGCGCTGTATTTAGATGAATATTATGCGCAAATAAATAAATGGTTAAAAACTTTCTTATTTTAAGCCATTGCAGTACAATTGTAAAAAATGGGCAAATAATTACCCAACGTAGAGCAAATAGTCAGCATACCAATCTATTGGGCAATACATTAGTCACTCTTACTGGGTAAAAGTATTTACCTAATTCTTCGGTAAATTGAACTCTCTCAACAATTGGATAAATGTAATTAACCACTAATTGGGCAACTTGTCTTTGTAACCATCTATTGAGCACATCAAAATTTCCATTTGTTGGTCAAAATCTAACCAACGCTTAGGCATAGTTCCTAACCAATGAGTGATTACTTCTCCTATATCTAACCAACTCATGGGTACTGGATGGCCTTAATGTGTCAAAAATCAGGGCAGATTTTACCTGCAATTATCCAAGCGTTTGCCCAATGGTTGTGTAATTATGTCGCTCAATTCCTAGCCGTTATATTGAAAAGAAAATGTTTTAACCAAAACAATAACATAAGAAGGATTGAATGACAACATTCTTATCAAAATAACTGCGAAAGATGAATATTTTATTGCTTAAAATAAATCCCTGCGGTGCTGCATGGTGCTATTTCATTTAGTCCGTTTGTAAACAATTGTTGTTTACTACGTCATTGAAAACTCAAATTCAGCCATTTTTCATAAGTTTTCTATTGATACAGTGCCTGATAACATGGTAAAAAAAATTCAACCTGGGGTGAACCATTGACCCGGTATGCAGCTTTCAAAGTAAGGGGGGGGGGCCTTGCCAGCAGACAACCCATTGAAACAGTACAGCTGTTATCAATTGACATTACCGCACTAATCCCAGACATTGCTCAGACATTCCGGCAACCTGAGATGTTTATTTTGAGGTCTGGTTGTGGGTATTAGAATGGCCAGACAAATAGAATCTCTTGGTTTCTCTGTAGAATGTCAGCAGTGCAAAAATTGTGCCAAAAAATTGGTTTTGGGTAAAAAAATATTTTTTAAGGGATTGTGGGCTGGCACCCATATAAAACTTTATATTTGGCTTGAAATTGTTTTCTTGGGTCCAGAGGGACTCAATAAGTCTGTTTACACCATTTGAGAAGGGATTGTGTGCCCCAATGTGAACGTTTTACACGCTATTCATACGTATTCATACGTACTAAATGATTTAGTGCCTTCAAGCGCGCGAGGTTGTATATTGGGCATACGTACTAAATGATTTAGTGCCTTCATGCGCGCGAGGTTGTATATTGGGCACCCATATAAACATTTTTTTGGCTTGACATTTTTTTCTTGGGTCTAGAGGGACTCAATAAGTCTGTTTACACCATTTGAGAAGGGATTGTATGCCCCTATATGAACGTTTTACACGCTATTCAAACGTACTAAATGATTTAGTCCCATCATGTGTTCGTGTGTGATTTGAAGCTTTGCTTGGTGAGTGAGGTAAACTAGGGAAGGTTAAAGAAAAAAACTGGTTTACAGGGTCCCCGTAAACCAGTTTTTTCTTACTCTCAACACCTTGCAAAACTTAAAATCTTACTTAGGAAAAGCTTGTAATACCATGTAAAATCTCCACCAAGCGATCAGTAATGTTCTGGTCATATTCAGGAGAAGGAAGATGATCATAACATACTGATCAAAACATCGAGTTGAAGCCACTGGTTCTTACCAGAAGCAATCTTTAAAACGAAATAGAGAATTTTACATAGTGTTACTGCAAACCTTCTCTAGATAAAAACAAAAACAAAGACAAAAACAAAAAATAACAATAAAATTGCTTAATAGTTTTATAACTGTAAAGAATAGTCAATAGTAAAGAGTGGTTCTCAGGTCAAATTTAGTTTTCTGCAGTACGGGAATTGTTTTTTGTTCACCTCCATCTGTTGGAAAATGAGTACAGCTCAAAGCTAAATGTGACCTTAGAGCCGCTCTATATAATAGACATCAAAACAGTGTGTAGGCCAATCCAGGATTTGGAGCAACGATTTTCATAGTGTACCCCCACTGCCGCCGTAACGGGTTTGACTACAAAACTGAAGAAATCTTAAAATTTAAAACACAATTAAGATTACTAAATGATTTTAAGGAAACTTTGAACAAATCAAAGATTGAAACTTTAAACAAATTATGGTAAATTTGAGATTTGTTAAATTTTGGGGAATATTTTTAGTAAAACTAAATACACAAATACATTAAAAACATTGGCTGAAAGTAATCGTGGAAAGGTGTGGGTGGTGGGGGAGTGGAGCAGGGGGAATATATCAATAAACCCACATTATTTTTTTCCTAGTACATGTTAATCTGTGTCCTCAGCAGCTATGAAATCAGTCTCTGGCTTTCTTTAATTTCTTTTTAATGAAATATATGCCTTTAAGAGTCCTTTCGTCCTCTTGATTCCTGGTTAAAGACACTTGTCTCCAGGAAATACCAAACGCCCTTGCATTTTTCTTGGAACTTACAGTCAAGAGGAAAATGAGTCTTGTAACAAGTGTCGACTGCAGCAAGAAGAGATTTCTGAGGCAAGGCTTTCTTCCAAATTCGATGACACACATTTTATTTTCGGGAAGGGTTGCCCAATGGAAGGTCATTCCGGCCTCGTTTTAGGTACAGGAAATCATCAACCGGCTTGAAAGGGTTCACATGGGGTGTAACATGTGGTTCCTCCAATCATGAATGTATTTCGTCCGCAGATGTTTCATTCAGATGCGATCTTAGATTCACTGCTTAGTAGATTCACTGCTTGGCTGTGGGGCTCTGAAGGCTGTATACCTATAGGGGTGGGTCGAAGGCACCCGGTGACTGTGCGCAGAGTATTTTTCAGGCTGCTGTCCACCGTGGGAATATCGTTGCTTCTTCAGAAGTATACACAAAAACTCGATTGGAAGTGCATAGGATGACGCTGGCTCTCCTAGTTCTGGCCATACAGCACAAGCTGGACAAAATCCGGCACAGGCCGGCACAGGACGACACAGGACGGCACAGGACGGCACGGGCAGCTATAGGACGCTGCGTGTATCACACTGGTCAGCCAAATTTTGGTGGCATGCAACATATCTATCTAACTTCACACCAAGGTATGTTGAGACATGCAGGTGAACAAACTAATAAAGTCATCTGTTGGCAACACCTGTGGTTAAAATGCATTAAGGTTCAGGAGTTTTCATAACGTTATTGTGCTAAAAATAAATACTTTTAACCATTTATTCATTGCGTATAATAGGTCTATGCATCCAAATACAGCGCCCTCTAGGGATAGCAACCGCTGACGTCATCCTGACGACATATAAATTAATATTTAATGTACCAAGTTTTATTAATGTAAGTCAAAGCATGCCGTAGTAATTTTGTGTAAATGCTAAAGATTACCAGCTAAATTCAAATTTATATGTCGTGTTTCTTTACATTACAGTTGACAAATCCTTTCCAGGTAAAACGTAAAGATACACGGATTTCCAAATCACTGGCGAGAAATACACACTGAATATCGGCGAATACGACGTCACCAGCATCGCTAGTGACTCTCTTGGTGATCACAATTACCCGCAATTCACTCGTTTTTGACAACATCCTCCATCTACCATTTTCTATTTTCTATTTTCTTTTTTCTTTTTTCATTTTTACTTTTTTTCTTTTTTTCTTTTTTCTTTTACTTTTTCTTTTTCTTTTTCTTTCTCTTTTTTTCTTTTTCAAGGTGATACGGCATTGTTGCACGACCTCATATAATTCTATTAGTATAATCCATACGAGACTCGTGTATGAAATTATACGGTATATTGCATATGATTCTGAGCACACGATGCGTTTATGAAACCAAGACAATTATTGATTGCTGGCTTTTGATAAATAAATAAACCGCTTGCTTGTGTAAGAGGCATTTGCCAATAACCAATCAAACTGTTCCACCGTAAAGGGATTTCAAATGAATAGCCATCAATTGTTACAGAAAGACGTCATGACGACCTCATCGTATTGGTATAATCCATACGAGAGTCTTGTATGAAATTATACGGCATATTGCATGATTCTGGGCACGCGATGCGTTTATGAAATCAGTGCAATTATTAATTGCTGGATTTTGATAAATAAATCTGCTTCTTGAAAGTCTTGATCACAATTAACCGCAATTAACTCATCCCTGACAACATGCCCCACCTACTGCAGTGTCAAGGTGATACGCCATTATTACAAGACCACCTATAATCGTATTGGTATAATCTGTATGAGATTCGTATGAACTTATAGGGCATATTGCATATGATTCTTTGCACATGATGCATTTATGAAATTATGACAACTGTTGATTGTTGGGTTTTAATACACAAATTACCCTTGGATTGTGTTAGACACATTTGCCAGTGACCAATTGAATTGTTCCAACGTAATGGGATATCAAATGAAAGACGTCATGACATCATATGATACTCCTACGCATGCATGGAGTCTGAACTGAAAGGAGAGGATATATACTAATCACAGAAGAGAATGCATCAATTATTTCAAATTACACGGCATATTGCATCTTGTTCTGGGCACGCAATGCGTTTATGAAACCAAACAATTATTGATTGCTGACTTTTGATAAACAAATTACCCCCTTGCTTGTGTAAGAGACATTTACCAGTGACCAATCAAACTGTTTTCAAGGCGATATCATAGATTATAGCCAGCAGCTGAGGATTATTGAAAGACGTCATTGAGAATTGGAGCTTAAAGATAAAATCGTCTGTGCTTTTAGCTACAATTTCCGGATTTTCTTTTTCATTGGAACTTTGCTATTTTACTTGAGGAAGGGAAAACGAATGATTTAAAAGTACAAATTTCTCAAAATAATCGTGGGAAGCGAGTTTTTTGTTTTACTACCGAAATTAATTGATAATTGATCATTGATCATTGATCATTGATAATTGTAGCTTAAAGATGAATCGTCTGTGTTTTTAGCTACTTTAACGGCAATTTCCGGAAATTTTTCATCGGAAATTTGCTATTTTACTTGAGGAAGGGAAAACAAATGATTTAATAGCACAAATTTCTCAAATTAATCGTGAGAAGCAACATTTTAAATTAATTTATAGTGGATCACGGCATAACATAATATTGGCACTGTTGTACTGTGTAAACCAAACTAATTTATGAAAAGTAGTTGTTTTTCTTTTAAAAGGAAATTATCAATGCTCCAATGAAAATTTAAAACTCCTGAAATTACCGACAAAACACAGTCTTATATATGTAATCAGAAAATGGGTTCGAGTCCTATCCATGCCGGTTTATAGCATAATCATGAATTGCTTCTCTTCACCCAGGAGTATAAATGAAGACCGTGGCGGCAGATATTGTTATTGAGTTTTGATAACAGATGAGTGTCAGTTAGAAAACCCGATGAAATGGATAATAATAATAAACACGCCTTGAGCATCACATTGTGATGGTGTTGGCACTTTAATCAAACTCTAATTATTATCGGTTCATTCCATGTCAAATCACCTACATTTTTGAACATTTGTCAGTGACCGACTCAGATTTTGCTGATTTTTTTTCAACATACCTCTATGGGAGTAATGAACACACAACAAATATTTGCTCCCAACTCCAAGTCGTTTCTGAGATATAGGCCCCTGAATAATATAGCCACGCCCCCTTTTCTCACTTCAAGTTGCGTCAGTGATTTTGGGGCATTTTCAGATGCCTATATCTCAAAACTGGAAGAAGTTATTTTGCTGTAAATTGTTACACAGGGTGAATGACACCCAATCTACTAGAATCTGCTGTCAAAAGTAGTAACATCTCCTGTTCATGTTAGGGGTCCTTCAAAACCCACAATTGAGCCGATATAGGTTACTTTTTTGCCATTTTGTGCCCCTCTGGTGAACACACGAGTGGTCCGATTGCTTTTATATTGTATATGACTGTGTACATAGAAATATGTAAATAGGTAAACACGTCTGAATTTTCTTACATAAATAGATATGATATAATATTTTAAGATGTAAATGTTTCAGTTACGTGGGTAGTGGCCCACCTTGTCATCCATCCTTTAGAAGGAGGTAGTTTTTTGACATTTTCGTCTGTGAGACCCCAGCCAAACCAGCCAAACTAGGTGCATAATATCTGCCCCCAAACAAGGATGAACCTTGTCATACCTTCATTGGGAGCAAAGATTTGTTGTGTGTTCACAACTCCCATAGAGGTACGGGTATGTTGAAACAAAAACTTAAATTTAAAAGAAAATAATAATAATAATAATAAATATAATATATAAAAAAATCAGGAAAAAATCAAAAAGAAAATCAGGAAAAAATAAAAAAATATCTGAGTCAGTCACTGACAACCCCTGGGTGAGTTGGCATGGAATGGCCCTATCATCTTCCATCTAAGACAGTTTCAATGTGATTCGGTATTACACAAACTCATATTGGTACAATTCATACCAGACGGTATATTGCATATGATTCTGTGACACGCAATTCGTTTATGAAATCAGTACAATTATCGATTGCTGGCTTTTGATAAACAAATCACGCCCTGATGTCATGGAACGTATTATACTTCTCCGTATGTACGACGTCTGTGCTGAAATGAGAGGATACAGACCGATCACAGAACGTTATATTTTGCATCGACCAATCAGGTGATGGGCGTTCATACGTTATTACAGTACGACCAATCAGGTCTTTACATATATCGTTCGTTGGTATACGTACACAATCCCTGCACTCTATGCCGACGCCGAAGTGAAGTGTTCATTTCAAAATTGTTCTGTGTGCTATACAGTCGTGATTCTATCTAACAGTGATCTATCGATGACTGACGAAATACTGGTTGGATTGAATACAGATTGATCAAGATCGGCTCACTTGATTTGATTTGCTTTTGAACATTTTAAACAAAAACATTCTGAATATAATCAACTGAAATCATTGATTGAATCATGATGCAGCAAGTACTCGGGATGTGTGTTCTTCATTGCAAAATGATTTTAGTGTTTCTAGTATCGATGATACTTGAAGTGATGAGTTTTGGGAGTCAGTGTGGATCACTGGATCACAAATTGCTCCCTGCAGAAAACAGAGTCCTCAAGAACTTTACATACGTGAATAAAACCGTACCCCATTACGTCATCTGCGGACAGGAATGTAACATGGATAAGGACTGTAAGTCACTCAACTTCTTTAAAGGTAATAAACTGTGCGAGTTGAACAATTCTACGAGGGCTGAGCATCCTGAATCCTTCGTTGAAGATCAAGGGAGTGTGTTGTGGTTGTGGGGGACTAGGATTGTTTACGGTGGATTATTAAGAGGTGACATGAAACACTCCACGCTGGGGTTGGAGTAGAAGGATTGGGTTGGAGTCGGGGTGGGGTCGGGTAGAGGGTCGTGTTGGGGGAGGGCGTGTCTTGTCCATCATCTAAACTTGCTTGTCACGGAGAGTGGTAGGGGTGGGGTGGTAGGGGTGGGGAGGGGTCCCTTCGATGGCGATTTAAACAGACAGGGAATGGGACCCATAGGGGTAGAGATGGGGTTAAGCTGGGAGGAGGGGGAGGGGAGATTCAGCACCAAGCCCCAAGCCCACTTGATCCGCCACTAATACTTATGTAGTCCAGCAACCAATAGGGTGGACAATCATTGTTGGATATATAATAACTGTTGCATATTATAACTAAGGAGGTCTTACTCTTTAAGAATTTGCCTTATGACACCCTCAACAGAGTTTGGGAATTTTAAATTATCGATATTTTGTGTTGCAAACAATCAAGCAAATATGAAGCTGGTACTGGTAATGTTGGAGCCAAACCAACATGGTTCATGTATCAACAGGCTTTTGACTGCTGGACTATTAAGATTATTCTGATAACCAATTGAATATAGAATATAGCCTAGAATCCTTTATTGGTTCCTATCACTCAGTTTATTGCACGTCATTGGTCATTGGAACTAGTTAATTTACAACACACTACGAACCATCAAATGTTGGCTTCATTTTCATGTAGTAAAAAGCGTTGTACTTCTTTAATAGGCTAAGTATGTTTTCCAGTTTCAAAAATAACGTAAAACAATGCATAGAAGCAGTATTTCGTATTATGTTTCAATAGTTGACTAGCTATTTCAAACTCCCTTCGGCCAAGAGTACGCTAACTCGCGTGAAAAAGTCGCCAATATTGATGGCCCACCACAGCTTTAAATTTACATTGCGTTATTTATAGGCAAACAAATTTCATTTATTTTAAAATATATGGTGCTTGTATTAAACAACAATTAGAAACACCCAATTCTCTTGTCAACAAATAAAAAGCAACCTTACAGAGTCATTGCTTAACGTTGCCTATGCCGTTCTTTCATCAGAGACAAAATAGGGTCTGTAGAACACATCGGTTGACAGGAGCTTCCTATAACCAATAACCCAGGACATTTCCCCGCAGATTTCCAACGGGCAGTGCTTATTGACAAGAGACTTGAGTGCATAAATTATACAAATTATACAAAATTTATAATATACTGAGACGCAATAGAAACTTACCACTTTTTCGACCTTAAATTATCAGTAATCACAATGCACAAATGTAATATGTGCACTTATTTTGGCAAGTCAGTGTACCCCCTACAGACAAATCGGTCACACATGGTCACGTGACCTTTGAGTCGTTCTCTTCATGGCCCAGGTGCGTAACACCTGGTTTGACCATCAGCGATTGCTCAAGGGGTATGTGATGATTTTAATTAGCAGCACGTGATGTCTTATTTTGAACCATTACAATTTTATGCTATTCCAAAACAAGTGGTAAGTTTCTATTGCGTCTCAGTAGGCCTATATTAGTAAATTTCAATGTCAAGCTCTTATTCTACTATTAAGTGCTGGCCGTATGACCACGGCTGTTCCAATGACGATGTTGTTTAATCCATTGACTCACAACTAAGTTTAACTTTGATTACGAAATAAACATAGCTACATTATGAATCATTAGCATAATGTAGATGTAGATATTAAGCTCATCAAACCGTTTCTAATCGCATGATACATTTTGCTCTGCACGTCATTTGCGTTTTTAAATGACGAAATAAGTTTTGTAAATAAGTCTTTGAAACTAGGAATAAAAACACTTCAACTTTAAAGGACATTGTTTTTAGTTTTTTCGCTTTTTTTTGTCTTTCTTTTTTTTGAGGAACACTGATTTCCAGTTGCGTGAGCTCATTTTTTACTTTGCTTACAAACTGTGACTATTTGTATCCACAGAAAACACCAACATTAATGTTATCACTCCATTTATGACAATAACATTTTAGAGAATGCAGTTTATATACACACACACACACACACACACCCCCCCCCCCACACACACACACACACACACACACAAACTTTTACATTAAATACATTAAATTGCTATATATATATATCTTTAAAGAAACTGAATAAAATGTTTTATAACATAACTTTAAGTTAATCCATATCCCTATGCAAAGTATGTTTTATGAACGTGATGTATTTTGTATGAATTTGGAACTAATATCAATTAAACAGATTTTAATTTTCGCCAAAATTATTTCTGTTGAAAATAATACCACTGTTCTTTTTTTCAAATCTAAATACTTTTGTCTTATTTATCTGATTTATTCAACTTGAATTTCAAGGTTTTCAATTTTGAATTAAGTACTTATACATTTAATTCTTACGTAGTATGTGACTAATTAGTTTTCTTAGTTTTTCTGTGTTATTAAAGAAACAAGTGATAATTTCATTTATTCCAGACACGTTCCAGTAAAAACCAAACGTTGTACTTACATGTCTGTTTCACGCATTTTCATACTGGACTTTTTGAGAGGATTAACGTCGTTATGCCAGTGATGCCACACTATGCCTTTATCATCCTTATACTGCCCACCTGGGTAATATTGACCATTTAAGTTAGAGTAAAAACAGTCTTTAAACCACCAGGCTCCATCATTGTGTTGTGCACAATCCCAGTCTGGCAAAGCATCATTGTCATTATCCTTTGTTGAGAAGTGCATTCCCTTGTGTATCCAAAGAGAGTCACCCGCAGTGCTGCTCACATCGTATACGCCATAATTCAGTTTGTAATTCTCACCAGTGATTTGGAAATCCGTGTATTTCGCGAATGCCGTATCGTCAATCCAATCTGTGAGATCTATGTGGAGGCCCCACGACCCGTGTGATTTATCAGAGGTCAGACTCACCAAATTGTCATTTCCCAACCAATGCTCCCCGCTTAGATCACCGAATCCAGACTGGTACTGAATCCAATCGCGATTGAAGTCCAAACTGCCATCAACTCTCCGCTGAAATACAATCCATCCCCCGCCATCAATGTCCATGTCGCAATAGACTTGGAGACCATCACCAAGTCCCTCTGGGTATATCTTGTAGACTCCACTAGTACGGTAACCTGCCGGTAACCTGCCTCTAACAACGTCTTACAACTTCTGTAGCGATCAAAGGACGTATCAGGCAATGCGAAGAGAGGTGTGTCTTCATTTGCATCGAAGTACACACTCCCTTGATCTTCAACGAAGGATTCAGGATGCTCAGCCCTCGTGGAATTGTTCAACTCACACAGTTTATTACCTTCAAAGAAGTAGAATTTCTATTCGTTTTCGCACGACAGGTGCGAGTGCATTATATTGATACGCACATTCCAGGTGATTATGTAATCACATCCGTATATATATAACGGACTCATTCACGGTGAGCTCACTGTCGGTCAACAGTCAACCTTACTATAGTATAAGATCCATTAAGTTGAGCTCTATACATACACGCACACAATTACCACGCCAGATTTTGGCCAGATATGACGGAGGACAGAAGTCAACCCAATCAAGGCAACCAGGAGATTCTCCAGGCTATCCAAGCCCTCACCAACTCGCTTGACAGCCGAGTTGAAACGGCTTGCAAAAAACAGCGCCTAGCATCAGCCGACATACCTTCCTTCAGAAGAGAAGGAAATAAACAACAATTTAATCATACCGAAAAAGTATTGTCCTTCGTGGAGCTGGCCTTGCAGAGTATAGACAACCTGGACATTGAATGTGCCAAAGCTTCTTTAATCGATGCTGTCACGGCCATCAAAGAACGGCAAAAACTTATTAGAATTGCCGATAGATCTGACCTAGGCTGGGGGGTCGTAAAAGAATATGTTGCAGACGTGCTGGCCTCCGATTCCGGCGACGAGAAGCGGATCAAGAAAGCGGAGAAAGCAGCTGCTGCCAAGAAACCGGCCCCCAAGAAGCGGTCTACTAACAGCAGAGTGGCCCCCCTTATGGCACCATTTTCTACAAGGTCCCCACCTCCGTTTTTTCCTACTAGTACTACTCAGCGGCAGTTTGGTTTTCGTCCCTACCGATGCACAATTGACAACCGCATCTGTTTTCAATGTGGCATCCAAGGCCACGTTCGTTCAGCATGTCCCTCCCTTCGAGCAATTCAACGACAGCAAGGACAGCAGGGACCCAGACCAACCGATCGCAACTAGAGAGTGGGAACACCGCGAAGGCGACCTCGATTACCCCGAAGGTGTAAAAGGTAAATTAATAGCTTGTCTAGATTATTGGAAAAACACATTGAGAGCTAGTGATTTTATTATTGATGTGATTGAATCGGGATATAAAATTCCATTCATTTTCACGCCACCGCCTTTTTTCGCCAAAAAACAATAGATCGAGTATAGATTACCCCGATTTTGTAGAGTCTGCCATTTCAGTACTCTTGAAAAAGCATTGCATTTCCGAAGTCGATAAACCACCCTATTGTTGTAACCCTTTAACCGTTGCTAAGGGTAAGAAACTTAGACTAGTACTCGATCTCCGACACCCAAACCAATTCATTGTTAAGACGAAGTTCAAGTACGAGGACCTCGGGCATATTTCACAAGTTCTCGAAAATGATCAGTACTACTTTAGTTTTGATTTAGAATCCGGCTACCACCACGTGGATATATTTCCTCCTCACCAAAAATACCTTGGATTTTCTTGGCGTGACAAAACTAACTTTTGCAAATTCTTTGTGTTTCGCGTTTTACCTTTTGGCTTATCCAGCGCATGCCAATTATTTACTAAGCTCACTAGACCCATTGTCTATCACTGGCGCGCTCAAGGTATTACTTCATTCATTTACATTGACGACGGTCTAATCATTTCACCTGATCTACATTCCGCATTGCATAATTCTACAATTGTTAAAACCTCGGTCACTCTCAGCGGTTTTGTTCCAAGCAAAACCAAATGCCTATGGCAGCCTGAAACGACAATCAAATATCTTGGCCTTATTATCGATTCACGCAACCTAACATTTTCGGTCCCACCTGAACAAATTAGAAAAATTGTTCAAATTGTAGACAGTGTTTTGTCTGCGCACTGTCAGTCCATGCCCATCCAAGCTAGGTCACTCGCTCGCCTCACGGGCAAATTAATCTCGATGTCCCTTGCCCTCGGCCCAATAACGCGACTCATGACACGCGGTATGTATCGATCTATCGAAGAAAGGTATTCTTGGTCTGATCCTATTATCATTTCAGAATCCGTAATCGCGGAGTTGAAGTTTTGGAATTCTAATCTTGATTCTTACAACGGATTTTCAATCAAGCATCAACACACCCCTTCTTGCGCGGTGTACTCTGACGCAAGCAACACTGGTTACGGTGGTTACGTGGTAGGCTCCCCCGCCTTGAATCTTTGTGGTTCGTGGTCTCAGTTAGAACAATCACGTAGCTCTACTTGGCGCGAACTAGCAGCCGTTTTTTACCTGCTTCTTGAACTGTCTAATGAAATTGCACATGAGAAAGTTAGATGGTACACGGACAATGCTAATGTCCCCCGCATTCTTGTTCACGGCAGCACGAAACCCGATTTACACAAGCTCGCCCTGTCGATATTTTCATTGTGTCTCAAGTACAATATTGTCATCATGCCAGAATGGGTTCCCCGTAACATGAATAGGACTGCTGACAGCATCAGCAGAGTTACTGATTATGACGATTGGTCAATAGACCAACCTACTTTTGCTTTTATTGATAACCTTTGGGGACCACATTCTTTTGATCGCTTTGCTTCCTCAACCAACTTTAAAGTACAAAAATTCAATTCCAGGTTTTGGTGTAGAGGTACGGCAGGTGTTGACGCATTTTGTCATGATTGGTCTGAAGATAATAATTATTTCTGCCCACCTGTGTCCTTAATTGTACATACACTGAGACATCTATCCAAATGTCACGGTAGGGGTACCCTTATCGTTCCCAAATGGACTTCGGCATTCTTTTGGCCCTCAATATGCCCCGATGGCAACCATTTACACAGATCAATACACGACTGGCGATTGTTGAACATCTCATTTACACCTCCATCGATTACGCCGTATTCAGTCTTTAACAATTCGCCAAATTTTTTGTCATTAGCATTGCGTATCGATCACAGGTATCTTTCCAGAGAGACAAATAAGGGCTTTTGTTGCTCAAACCTTGGCTATTGCCAGAGATGTTTATAATGGTTTGTAATGTACAGCTTAATGGACATCTTTATAGGTCCACCGTTCTCTGACGAACGGTTATCGCCAATTTGAGGCATATTGGCGCCTTGCCAGCACAAACTGGTTATTTGACACCAGCCACAGACCGACCGATTTGCGAGTCAGTTGTAGTACTTTTAAATTATTTTTACCTTCATTATCCAAACATTTCCCTCTTTCTTTGGCGTTCTCAGCAGTAAGGTTCACTACCGACCTGCCCACAGTTCACACTGGAAATATCTTGTTTCATTGATTCATCATTTACTTATTCGTCATTTACTTATTCGTCATTTAATATATTCATTTGATCCACATGAGGTAGAAATAGAATAGAAATGAACTTTCTGACGTAAGAATGGAGGAAGAAAGTAGAATTTCTATTCGTTTTCGCACGACAGGTGCGAGTGCATTATATTGATACGCACATTCCAGGTGATTATGTAATCACATCCGTATATATATAACGGACTCATTCACGGTGAGCTCACTCTCGGTCAACAGTCAACCTTACTATAGTATAAGATCCATTACCCAACCCACCCAACCCCTTAAAAAAAAGTATATAATTCGGTACAGGGGGAGTGCACCCCCGTTGAGCGCCCAGGATGCACCCACGTTTCCCCCACCGGGGGTTTTTCGTGGCCGCCGAGCGCCAAGTCTCCTTGGACAGGCCCTCAACACCGAATTGCAATTCTCCGCTCTTTAAGCTTTTCAGTCAACATATGTGTTTCTTAAGTTTGAAATAATGATTATTGAACCATTAATGTTTATATCATGATGTGACATCCAATGGCATTCGCCAAGCACATGTATATGACCGTTTGTTGAACTATTGTAATTATGAATGCATTTTTGCATGATGCACGATTAACGCCTTTGTGCGTATGTTGATCCCGAATGCTGTTGCTTGTTTTTGTTTCTTTTCCTCAGAGATATGGAGTGAATTGGCAAACTCCCTTCGCGACTCAACTTTACGAGAACTGGCCACCACCAGTCTACCATCTCTCCTCATGTCGGCGAAAGCTTTATCGACTACTAAGAAATACCTGGCAAATTGGGCAAGATGGGAGAGCTGGGCATCCTCCAAAATCGACGTTCCAGTTTTCCCCGTCGATCCAATTCACTTCTCTTTGTACATCGCACACCTTGCAACCACTGGACCCAAAAGCATTGCCGAATCCGTTGCGGCAGCAGTAAAGTAGGTCCACAGTTTGACTGCTTTACCTTCTCCGACAGACAACATGATGGTAAAGACAGCCATGCAAGGCTTCAAACGCCTGCACTCATCGGCACCAATCAGAAAAGAACCAATTACACCAGACATTTTAGCAAAGATCATGACCTCTCACGGACACCCTAACGCTACACTGCCAGACTTGCGAGTCCTATTTGTTTGCTTTGTATCTTATGCAGGTTTCTTGCGCTTCAATGACCTATCTGGAGTAATGCGGAAAGATTGTGTAATCAAATCGGATCGTCTGACAATTTATCTTTCCAGATCCAAGTCGGATCAATTTAGACAAGGTGCAGAAGTTGTTATCGCCAGGACATTCAGACCCACCTGTCCGGTGGTCGCAACAGAACGTTATTTCGCCGCACTTGGCGATCATGCAGAATCTCCTTTGCCTGTGCTTCGCAGACTTGTTCATACCAAAAAGGGTCTTAAACCATCTGTCCATCCACTAAGTTATACCCGCACACGTGAAATCGTTTTGGACGCCCTCCGGTCATTCGTTCCCGATGTGTCCATCTACGGCCTTCATAGCTTGAGGTCAGGAGGCGCGTCGGCCGCATGTAACGCTAAAGCTCCCGCATTCCTCATCTCCAAGCATGGGAGATGGAAGACAGAAACTGCCCGAAACGCTTATTTCAAATTAGATTCCACGTCGACCCTACTCCCATCCAAATCTCTTGGTATTTAAATATATTGTTCTATGCACAATAGTAATGAAGGGATGATATTGGCGATGAGAAAAGACCAGAAATAATGAGTTAACTATTAAATGAGTGATAATTATATTAGTTGTGATATTGTGATAATGGTGTTACGTGGTAATGGTCACAATGATGAGAATAACAATGAGGCGACAATAACTTATTACACATTGCCATCTAGGCAACCTTGCGTAGACATGATAATCATACGAACTAAGAGTTCAAATGACAAAGATAAACAAATGCCTTCTGTCTTTGTAAAAATATTGCTGAGTTATACAACGTAACGTTGTTTTTTGATGAGATATTAAACGTACAGCAGTAAGGTTCACGACCGACCTGCCCACAGTTCACACTGGAAATATCTTGTTTCATTGATTCATTTTTATTTATTTATTTAAAACCATCTTTAACGAGGGTAACCCATCCAGCACAGCTGATCATTTGGGGCCCTCATATAATATAAAAATATATCAATATTATACAAAAATTGTTACAGGAGGTACAGATGAATTAATAATAATAAAAAGTCTTAATGGACAATTACATACAAAATAAAACGTAAAGGACTAAAATGCACAAATAGACCCCCGTCCCAGTCTACCATACTGATTAAAGATAGGACTAAAAGGGAAGATTAAAAATGGAGCAAAAAAAAGTAAATTAATTATCAATTATATACCTACATCTCGGGCAAGACACAAGGTAATCTATGAAATAATAATAAATAAAAATATTACTTCAAACCTTGCCTTCCTTCAGCAAACGCCTGAATGAAGAATAAGAGTTTGAACGAGTGGTGAAAGGGACACCATTTAAAAAGAAGGAGCTCTGTAACTAAAACTGTTTTTAAAGATTTCACATTTAGGTTTGGGAATAATAAAGTTACCATGTGTAATTGCCTCGAGTTGTTGGTCGATCGCCAGGCTGGATCGGGTTAAGTCTTTGGCAGAGACAGTCCGGAGCAACACCAATGGAGGCCTTAAAAAGCCTGGCAGGCAAGTTGGAAGTGAATGCGCTGGGCAACTGTCATTGTATTGAGATTACTAAAAAGTACGTTGGTGGGTGAAATGGGTGGAAGCTTAAGAACAATGCGAAGTGCTCTATTTGGAGTTTTTGAATTTTGGAGACAAGAGTGGGTTTGGCACCCACACCATACAGCAGTAGTCTATGTGGGGTAGAACCATGGCATTATATAATAAAAAAGCTGTTGGCTGGTCAACAAATTTTCTTGTTCTGGCGAGCAAAGAAATTGAAGAACTTAATTTATTGCAGACTTGTTTCACATGTTCAGAGAAATTTAGTTTGTTGTCCATTAGTATCCCTAGGTGTTTATGAGAATCAACTTGTTGTATTTTTTGGCCAGAAATAAAAATTTCGAGGGGATTGCTCTTTTTAAGTTTTTGAGCAGTACCAACTAGCATAACTTCTGTTTTTTGAGGATTTAAAATAAGTTTGTTAGCCTGCAGCCATTTTGTTAAATTAAGAAGATCCGAGTTCAATTTATTTTCAATGAGACTAGTGTTTTTATCACCATAATAAATAAGTGTATCATCTGCATACATATCAATGTTGCAGTGATCAAGACATTTTGGCAGGTCATTAATGTACTTATTCGTCATTTACTTATTCGTCATTTAATATATTCATTTGATCCACATGAGGTAGAAATAGAATAGAAATGAACTTTCTGACGTAAGAATGGAGGAAGAAAGTTGAGTGACTTACAGTCCTGATCCATGTTACATTCCTGTCCGCAGATGACGTAATGGGGGACAGATTTCTTCACGTATGTAAAGTTCTTGAGGACTCTGTTTTCTGCAGGGAGCAATTTGTGATCCAGTGATCCACACTGACTCCCAAAACTCATCACTTCAAGTATCATCGGTACTATAAACACTAAAATCATTTTGCAACGAAGAACACACATCCGAAGTACTTGCTGCGTCATGATTAAATCAATGATTTCAGTTGATTATATTCAGAAATGGTTTTGAAATAGACGGATAAAAAATGTTCCAAAGCAAATCAAGTCAAACGAGTCGGGCTTGATCAATCTGTTTCCAATCCAACCAGTATTTCGTCAGTCATCGATAGATCACTGTTAGATAGAATCCCGACTGTACAGCACAAAGAACAAGGTTGAAATGAACACTGACTTCGGCGTCGGCATAGGGTGTTCACACATCCCAACGAATGATGTGTGTAAAGACCTGATTGGTAACGTACAAACGCCCATCACTTGGTCGGTCGGGGTAAAATATAACGTTCTGTGATTGGTCTGTATCCTCTTATTTCAGCACAGACATCATGCATATAATACGTTCCATGACGTCAGGGCGTGATTTGTTTATCAAAAGCCAGCAATCAATAATTGTACTGGTTTAATAAACGCGCATCGCGTGCCCAGAATCATATGCAATATACTGTTTAATTTCATAAACGAGTCTGGTATGGATTATACCAATATGAGTTTGTGTAATGCCGAATCACATTGAAACTGTCGTAGATGGAAGATGATAGTGTCATTCCATGAGAATGGAATGCCACCTAGGGATTATCAGTGATTTATTTATTTTATTTTTTTATTTTATTTTATTTTATTTTATTTTATTTTATTTTATTTTATTTAATTTAATTTTATTTTATTTTATGGATTGGATTGGATTGGATTGGATTTTACCTCTAGTGGAGTACTGAACACACAACAAATCTTTGCTCCCAATGAAGGTAGTATTGGTCCATCCGGCAGACATATGCACCTAGTTTGGATGGTTTAGCTGGGGTTTGAATATTTACAGACAAACATGTCAAAAAGCCTTATCCATCTAATGGATGGTTGACCAGCTGGGCCACTACCCACGTAACTGAAACATTTACATCTTAAACTATTGTATTCTATCTGTATGTAAGGAAATTCAGAGATATTTACCTATTTACATATTTCTATGCACACAGTGATATGCAATATAAAAGCAATCTGACCACCAGAGGGGCCCAAAATGGCAAAAAAGTAACCTACGCCGGCTCAATTGTTGGTTTTGAAGGACCCCTAACATGAAAAGATGCTATTACTTTTGACAGCAGATACCATTTTTGAGATACAGGCTTCTGAAAGTGCCCAAAAATCACCAGCGCAACTTGAAGGGAGAAAAGGAGGCGTGGTTATATTTTTCAGGTGCCCAAATCACTGGAACGACTTGGACTTAGTTGCAAACATTTGTTGTGTGTTCATTGCTCCCATACAGGTATGTTGAAACAAAAATTTGCAAAATCTTATTCGGTCACTGACAAATCCTCAAAAATTTAGATGATTTGGCATGGAATGACCCGATAATTATTAGGGCCCTACAGTTTGATTAAAGAGCTAACACCATCAGTATGTAATTCTCAAGGCATTTTACATTATTAGAATTCATTTCTTCAGGTTTACTTACTGTCACCCATCGGTGATTAAAATTCAATAACAATATCTGCCCCACGGTCTTCATTTATACTCCTGGATGAAGGGAAGCAATTCATGATTGAATGTCTTGTTTGAGGCCACAAATGCCACAACCGGCACAGCTATGACTCGAACCCACATTATGAATACTTAAACCCGTGTTTTATCGGCAATTTCCGGAATTAAACATTTTCCTTAGAATATTGACATTTCCTTTTAGAAAGGAAAACAACTACTTTTCACAAATTAGTTTGGTTTAACAGTACAACAGTGCCAATATTATGTTATGCCGTGATCCACCATCAATTAATTTAAAATGTTGCTTCTCACCATTAATTTGAGAAATTTGTGCTATTAAATCATTTGTTTTCCCTTCCTCAAGTAAAATAGCAAATTTCCGATGAAAAATTTCCGGAAATTGCTGTTAAAGTAGCTAAAAACACAGACGATTCATCTTTAAGCTACAATTATCAATGACATCTTTCAATAACACTCACCTACTTGCTATAATCATGGAGCTCCATGGTGGGAGGATGTTGTCAAGAACGAGTTAATTGCGGGTAATTGTGATCACGAATTTCAAGAAGCAGAGCCACGTCTGACGTTTGACGTTCGTAATGCCGCATCAACAGTAGAACTGAAGGATTCTACCAAGCTACCTAGATCAATTTAAAATTTCAGTGAATTGTAATCACATATATAGCGAACCACTTCTGGCATTTGACGTCTGACATTATGAATTCATTACCAAGGTTTCCCGGAAAGACCACAAGAAATAACAATTGTGTATTAGAAAACATATTTCAAAGCTACCTTAGACTATTAGTAGGATTGGCAAAACTTCTTCGAAAAATTGTTTACTTTCATTGAAGATATACCACATGTGTTTTTCCAAGTTTTACAGCAATTTCCGATTGTTTTAGTGTTAGTTGGATTAAGCTGATTTTTTGTTTAATTGTAAACTTGTTTGTCCATAGAAGACAGCAATTCAGATGGGAATTTTTTGATTAATTTTACTATTAAAATGATAGCACCTTTTGTGTTCAAAGATAGTTTAAATTAATTACGTCATCATATGTGTTTCTTGTTATTACTACTAGTGTAAATGGGTTTTAACGTCAACACAATGTATACACGATTGGGTTCATGTTCGTTCGTGTGAATTAATCTTGCGTCGAACAAAGTAAAAAAGCATTCATTTATTCAAACGTGGAATTTGTTTGACCGTAATACATTTCTCATATAGAAGATTAAAGATACATGAGCTGAACACAGGAATTATATAGCATAACCTTAAATGCTATTCCATTTTCAATTAACATATTGAATTACCCAAACCTGGGCTGTTCGTAATTGGTATAGGCTCCCAGTGGCTGCTGTTAATGCGAACAGTGTGTAAGGGTTTTCAGAAAGAAGCAATGCCAGTAATAAGATGGATGGAGCCACCCATCTCTCTCATGAACAAATAAGTAATCAATATGCAGGGGCGTAGCGAGGACATAGTCTTTGATGGGGGTTGTGTGGAAGCTCATTTGCCGACTGACTTCAGTAGTGGAAAAACACTTAACACCTTCAAACCGCTGGACGAAGGTGGTAGTCGTGAGAAAAATCTCCAAAGGAGGGGATTACAAACGTTCCCCAGAATTTAAATGTAACTTACCTCCTGCGCACAAATTGGCCTGCTTCGATGACTTGATTTGGTGGTTTATTTTACGACTGATGTTCGATTTGCCATTGGGTAGGGTCCTGTCAAAATCACCATTGCAGTAAACCGGCATCAAGCATATTTGACAAATCACCTCACACTACATATCTTTTTTTAGTTAAAATAGTGTTAAAACAAATAAATAATGAATACAAATTATAGAAACTGTTTACATGCGCCCTATGAAAAATAAATGCTTGGATTTATTTCGTCATATTTCAGTGTTTTGTTTTCGGTATAGTTAATCATACAAACATTTGACATACATAATAGGCATTATAGTATTGAATAACTGTATTATTGTTTCCTGAAAATTATATTCAAACATTTTTATTTTCATCAGCCAATTCATTTGTAGTAACCAATCAGCGTTGAGGAAATCACTGTTTCTCCAGGGTCTACTTCGTTCTAACTACGAGACCCTGTCATGAAACAATAAAATCCGCGACGCTTATTGGTTACTTCCAAATAATGTGTAATTACCAAATTAAATATTATCTCGACGAAATAAAAATTTTAGATTTGTTTTATGCATACCATAATGCCAAAATTAGTTTATTTAAGACGTGAAATGTTTAATTATTAATTGTATCGAAAAACATTATTATGAAATATATATCATCAATGTATCAGATTTGAAAGTTTGATGGTTTTGTCCCAGACTCCCACCTGCAGCACACACTTCCTGGTCGAGGGTGTTGTTTTGTTTTGTTTTTGTTTTCCACAAGAGTATGTAGTCAAGCCAACGTTGTTGGCTATGGTGCGTGGGTGAGCCAGATTGCGATATTTGTTGGTCCACATACTAGAATTGAAAATGTAAACTATGTGTACATGTGCTCATATGCATTTGTATTTTTAAAATAATTTATAGACTTTTTGCCCAAAACAAATCCACGGTCGTGGAATACTATTGTTACAGAAAGGCTTTTCTTGTGAATTAATTCAAAACGATTTAATGAAAGTCTGACTTTTACATGAGAGACGAGCATTCTAACGTCATTGAATAATTATTATCATCAAATAACAGTTTTAAAACAGCTTATATGAGATAATGGCAATGCTATACTGCTGACAAAAAGAAGAAACAGCATCACGTCGTGACTTACTGTCCATACTGTGCAGCGCCCGCTAGCGGCAGATCCTGAGAAAAGAGCGATTGTTTGATGATGTTAATAAAAATATCAAAAAATTCATCCTGTACCAAGAGGAGTAACATGAATACTGTACGATGTGTCCGTTGATGAAATGAAAACAGTCTGTCTTTTTAAAACCCTATAAAGCTGGGAGGGGGGGGTCACTATGTCCCCAAATGATTTTGTAGGACCCCTCTCATACCCAAATCAACAATGTGGGGAGTTCATAGTTGCCATCTAAAAATATACATTATTTGTTTTTAAAAACGGTCGTCTTTGGGATACAAACATCGCTAGCGGTGTGTCTTAACCCTATCAGGCCTAGGGAGCGGGGGCACAATGTTTTCCCCCACCAATGACATTTAGTAATATTTTGTCTTAAAAACATGATTTGTTTAAGGTTTTTTCAGAACCTTTTGCTAAGTGTATAAATTTATGTCATCACTAGTACCATGGATGTTATTATATCTGCATTTATTGTACTTTTAGTTAAAACATCTTAATTTTGGGTCAAACTCTTTAAAAAAAATCATGTTTTTTTTTTGGGAAATGACCCAAAATATTGCTTATAACGGTGAATTAGATGTCAGATTGTTGCTTTTACTGAAGACACCATTTGTGCCAAATTTCATGGCCGTCGGAAGTTATAGGGAAAATACTATATTTGACCAAACATTACCAAAAATGGGTACGGCGCCCCGTAACGGTGACCTATGAAAGTTTTCATGACCTCATGAGATAGATCGCGCCAAACCGTACATGCCTAAAAGTTTCATGAAAACCGGCTGTTGAATACAGAAAATACAGAGTGGGGGGGGGGCGGCACAATGAGCCCCTGCCCAGGTCTGAGAAGGTAAAAGACAACCGCCCAGGCTTAATAGGGTTAACTCTGAAGTGCTTTGTTGATATAAAAGGATTCCCTACGCGTATTTGGTGCGTAGGAAGTACTGCTGGGGTCAAGTGGGTGTGATTGAGGTGGGATGTAAGCGAATTTTGTCCAGTAGCCCAATTATCTCGATTGGGGGGGGGGGGGGGGTTACATTATGTTGACATAACAGAATCCCTACGCGTATACAGTGGATCGAAAGTACTGTTGGGATGGAGTGGGGTGTGATTGGGGCGGGGAGGGGAGGGGGTTGGCGTATTTTGTCCAGTATTCAAATTTTCTCCACGCAGGGTGGGGGGGGGGTAGGAAATTTGATAAGGCGAACTAAACAGGCATATGGACTTGGAATAATGGGTGGGTAGACAGAGGGGCTAAAGGGACTAAAACAGGAATGTGGAGAGGGATTCAACCCTAAGCTCCATTGATTATCCACTGATACTCAAGATTAATGTGACACTCACTCAATTGAAAAAGAACATTGACTCTTTGTTCGGTTCCTATCACTCAGTTTATTGAACGTCATTGGTCAACAGAACCAGTTAATTTACAATACACACTACGGACCATCAAACACTGACAAGGAGTAAAAGTGTGCCTCTTCTTCAAACATTCAGTAGTCTATAATGTATGTTTACTTTTATTGTTTTTTAGTAATAACAGTGTAGACGCTTTATACTCGCTTAAAGTCATTTGTATGGCCCATCACAGCTTTAAATTTACATTGCAGTATTTACAGGCAAAATGTTGAAAATAATTATGTTCTCTTTTGAAACACTAAATTCCATTGTCAATAATGATGCAGACCGTTCACTCAGAGACAAACATAGAGTATGTAGATAGAACACATCGGTTTTTAAGGTGCTTTCTTATAAACAATAATTCAGTCTGCAGATTTTCAATAAACATTGCTTATTGACAAGAGACAATGAGTGCATGGGAATTATACAATTAAAACTATACTATTAATTTCAATGTGAACCTCGTATTCTACTACATGCTGTGTGTCCACGGCTGCCCCAGTGACGATGTTCCATTGACTCATAACTAAGTTTACCTTTAATTACGAAATAAACATTGCTACATTATGAATCATTAGTTTATGATACATTGTTTACTATAGTGATTTGCACGCGCGGTCTTTTTTATTTATTTATTTATTTTTTTTTACCTCAAGAAATTACAATCCTTATGATAACGATATATTCATTTCAAGTACTTATTTACTTTATTACCAAGCAAGTCTTTGTAGTTCAAAACAGTTCATCTTTAAAGGCGTTTTATTTCAAAGCAAACATTGATTCGCATTTCGTGAAAACGGTGACGATTTGTATCCACAGAAAACACAAACTAAAATGTAAACATTTATGACAAAAGGTATTTTCGATAGAGCGCAGTTTATATACATCAGCATTTTGTTTTACTTGTTATTTCTTTATTTCTCAAAAATTTAAATGTAAAGAATAGGTGTCATTTTGTGTTTCTTCTTAGAATCGGCCTATCATCGCAACAAGTCAAGGCATTATCATTGTATAAAAAATAAATGAATTATGCGAAACAAAAATGTCGATTTATCTTATAAGAAACGCTAACAAAATCTTATTTAAAACATTTAAAAATGTTTTAATAGTTAGTGCATATCCAGATGACGTGTGTGTTACGTACATTATGTTAGTATACATTTTGAACTAATACCGATTTAATAAATATGGATTAATTCGTCCCTAATTTGCCATTGTGACCAATCCCGAATTAAGATGGCATTAGTGACCAATGCGGTATTTGGTCACTTTGCCAAATTACAAAAATAGCCAGTTAGAGCATTCGTCATTTGAATGCATGCTCTATCTCCAAAACTATAAGGAATACATGCATGTGGATTGGATACAATGGTAATGGAATGTACTAATGGGTCGGATTGGTCACTATGGCAAGTTAGGGACGAATTACGCCCACATTCTTTCCTTCCAGAAAGTGATTTTTCGAATTTCATCAAATTTTTGTAAGGTTTTCAATTTTGTATTAAATACCTATTTATTTAACTAAAATGCACACAAGAAAGTCGTATAATATTATGTTGAACAAATTATACAATATAACCTAACACAATTACTGAATATCTTCAATATTATTTAATGAAAAACAATAATGTCCGTCCTTGGCTGAAAATACAATTAAAAAAATCCAACCCTTTTACTAACAATAGTGTTGACTGAGGCAATGAGTATTTTGTTCAGATGATTGAAGTCATGGTGATCGGTTGGTCTTGCTCGTTCTATCACAAATATCCATAAAGTGTTCTGACATTCAAACATTAACTGATGTGTGATATTAATCTAAGATGTCTTATTTTAATTTTTTATTTCTTGCTTGATACATTTGAAGGTGTACGTTTTTCATCATTAATTCAACCTGAGCACAGAACAATAATCTTATGTGATGGATTAATTATGATTGAAATCAAACTAATTTCATAAGCAATATATACCTTAATGATGTACTTTTGTTCTAGAAAAATAAGTAAATAAATAAATAAAACATATATCGATTTGCTTGTTCGTGTGTACAAAACCGCTAAAGAAATTACGTTATTAATAGTTCTTATTGACAGCGGTGATACATTGTTCCTGTATAGAGCATTGAAGGGTTGTAATGTTTACAAATAACGTCCCGATGCGTGCTATTTAGCATTTCTCAATTAGTGATAACACTGTTTACATGAAACATCTCAGTTGAAAGTAAGTAACATTGCAAAACCCCAAAATCAGCAGTTTATCGATTGAACCAATACTTGAAAGGTAAATCCAGCCAGAATACGGACAATAAATCTTGAAAATTATTGCTTACACATTTCACAACATTAGGTTCACTAAAGCTAAATCATAAATAAATCATATTGAGCAAATATTGTGTAACATTTAATACATAATATCTGCCTAATCGCATTGGAGAAACAATAAACATAAATTAAGGTTCAGCCACAATAATTAAATTATTGTAATAAATCAATTATGATTCCGCCTAAAAGATGTATCGCCTGTGTTTACCGGGAATTTTGTTTCAATTTGAGCATTGCTTATTTTCTTTTAGAAAGGAAATCAAATACTTACAAATTTGATATTTCAAAAAACGTTGTCTAACATTAAAAATGTGTCAACATTAAAATAGGATTGGACCCACCATAAATTCAGGTTAGTAAATTTTTACTATTGTTTCTGTTTAACTGTCATTCTAAAGCATTTGTTTTCATTTCTTCAAGTAAAATAGCAATACTCTGAAAAAAGAAATTGCCGTAAAAATCTCTCCAAACACGGGCGTAAATACATCATAAAGTATGTGATATAAGATTATTCTTCAGTATATGTGACTCAGTAGTTTTCTTAGTTTTGTTGTTATTAAACAAACAAGTGATAATTTCATTTATTTCAGACCAGTAAAACCAATAATAATAATTACCCCTGCTAACCAGGTGTATAAATCATTCCTAAAACCATCTCAGCTCCCTGGGGAGTATACAGCTCATTTGCTGCCATTTCGGCGCATTATGGGCTAATATGGGCTAATATTGTACTTACATGTCTGTTTCACGCATTTTCATGTTAGTCTTTTTGAGATTATCCCAGTTTTTATGCCAGTGATACCACACAATGTGTTTGTAACCTGGAAACTGCTCATCTGGGTAATAATTACCATTTAAGTGAGAGGCACCACACTCATTAAACCACCAAGCTCCTTCGTTGTATTGTGCACAATTCACGCCTGGCCAAGCATCATTGTCATTATCCTTTGTTGTGAAGAGTCTTCCCTTGTGCAATCCAAGAGAGTCACCAGCGTTGCTGCTCACATCGTATTCACCATAACTGAGTTTGTAATTCTCGCCAGTAATTTGGAAATCCGTGTATTTTGCGAATGCCTTATCGTCATTACTACCTTCTATATCTATACGGAGGTCCCATGATCCGTGTGATTTATAAGAGGTCAGACTCACCAAATTGTCATTGCCTAGCCAATGCTCCCCGCTTAGATCACCGAATCCAGCCTGGTACTGACTCCAATCGCGATAGAAGTCCACACTGCCATTCTCTCTCCGCTGAAATACAATCCATCCGCCGCTGTCAATGTCCATGTCGCAATAGACTTGGAGACCACCATTAAGTTCCTCTGGGTAGATCTTGTAAACACCACTAGTGCGGTAACCTGCCTCCAAAAGCGTCTTACAACTTCTGTAGCGATCAAAGGACATATCAGGCAATGCGAAGAGAGGTGTGTCTTCATTTGTATCGAAGTACACACTCCCTTGATCTTCAACGAAGGATTCAGGATGCTCGGCCCTCGTAGAATTGTTCAACTCACACAGTTTATTACCTTCAAAGAAGTTGAGTGACTTACAGTCCTGATCCATGTTACATTCTTGTCCGCAGATGACGAAATGGGGGACAGATTTCTTCACGTATGTAAAGTTCTTGAGGACTCTGTTTTCTGCAGGGTGTAATTTGTGATCCAGTGATCCACACTGACTCCCAAAACTCATCACTTCAAGTATCATCGGTACTATAAACACTAAAATCATTTTGCAACGTAGAACACACATCCTGAGTACTTGCTGCATCATGATTAAATCAATGATTTCAGTTGATAATATTCAGAAATGGTTTTGAAATAGACGGATAAAAAATGTTCCAAAGCAAATCAAGTCAAACGAGTCGGGCTTGATCAATCTGTTTCCAATCCAACCAGTATTTCGTCAGTCATCGATAGATCACTGTTATATAGAATCCCGACTGTACAGCACAAAGAACAAGGTTGAAATGAACACTGACTTCGGCGTCGGCATAGGGTGTTCACACATCCTAACGAATGATGTGTGTAAAGACCTGATTGGTAACGTATAAACGCCCATCACTTGGTCGGTCGGGGTAAAATATAACGTTCTGTGATTGGTCTGTATCCTCTCATTTCAGCACAGACGTCATGCATATAATACGTTCCATGACGTCAGGGCGTGATTTGTTTATCAAAAGCCAGCAATCAATAATTGTACTGGTTTAATAAACGCGCATCGCGTGCCCAGAGTCATATGCAATATACTGTTTAATTTCATAAACGAGTCTGGTATGGATTATACCAATATGAGTTTGTGTAATGCCGAATCACATTGAAACTGTCTTAGATGGAAGATGATAGTGTCATTCCATGGGAATGGAATGCCACCTAGGGATTATCAGTGATTTTTTTATTTATTTTTTTAATTTTATTTAATTTAATTTAATTTAATTTAATTTAATTTAATTTAATTTAATTTAATTTAATTTAATTTAATTTAATTTAATTTAATTTAATTTAATTTAATTTAATTTAATTTAATTTAATTTTATTTTATTTTATTTTATTTTATTTTATTTTATTTTATTTTATTTTATTTTATTTTATTTTATTTTATTTTATTTTATTTTATTTTATTTTATTTTATTTTGTTTTATTTTATTTTATTTTATTTTATTTTATTTTATTTTATTTTATTTTATTTTATTTTATTTTATTTTATTTTATTTTATTTTATTTTATTTTATTTTATTTTATTTTATTTTATTTTATTTTATTTTATTTTATGGATTGGATAGGATTGGATTGGATTTTACCTCTATTGGAGTACTGAACACACAACAAATCTTTGCTCCCAATGAAGGTAGTATTGGTCCATCCGGCAGACATATGCACCTAGCTTGGATGGTTTAGCTGGGGTTTGAATATTTACAGACAAACATGTCAAAAACCTTATCCATCTAATGGATGGTTGACCAGGTGGGCAACTACCCACGTAACTGAAACATTTACATCTTAAACTATTGTATTCTATCTATGTATGTAAGGAAATTCAGAGATATTTACCTATTTACATATTTCTATGTACACAGTCATATACAATATAAAAGCAATCTGACCACCAGAGGGGCCCAAAATGGCAAAAAAGTAACCTACGCCGGCTCAATTGTTGGTTTTGAAGGACCCCTAACATTAAAAGATGCTATTACTTTTGAGAGCAAATTCCATTTTTGAGATATAGGCTTCTGAAAGTGCCTAAAAATCACCAGCGCAACTTGAAGGGAGAAAAGGGGGCGTGGTTATATTTTTCAGGTGCCCAAATCATTGGAACGACTTGGACTTAGTTGCAAACATTTGTTGTGTGTTCATTGCTCCCATACAGGTATGTTGAAACAAAATTAGCAAAATCTTATTCGGTCACTGACAAATTCTCAAAAATTTAGATGATTTGGCATGGAATGACCCGATAATTATTAGGGGCCTACAGTTTGATTAAAGAGCTAACACCATCACTATGTAATTCTCAAGGCATTTTACATTATTAGAATTAATTTCTTCAGGTTTACTTACTGTCACCCATCGGTGATTAAAATTCAATAACAATATCTGCCCCACGGTCTTCATTTATACTCCTGGATGAAGGGAAGCAATTCATGATTGCGTGTCTTGTTTGAGGCCACAAATGCCACAACCGGCACAACTATGACTCGAACCCACATTATGAACACTTAAACCCGTGTTTTATCGGTAATTTCCGGAATTAAACATTTTCCTTGGAATATTGAAATTTCCTTTTAGAAAGGAAAACAACTACTTTTCACAAATTAGTTTGGTTTAGCAGTACAACACTGCCAATATTATGTTATGCCGTGATCCACCATCAATTAATTTAAAATATTGCTTCTCACGATTAATTTGAGAAATTTGTGCTATTAAATCTTTAGTTTTCCCTTCCTCAAGTAAAATAGCAAATTTCCGATGAAAAATTTCCGGAAATTGCCGTTAAAGTAGCTAAAAACACAGACGATTCATCTTTAAGCTACAATTATCAATGACATCTTTCAATAACACTCACCTGCTTGCTATAATCTATGATATCTCCTTACAGTGAAAACAGTTTGATTGGTCACTGGCAAATGCCTTTTACACAATCAAGGGTAATCTGTTTATCAAAATCCAGCAACACGAGTCTCGTATAGATTATCCCAATATGAATTCATTTAATGCCACACCACCTTGAAACTGTTGTAGATGGAAGATTGTATAGTTATAATAATGATTTTGTTTATAGTTTCAATTTCATCAAGAAGTGATGTTGAAGGTGCTTTACGATATTATTATGTCAACGGGTTACTTTAAATTTGTCATGGATAATTTAATATTTCTTTGGAATTACACATCCTCACCACCATGTTAGGCACTCATCGGTAATCAAAACTCAATAAGAAGATCTTCCTTCACAGGTCTTCATTTGTACTCCTGGGTGAAGAGAAGCAATTTTTCACAAATTAGTTGTCGGGACCCACTATAAATTCATGTCGGTACATATTTACTGTAAAATCATGCTTCTCACGATTGTTTAGAAAAATGTGAAATAAATTATAAAGCATTTGTTTTCCCTTCTTCAAGCAAAATAGCAGAGTTCCAATGAAAATTTCAACTAAGCATAGCCTGACGTTTGACGTATGCAAACAATGTCAATGCTCTGTGGCACGCCCAACAGAATAATAAAGATTGTAACACAAATTTGATCAAGCTATCTCAATTATGTTTTTGCGTACAAATCCTAGGGGTAGCTTAAACAAGGTATATGCAATTGTAATTGCAACATTATGAAGTTATAGCATGTCCAATGTTAGGGGCACTGGGTGGTCAGTTCCATGAGGTAGGTCATGGAACCTGCTCCTTCAATTCTGTCCGCACAATGGTAATCTCTCATCATTGTCGTGGCCTGATGTGAGGGGACATCGCTGGGCGAGGGGACATCGCTGGGCGAGGGGACATCGCTGGGCGAGCCGACATCGCTGGGCGAGGGGACATTGCTGGGTGGTGGGACTGAAGATGATTTGTGACTTGCATAGGGCTCACTTATTTTTCTGATTTTGGGGTTGAACACTTCTAATCGATTTACTGTTGTGATACTTGTTGAACACATGCAGGCTGGAAGTGAAATATAACGAAACATTAATATTAATGAATTATAGATAACCAATTTGTAATTTACCGTGTATAATCATTGTTAAACACTTTATATTTTTATGCAGATTTCATGTTTTCAATATTTGTAGTGCCTGCTGATTTTCTTTACTAGTTGGCCAGTTGCTTTGTGAAATAATATACTGTAAATATTTGTTATCTGCAATAAGAGTATTCTACTAATTGGTTTGATATTTGCCCATACACCAACGTATGTATGAAGCACTGCATCTTACATACTTTATACATATTTTACAAAGCAAAAATGTATTACTTAAAGCATACTTGTGAACAGTTTATGATAGTTTCAAACAATTCTCGTACTATTTCAGTATTAGGAGATATCATCGTGATAACTTAAGTAAAATAATTTGCCGACAGAATGTTTCACCTGAGGAGACAAACACTGTATACGATCTAATGATTACGAACAATCACAATGTATTTGTACTATTATCTCGATAACGGTGGACGAACTCAAATAAGATCAAACTTGAACAGGTTACAGGCTACACACTTCTTAAAGTGTACACTCGGTAGAATGTATTTACTTGCATTTATCCAAAATAGCGTGCGCACCAAAAATGTGGGCCTCAGTAGCATATCATATGACGCATGCGTAGTGGTTCCCCCTGTTTTCGGGGGGGGGGGAGATTGAACAAGTTTTCCGAGACTGTGTTTGATAGTGGTTCGTGTAGAGATATAGCAATCTGCTGCAGTGTGCGGCAATTGAATGTGTATCAAAAACCACACATATTGCAGGTCCTTTAGGTTGATAAGCAGTTAGCAACAGCTAATTGTATATTTGTTAAAAATAGTATTTTATGTTCAATAATCACACTCCCCCATGAAGCCCCAATGCTAAAAGGGTTATACACTCACTGGCCATAAGTATTGCAATATTGAAATTCACACCAAAGTTCAGTTTGGAGAACTGTGTTACAATAATTTATTTTATTTTATTTACACTACTTAAGACTTCTTGAAAGTGCCTGTGTTTTGAAGTCAATGTTCTTTTTTACTGTTCTTGCTCGGAAACAAAGTCCTTCAATACTTTGTTGGGTAACCACGTGACCTGATAATTGCGGCCATCCGTCTAGGCAATGTCTCGTACAAATTCATGTTGCAATACTTTTGGCCAGTGAGTGTATTTAACAAATTTACATTCTTATTTCAATAAGATTTAATTAAATAAACAAATGTGTATGAAAGTTACAGCTATTCAAATTGGACAGCATTTTTCTTAAAGAGGGCCAATTTAGGTTATCACGCAGCGATATATTCCCCAAAATGTCTTCGCACGATGAGACCAAGAAGAAGAACAATATCAAGAAGTGTTCGCGCTGTCGCTCGAAAACCTAATAACTATGATTTTCTATAATAGTAATGAGCAAATACTGTAAATCTCAGGTGTAGTTTCAATTTGATGGACAATAAGTTGTATAATGGAATAAAAGAGCTTTTAGGTTTATTGATGAAGCTAAAGTAGTACCCTTTTGGAGTTTATTTTAAACACATGTGAGTGTTTTGGTCTCGTAAAATGCTCAATAAGCAAAGCATATGGTGGAGGTACAGTGCAGGATAAACACAAGTTATTTCTGTTTGGGCTATAAATGTAAATCAATATTTTTGTCCATCTCACTTGTTAAATTGTTTTACTAAACAACCTTGGTATTTTACAGCAGTTACGATAGTCTTTTGTCACGTAGAGTTACTGACAGCAAAGTCAATATTTTAGCCAAGCATAACTAACACACTACACGTAGTTTCGTTTCCAGCTTTCCGCATCATTTATTGGTCACTGTAGCCAGTTGAGGTGTGAACTGATCAGCACAAGGCTAAAGGCCAAATCAATTTGTTTTCTTTGGTGCAATGTAGAAGAATACTCAACTATAGTCTGTAAATCGTACACTGTATAGAGTACCATCACTTTAGTTATTTACATTTTAATATTTTTAATTCAAGATATTTTCACATAAAAATATTTGTTAAGTTGATAAACCTCGCTTTCGTTATTAATTTGGAAATCTGTCTTAGCTTGCTACAATTGTTCCAATGAATCAGCATTCAGCATCCATCAAAAACCTTGAAGATATTTGTAATTGTTTTACAAATGTACGTAACAGTGAAAGTAATATTACCTATAATAAATTTGTCTGGAATGAACAAAAGACCAAATGAGCTGGACTTGAACCTGAGACCTCCGGGTTGACGTACCGGTGCTCTACCAACTGAGGTATCTAGCCCTTTGTTGTTCGGGGGAGGGGGTCGTCAAAAGGTATTCAACCAAAGAATGCCATAGCCCATTCATATATATATATATATATATATATATATATATATATATATATATATATATATATATATATATATATATATATATGATTTATATGATTTATATATATGATTTATATGATTTATATATATGATTTATATGATTTATATATATGATTTATTTTATCTTTACTGTTCTTACCACATCAACTTTTGATTCTAACTGAATTTAGATATTTGCCCAATTAATTGTATTTTAGTTGTATCTGTTTATATTATGTTTAATATTTATTGATCACTTTAATTTTATCTTTTGAATTATATTTGCATTCCCATAGGTTACTCTGATAAAAGCCCAGAAATAAATAAAACACAACCTGGAAAGCGGCAATGTGAGGATCACTAGAAGGGGATGCGAGTAAACCACAATAATTTTGCATAATTTTCAATAAAAAACCAAAATATTTACAGGTATTTACAGAATACCTGTACATATTCTGTTGGTGTCTGTATTATACATACAGGCAATATCGAATATCAAAGACTAGTCTTGGTTCAAGCGTCAATATCCTACTCTCTGCAATGCCACTGGTAGAGGTGCAAGGGATTAAGGCTATCAACATAATTATTATATTAAAGACTAGTCTTGATTCAAGTTTGATTTGTGTTGTTCGTATATAACATTTTCAGAATATACTAAATTCTGAAACTGTCATATTTCGTTTGCACGCGTCATCAGTACATCATCAATAGGGCATATGTTATTTATCAACACTAACAGTGTCCGATCGCGACGAGACGTCAGAAGTATGAAATACGAATATTTGTAAAGCTAATTCTGAAGTTACATAAACATGTCATTTACACTCATACCTCTCAAAAAATTAATTTTTCGTCCAAAAAAATTAGCTCTGAGGTCTGTTCAAAAAGAGAAACTCGTTAGAAACTTGTCGCAATGTAAATGTTTGTAGACTTAATGACATATATGTCAACGTAATTATCTTTGGCGAGGACTGTAATATCTGCCCATATCAATTGATATATCAAAGTATGATATTTCTGAGCTATTTGTATCTGAAACAAAAAATTCCGAGTTATGTGCGTGTTTCTTCGTAGATACTGTACACGTGTATGTATCTACACGTATATACATATACCCGCGCATATACATGTGAGTAGTGAGCGAGCTCTCCAGGGTTCCCGGCCCGGTGTCTGGACTGGATCTTGCCACGCTGGAAGGATGAGAAATTGTTGGTGTTCAATTTGAAACAAAGAACAAGTTACTTGTTAACTATATGTATGCTAGCCATCAACACCAGATCAAGAAATAATTTTTACAGAAAAACGTCTTCAACAAAACAACAAATTTAATACATTTACCATAGGGGGAAGTTTGCGTAGTTCAATAATTAAAAAGGTGGCTTCCCAAATTATTCCTCACACCTGCAACCATACACAGTGTGGTACACACACTCTAGCCAGTGTACGTAAACGGCTTCGGTGAAGCCGAGCTAGGTCTCCGGGGCAGTCCCCGGTGGCCGGACTGACGCCTGCCGCGCTGCCAGGCTGAGAAAACGCCGGTGTTCAATTTGAAACGATATGTAATCATACATTTGGCCGATTTGTGAGGCCTCTCTTAGCCGCCATATTTTGTGTATGGGAAATTTGGTCTGGTTCCAATAACCATGCATACATGTATTACGTGTTTCACTGGTTGGCAAAAACCACGCCCCCCAAAAAATAAGAATAAAAATAATAAATAAAACCGATTTTGAAGCCGACCTATGACCAGAAACCGTAGACATTTTTGGCCTTAGTTATGAACCAATTACTTATTTTAACTATCTCAGTGTTTAAAATACGAGCTGCATTATTTGCATTGTTATCGGTATGAATTAAACTTGTATCATCAGAAAATAAACAAAAGGATATAATTTTGGATGATTTACAAATATCATTAATATAAATAATAAACAATAAGAGACCTAACACACTGCCTTGGGGAACTTCGCATGAAATGTATGGATCAAGAGAGAGTTAAAGGAAACAAACTGTTTTTCTATGTGATAAATAACTCCTGAACCAATCCAAGGCTAAATCCACGCACACCGTAATTCTCTAATTTAGAAATAAAAATGTTATGATTTACAGTGTCAAAAGCCTGTATTTTTTGTGGCTTTAATAACTGTATTTAAAACATTAGAAATTGTAAGTTCAGGTGAACGTCGCCAATGACATAATGAGATCAACTTATTTCAATAAACATTTAATTTATTAATGGAATGACAATTTTATTGCCCTTCATTTGTAAGCATAAAAAGTAATTTTACAAAATGCAAATTCTTTGGAAATACATTGTGAAGTAAATGGATTAAAGTAAATATTTGAAAATCCTAAATGAAATGAATGTTAATCATATAGAGTATAATACAAAAGACTCAGCGAGAGGATGGATCATGATATTAAAATAAATATATACCCTACATGAACACCCATAAGTATTACAGTTATTTGTTTAGGGGGTTCACTTTATCCATTTTATTATAGGTTTTCCCGTTAAAGAACATTCAAATTCACGGGGTTTAAAATCCAATAAAATTAGTGTTTCTTGTTTTAGATTGTTGCCTTCAAATTAATTTCTAGGCAGTCAATATTTCATTCATGTCGTTTGCAATTCCGTTTATTTAGTTCTATTTCGTATTTTTGGCATTGACTTAAATTATGTCATTTTGAAATTGGATGTTTCGCATCTTTTCGCGATTGACGAAGTAAAATTTTTGCTGATTGAATGATGTGTGCAATGTTCAATCTATGGTCAACTTCATTTGATATTGGTCTCTCATGTCTAACCAAAGGATCATCCCATATAAATGCTTTGTTCCCACATGAGACACGTCAAAAGGTGGGGATTAAGAATTTCAAAATCCTGACCCATCTTAAGACAGTGGAGAAAATCCGCAGGTCAGACATCGGGCAGAGAGGAGAGGGATCGAGAGAGGATAACAATAGATAGTAGCATATTTGATATGATGGTTGGAATCAAAATTGCCTAATAACGAATTACATTTAAAACAAAACACAAATCACAATAATACAAGACAACAACAAATTAAATTTCATTTACATAAAATAAAACTAAGTGAAAAAATACAGAACAGATTCTTTTTTACAAAACACTGTCTGATTTGTCAATATCTTGTTTCGTGGATTTTTCAATTCATAGACAAACAGAACTTCGTCCAAGGATGGTCGATTTTGGTTTCCTAATGTACTTCTCTATTGGAATCAAAATGAGGCTCTTGTCTTAAATAGTGTGGTGCCTTGTAAACTCATATTGATTTATGATTAGCTGTCAGGTTTCCAGACAATATGGCCTTACCAATAATGTGATTGGGATCTATTAAAGCATGGGTAAAATGACAGTGGTTGTTGTTTTAAATCAAAAACAATAAAGTCATGGCACATTTACCTCCATGTGCAATTTACTTGCACGGAATCGTTGTCAACTATACTATCCTCATCCATTTTGATTTTGTAATGGAAAAGTTCTTTGAGGGAAAATTGCCTTTCTCATACGAGGACGAAGTTCAAGGCCTGTGATCGTAACGAATATATTTACCGTAGATAGGGAACGTGACAATGGTAGACGTGTGTGAGGAACAAACAATACACAATGGGCAATTATTATTCCATTGGTGTAAAACGATAATGTAATACAGCGTTGGATCCAGGGTGTCGATAAAGGGGGCGGGGGCACACTGCCAAACAAGGGGGAAACAAATAACGTATGATAAATTGATGTACAAAGAGTGCAATTCACCATTTTCTTTGTCATGTATTCAATTGCTATTATGTGCGTTCATCCTCCCACCCTGACTCCAACCCTGTTATCGAATGAAGGATGCTAGCTATTACTGATTTATTTATTTATTTATTTATTTATTTCAAAATATTTAACCTGGGTAGGCCATTTACCTTCCAGTATTCTTCCTAGGCGGCCAGGAGATACAAAGTAATACAATACTATAAACAAATTAATATAGATACTACAGATAACTAAATACTTAATGTAGATGTCTTTATACATTTAAAACATAATCTTTTAATGAACGTTTAAAGCTTAATATATCACCAGTCCCTTTTATTACATTTGGTAATTCGTTATAATACGAAGGTCCAATATATTGAAAAGACTGTCTAAAAAGTTCCACTCTAGGTTTTGGAACATATAACATAGTAGCTTGAACATTACGGGTATTATAAAAATTACAATCAGAAGCCGTCGATATAAAATTAGACATATAATTAGGGGCTGTACCATTTAAACACCTATACATTAAAATTCTATTAAAATAATCTCGTCTCTGAGTAACTGTAGGAATATTTAACATTTTAAGAAGGTCATATGGACTAATATTCCAATCGTAGTTATTAATTGTCAGTAAGCGTGCCATTCTGTTTTGTAAGCATTGAACTCTGTTTAATTGTACATCAGGTGCATAGCCCCATATAGTTATACAATAATCAATGTGGGGTTGAATTATTGTCTTGTATACAATCAATAAATGTTCAAGGGAATTGTGTTCTTTAAATTACGTAATACATAAATACCATGACCCAACTTTTTACTTTTTATTGTTTACTGATGAAACAATAACGACGACGACGATAGTCATCATATTTACATGAGCAGTTGTATAGGAGCCTTGTTTGGAATTTTAATTTGATTAATTCGTCCCTAATTTGCCATAGTGACCAATCCGACTTTTTCTTCTTCAAGTTTTCCCGCCCATTAGTACATTCAGGAAGAGACCTACCATTGTATCTAATCCAGACGCATGTATTCCTTATAGTTTTGGAGATAGAGCATGCATTCAAATGACGAATGCTCTAACTGGCTATTTTTGTAATTTGGCAAAGTGACCAATACCGCATTGGTCACTATGCCAACTTAAATCGGGATTGGTCACTAAGGCAAATTAGGGACGAATTTACACATTATTTTAAATTCTATTAACCTTAACGTCCGGTTCATAACATGTAACTTCTTGTATACAGCACAATTTTATTGTTTGTAATGTTACTGTTGTCTGTGCTAAATTTGGTGAAAGTTTCTCATTTTGCGAGAGATTTTAACGTGAAGTTAGTGGGTTTTAAACAACATATTTACACCACTAACCGACAATTCCTTAGTTTTCATTGTAATTTATCATTTATCGCATAATTGCAGTGTGACTATAATCTTACACCAGAAAGCTGTCTTCATTTGCAATTTTATTTCTACCCCCCGTCGCTCTACGCGTTTCTGTATACATGATATAGATATCGGTCAAAGACAAACCGTCTATGATTGCCTGCATTTCTCCTGTAGTTAATTCGTTCATTGTTACTCGAGCAAATTGTATGCCACGCACGGTATATCACTGTTAGATAGAATCACGTCGACTGATTGTTTGCGTATCATCCCTGGTTAATTGTCACTTCAGCACGACAAAAGCAGTCATCAGCGTAAATAAATTTGGGCGAAACTATTTCCAGGGTCTTCTTTTGTTTTAAATAAAACAATGGTCGACCAACCTGATATTTTCTAAAATTATTGAACATGAGACAGAAATATTTCTAGTGGTGCTCTATACCATCATCGAGTTCATTTTCGAACGAATTTACAGAAACATTACGCATGAGTGACATGGGTCGAGGTCAGGTTGTCATTGAGTTACTATCCCCAGGGCGTACGAGCAGTTGGAATTCCTAGATCCCACTGCTATCTCACACTGAACTTTTCTAAAATTATTGAACAATGAGACAGAAATATCTGAATTAGTGTGCTCTATTGCCGCTGATATGTTTAAGGTTCTGGACTAATACAGTTACTGAGAATAGTGTATCAATCTGCAATGCGTAGGATTTGAAAGTTGGATGGACTAGTCCTGGATTCCTTAATGCATCACTCGCTGAACCCATAGAAACCGTGTATCAGCCTATAACAGAAAAGACGGCTTTAAACATCTTATTTAAATATCCAATAATATTGGATATCGAAATTGTTCCGATACTACTCAAAAGACACGGGAACGAAGTTCCGTTTTCCAACTAGGGTCTATAGTAAGGAGAACGAGGTTAAACCATGGGACGAAGTTGCAGAGTTAGCCAGGTGCGTGGTGGAAGGTGATTTAAGTCTGGAGACTGTGCAGCGCCCGCTAGCGGCAGATTATACCATGTACTTATTACAGAGCGGAGTGGATTGTGAATGCAGTCTAACTAACAAGACGATCAACATACACATAGGCCTACTGTACAATTTGTCCAATAATGCAATTACAATTATAACCTGTCTTTTGTCGCTGGAACATCAAAAGAATGAAACCCCAAAATATGTGAAAGCATTGCACATGGGCAATTTCATAAAAAAGGACCTTTCAACAGGTGAAACGGTCGTCCTTGTGAAAAAACGCAAGCAACGCGCCTTAACCGTGGATAAAAAGTGCGCCCTCTGTTGACAGACATTCTCTACATTGTGAAAAGGAAATATAAAGGGTTGTGGTGGACTAGGATTGTTTTGCTAGACTGGGGATGTTACCCTCTGTTGAATTATAATACTCCATTTACGGTGGATTTTTAAGAGGTGACATGAAACACTCTCCATGCTGGCAGTGGAGTAGAAGGATTGGGTTGGGGTCGGGGTGGGGTCGGGTAGAGGGTCGTGTTGGGGGAAGGCGTGTCTTGTCCATCATCTAAACTTGCTTGTCACGGAGATTGGTAGGGGTGGGGGTGGTAGGGGTGGGGAGGGGTCACTTTGATGGCGATTTAAACAGACAGGGAATGGGACCCATGGGGTAGAGATGGGGTTAAGCTGGGAGGAGGGGGAGGGGAATTCAGCACCAAGCCCAAAGCCCACTTGATCCGCCACTAATACTTATGTAGTCCAGCAACCAACAGGGTGGACAATCATTGTTGGATATATAATAACTGTTGCATATTATAACTAAGGAGGTATTACTCTTTAAGAATTTGCTATATGACACCCTCAACAGAGTTTGGGAATTTTAAATTATCTATATTTTGTGTTGCGAACAATCAAGCAAAATAATATGAAGCTGGTACTGGTAATGTTGGAGCTATACCAACATGGTTCATGTATCAACAGGCTTTTGACTGCTGGACTATTAAGATTATTCTGACAACCAATTGAATATAGAATATAGCCTAGAATCCTTTATCGGTTCCTATCACTCAGTTTATTGCACGTCATTGGTCATTGGAACTAGTTAATTTACAACACACACTACGGACCATCAAATGTTGGCTTCATTTTCATGTAGTAAAAAGCGTTGTACTTCTTTAACAGGCTAAGTATGTTTTCCAGTTTCAAAAATAACGTAAAACAATGCATAGAAGCAGTATTTCGTATTATGTTTCAATAGTTGACTAGCTATTTTAAACTCCCTTCGGCCAAGAGTACGCTAACTCGCGTGAAAAAGTCGCCAATATTGATGGCCCACCACAGCTTTAAATTTACATTGCGTTATTTATAGGCAAACAAATTTCATTTATTTTACAATATTTGGTGCTTGTATTAAGCAACAATTAGAAACACCCAATTCTCTTGTCAACAAATAAAAAGCAACCTTACAGAGTCATTGCTTAACGTTGCCTATGCCGTTCTTTCATCAGAGACAAAATAGGGTCTGTAGAACACATCGGTTGACAGGAGCTTCCTATAACCAATAACCCATTGACAAGAGACTTGAGTGCATAAATTATACAAATTATACAAAATTTATAATATACTGAGACGCAATAGAAACTTACCACTTTTTCGACCTTAAATTATCAGTAATCACAATGCACAAATGTAATATGTGCACTTATTTTGGCAAGTCAGTGTACCCCCTACAGACAAATCGGTCACACATGGTCACGTGACCTTTGAGTCGTTCTCTTCATGGCCCAGGTGCGTAACACCTGGTTTGACCATCAGCGATTGCTCAAGGGGTATGTGATGATTTTAATTAGCAGCATGTGATGTCTTATTTTGAACCATTACAATTTTATGCTATTCCAAAACAAGTGGTAAGTTTCTATTGCGTCTCAGTATATTAGTAAATTTCAATGTCAAGCTCTTATTCTACTATTAAGTGCTGGCCGTATGACCACGGCTGTTCCAATGACGATGTTGTTTAATCCATTGACTCATAACTAAGTTTAACTTTGATTACGAAATAAACATAGCTATATTATGAATCATTAGCATAATGTAGATGTAGATATTAAGCTCATCAAACCGTTTCTAATCGCATGATACATTTTGCTCTGCACGTCATTTGCGTTTTTAAATGACGAAATAAGTTTTGTAAACAAGTCTTTGAAACTAGGAATAAAAACACTTCAACTTTAAAGGTCATTGTTTTTTGTTTTTTCGTTTTTTTTTGTCTTTTGTTTGTTTGAGGAACACTGATTTCCAGTTGCGTGAGCTCATTTTTTACTTTGCTTACAAACTGTGACTATTTGTATCCACAGAAAACACCAACAATAATTTTATCACTCCATTTATGACAATAACATTTTAGAGAATGCAGTTTATATATACACACACACACAGACACACAAACTTTTACATTAAATACATTAAATTGCTATATATATATATATATCTTTAAAGAAACTGAATAAAATGTTTTATAACATAACTTTAAGTTAATCCATATCCCAATGCAAAGTATTTTTCATGAACGTGATGTATTTTGTATGAATTTGGAACTAATATCAATTAAATAGATTTTAATTTTCGCTAAAATTATTTCTGTTGAAAATAATACCACTGTTCTTTTTTCAAATCTAAATACTTTTGTCTTATTTATCTGATTTATTCAACTTGAATTTCAAGGTTTTCAATTTTGAATTAAGTACTTATACATTTAATTCTTACGTAGTATGTGACTAATTAGTTTTCTTAGTTTTTCTGTGTTATTAAAGAAACAAGTGATAATTTCATTTATTCCAGACACGTTCCAGTAAAAACCAAACGTTGTACTTACATGTCTGTTTCACGCATTTTCATACTGGACTTTTTGAGAGGATTAGCGTTGTTATGCCAGTGATGCCACACAATGCCTTTGTCATTCTTATACTGCCCATCTGGGTAATATTGACTATTTAAGTGAGAGGTAAAACAGGCCTGAAACCACCAGGCCCCTTCATTGTATTGTGCACAATCCCAGCCTGGCCAATCATCGTTGTCATTATCCTTTGTTGAGAAGTGCATTCCCTTGTGTATCCAAAGAGAGTCACCAGCAGTGCTGCTCACATCGTATACGCCATAATTCAGTTTGTAATTCTCACCAGTGATTTGGAAATCCGTGTATTTCGCGAATGCCGTATCGTCAATCCAATCTGTGAGATCTATGCGGAGGCCCCACGACCCGTGTGATTTATCAGAGGTCAGACTCACCAAATTGTCATTTCCCAACCAATGCTCCCCGCTTAGATTACCGAATCCAGACTGGTACTGACTCCAATCGCGATAGAAGTCCACACTGCCATCCTCTCTCCGCTGAAATACAATCCATCCCCCTCCATCAATCTCCATGTCGCAATAGACTTGGAGACCATCACTAAGTCCATCTGGATATATCTTGTAGACACCACTAGTACGGTAACCTGCCTCTAACAACGTCTTACAACTTCTGTAGCGATCAAAGGACATATCAGGCAATGCGAAGTAGAGGTGTGTCTTCATTTGCATCGAAGTACACACTCCCTTGATCTTCAACGAAGGATTCAGGATGCTCAGCTCTCGTGGAATTGTTCAACTCACACAGTTTATTACCTTCAAAGAAGTTGAGTGACTTACAGTCCTGATCCATGTTATATTCTTGTCCGCAGATGACGAAATGGGGGACAGATTTTTTCACGTATGTAAAGTTCTTGAGGACTCTGTTTTCTGCAGGGTTTAATTTGTGATCCAGTGATCCACACTGACTCCCAAAACTCATCACTTCAAGTATCATCGGTACTATAAACACTAAAATCATTTTGCAACGAAGAACACACATCCGAAGTACTTGCTGCGTCATGATTAAATCAATGATTTCAGTTGATTATATTCAGAAATGTTTTTGAAATAGGCGGATAAAAATGTTCCAAAGCAAATCAAGTCAAATAAGTCGGGCTTTATCAATTTGTTTCCAATCCAACCAGTAATTCGTCAGTCACTGTTAGATAGAATCCCGACTGTACAGCACAAAGAACAACGTTGAAATGAACACTGACTTCGGCGTCGGCATAGGGTGTTCACACATCCCAACGAATGATGTGTGTAAAGACCTGATTGGTAACGTATAAACGCCCATCACTTGATTGGTCGGGGCAAAATATAACGTTCTGTGATTGGTCTGTATCCTCTCATTTCAGCACAGACGTCATGCATATAATACGTTCCATGACGTCAGGGCGTGATTTGTTTATCAAAAGCCAGCAATCAATAATTGTACTGGTTTAATAAACGCGCATCGCGTGCCCAGAGTCATATGCAATATACTGTTTAATTTCATAAACGAGTCTGGTGTGGATTATACAATATGAGTTTGTATAATGCCGAATCACATTGCAACTGTCGTAGATGGAAGATGATAGTGTCATTCCATGGGAATGGAATGTCACCTAGGGATTATCAGTGATTTTTATTTTATTTTATTTTATTTTATTTTATTTTATTTTATTTTATTTTATTTTATTTTATTTTATTTTATTTTATTTTTATTTTATTTTATTTTATTTTATTTTATTTTATTTTATTTTATTTTATTTTATTTTATTTTATTTTATTTTATTTTATTTTATTTTATTTTATTTTATTTTATTTTATTTTATTTTATTTTATTTTATTTTATTTTATTTTATTTTATTTTATTTTATTTTATTTTATTTTATTTTATTTTATTTTATTTTATTTTATTTTATTTTATTTTATTTTATGGATTGGATTGGATTTGATTTTACCTCTATTGGAGTACTGAACACACAACAAATCTTTGCTCCCAATGAAGGTAGTATTGGTCCATCCGGCAGACATATGCACCTAGTTTGGATGGCTTAGCTGGGGTTTGAATATTTACAGACAAACATGTTGAAACAAAATTAGCAAAATCTTATTCGGTCACTGACAAATTCTCAAAAATTTAGATGATTTGGCATGGAATGACCCGATAATTATTAGGGGCCTACAGTTTGATTAAAGAGCTAACACCATCACTATGTAATTCTCAAGGCATTTTACATTATTAGAATTAATTTCTTCAGGTTTACTTACTGTCACCCATCGGTGATTAAAATTCAATAACAATATCTGCCCCACGGTCTTCATTTATACTCCTGGATGAAGGGAAGCAATTCATGATTGAATGTCTTGTTTGAGGCCACAAATGCCACAACCGGCACAGCTATGACTCGAACCCACATTATGAATACTTAAACCCGTGTTTTATCGGCAATTTCCGGAATTAAACATTTTCCTTGGAATATTGAAATTTCCTTTTAGAAAGGAAAACAACTACTTTTCACAAATTAGTTTGGTTTAACAGTATAACACTGCCAATATTATGTTATGCCGTGATCCACCATCAATTAATTTAAAATGTTGCTTCTCACGATTAATTTGAGAAATTTGTACTATTAAATCATTTGTTTTCCCTTCCTCAAGTAAAATAGCAAATTTCCGATGAAAAAGATAATTTCCGGAAATTGCCGAAAGTAGCTAAACACACAGACGATTCATCTTTAATGCTATGGTCTCACAGAGATTTCGACTCTCTAGATCGTGTTTCGTCAAGATTTTAGATTTTTTACAAAAATTTTTCGAGAAAAGTCGAAATAGTCTAAAGAGTCTAAAAAAATCGAAACTGTCGATATTTGTCGATATTTGTCGAGATTTGTCGAAAAAAAAAATCATTAATCGAAAATTATTAAACCTGACCAATATTTTTCGATAAAGTTTCGATCAAATTTATCGAAATTTTTTCGACATTTTATCGAAACTGTCGAAAATGAGATCGAAATAGTCTTAACAGTCTAAAAGTTCGAAAACCAGTCGAAATAAATCTAAACTCTCTAAATAGTCTAAACAATCGTTACAGTCGAAATAAGCGGAACATTTTTCCAAATTTTTTAAAACAATCGAAAATTAATCGAAAAAAATTAGAAATCAATCTGAACAGTCTGAACAGTCGAATTTTGTCGAAATGCCAGTCGAAATGTTCTAAACAGTCGAAAGTCGTCGAAATAAAATCGAAAATTAATCGAAATTGTCGAGAAAATACAAACAAAAAATTTTCTCACGGAAAACAGATATTTTGTCGATATTTATACGAGATTTTGACGAAATTATTAAAAATAACAAAAAAAACAAGAATCGAAATATATTTCGACAGAAAGATCGAAATATTCCGGTGGGACCATAGCATAAGCTACAACTATCAATGACATCTTTCAATAACACTCAGCTGCTGGCTATAATCTATGATATCTTCTTTCGGTGAAAACAGTTTGATTGGTCACTGGCAAATGCCTTTGACACAATCAAGGGTAATGTGTTTATCAAAAGCCAGCAATCAATAATCTTATTGGTTTCATAAACGCATCGCGTACACAGAATCATATGCATTATACCGTATAATGCCATTAACGAGTCTCGTATAGATTATACCAGTACGATTATAGGAGGTCGTGTAATAAAGCCGTCTCACCTTGAGACTCCAACAGTTGAAGGATTTTGTCATGAACGAATAATTCTTACGTTGACGTTTGGGCTTGAAATTTTATTTTATGTCCATATAGGAGAACAATTCAATATATTTTGGAGATGTCCAATTGAGTTTGATTTAAACATGTGATTATTTATGTATCTTGAGATTACCACGAGTGTGCATGGGCTTTAACGCCAGGACGATGTATCTACTTAAAATGTCAATAAAATGTTCGATAAGTCGAACATAGTAAAAATGCATGAATACTGTTCAATTTATTCAAATGGATTTTGTTTGCCTTCGGATGGCAGTAATATACTTTCCATATAGGGTCCTACTTATTTCACTTAGCGGGGTAAAATATGTATGTGCTGAACACAGCAATTGCAAATGAATGTTTCCATATTTCTTCTCTGCCAGTACGTTTATTGTCACGTTTAGCACTAGAATGACAAAACAGTCATTATGAGTACAGGAATGTCGCTAAACAACTATTATATTATAGACTTTCTCTGGATTTAAATCTAAATCACCTCTGCCATAAAAACTACAAGCCTTCTTCGATGGTTTGATTTGGTAGTTTATTTACCGACCAATGCTCAATTTGCCCACTGTAAATCGATATTGGAGGGTGTCACACCCTTACACCCAGCATATTTGACAAAGCACCTCCCAGTACAAATCTGTTTTAAGTTAACATCCTGAGTACTTGCTGCATCATAATTAAATCAATGATTTAAATTGATCATATTCAGAATGTGTTTGGAATCGACGGATGGAAATGTTCAAAGGCAAATCAAATGAGTAGAACTTGATCAATCTGTTTTCAATCCAACCATTAGATGATGGTAGATCACTGTTAGAATCACTGTTAGAATCACATGATTGGCCAATGCAATAAACATAACGTTCTGTGACTGGTCTGTACCTCTAATTTAAGCACATACAAGTGTAGGAGTATAATACGATTACATGACGTCTTTCAATAACACTCAACTGCTGGCTATATTCTGTGATATATCAAAAAACTCTGATTGGTCACTGGGAAATGCTTCTTACACAAATGCCTCTTACACAAGCAAGGGAATGAGTGAATTTATCAAAAGCCATCAATCAATAATTGTACTGGTTTAATAAACACATCCCATGCCCAGAATCATATACAATATGCCGTATAATTTCATACACGAGTCTCGTATAGATTATACCAATATTTAATGCCGCACCACCTTGAAACTGTTGTAGATGGAAGATTGTATAGTTATAATAATGATTTTGTTTATAGTTCCAATTTCATCAAGAAGTGATGTTCAATGTGCTTTACGTTATTATTATGTTAACAGGTTACTTTAAATTTGTCATGGATAATTTAATATTTCATTGGAATTACACAACCCCACCACCATGTTAGGCACTCATCGGTAATCAAAATTCAATAAGAAGCTCTTCCTTCACAGGTCTTCATTTGTACTCCTGGGTGAAGAGAAGCAATTATTGCGGCAACCCACTGATAACTTAAAGATGTATAGCTCGTGTGTATCGACAATTTCCCGAATACTCGGTGAGTATACAGTGCTATACACACGTCGGTGTAAGGCAAAATTAAATCAATTGTTTATCGCCCGACGCACTAGAATTTCACCCCAAAACCATATGCAAAATACCGTATAATTTTATACACGAGTCTAGTATGGATTATACCAATATGAGTTTGTGTAATGCCTAATCACATTGAAACTGTCGTAGATGGAAGATGATAGTGCCATTCCATGCCAACTCACATAGGGGTTGTCAGTGACCGACTCAGATTTTATTTTATTTTATGTTGGTAAAACTTGTAGCTTTGCATAGTGAAGAGAATAAGTAACACTACATGTAATTGCGGTGACACAATGTAAAAGTCTGTGAGTAGTAATTAGTTCTGTAAAGAACTGGAGGTTACAACTCGACGTTTCGATCAGTACGCTCTGATCGTCCTCAGGAGAATGCCAGACTCTGGGAAATGCTGCTGCTTAAGTAGGCTGCTGGAGGATCACGCAATGGCTGGATGCTGGGGGATTAGTGCATTGAGGTCTGCAGGCGAGAACTGGAATATACTTTCCATATAAGGGCCTTTTTTGTCGTAGTGAGGTAAGGATATTTGTTGAACACATGCATTATGAATGGCGATGGGGTCACTGGTACTGTGGGCTCGTTGGATATCTTCATGTTAGTGTGAAATGGCTTATAAAAACAAAATGCTTTTCAATACAACCGTTCTAAATTTAATTTCAAATGGTTTACATCATTGCACCCAAGGGCAAACACAAGCAAATACAGTACAGTTAATTATATGACAAACACCATAATAATATTCTATTTCGAGGAGATGACAATTATAGGAAAAACAAACTGTTGGTATTTTAAACTATTGTGAATATAGTAATTGATTTGATTTTTGCCCTACACCGACGTGTGTATATAGCACTGCGTACTCAGTGATAACCGAGTACCTGTGAACAAAACTTCATAGGCGACTCGGGCGGGATTTGAACCCACGACCTCCTGCTTAATAGTGCAGACGTCTTAACCACATCGGTGTAGGGAAGAAATCAGATCAATCGTTTATCACCCTACGCAAGAACTTCATCAACCTATGTGAATATAGTATGCATCTCAATTATTATTTTGATTGTATTGATATATTTTGTTTATACTTTGAAGTACTGTGGAAATCAATGAATAACATGTAGAAACTGCATACTATAGGCTTAAACATAAACACTGTTTGTCCGCCATGAAATCGTCCTGGTATATTCCCACTGTAAACATGAGACATGGTGTAAAAATACACACACTTTGAAAGAACACTGGGTTGCTTTCATTACTGTTATTATTAATATTAAATATAATAACAATATGAAATTATAATATGTTTATATCGATCACACTGGTGCACAAAGCGCTTATCATCGTTACCCATGCTCATCAAGAGCATTCATCCTTCCTGAAAACATCTCAGCTCCCTGGGGGAGCGTACAGCTCAGTTATTGCTACTTCGGCAAATATAACTAATAAAACACAACATCCGACTCTGTCATTAGTATAATGTTCTATTAGCCATTAGTCATAATTATAAGTAATCAGTCTAATGATCCGATATTTTAATACGTGAGGAATTGTTCATAGCGGGCAAGACCTCAATATTTTCAGATTTTGTGAATTCAATTTAAAACTGCTGCTTACATCTGCTACAAATGTTGAAATTATTCACCCTTGTTTTAACAAATGTTTGTGTTTATTATCGGGATAATCTAGCACATTGATTTGTTCATGTATGGACTTGTATCTAGTGTTGTCCGTTATGACCTCATCCGATAGATCTTCTTTTTTTTTCTTTTTTTTTTTGGTTATATATTTATTCATTATTATTATTGTAACGATCATCCTTGAGAAACAAAGAACGCTAGCGATGCGTATTTCTTCTGAAAGTGCAAGCTCCCTCTGTTGAAATAGAAATCTCTCTTCGCGTATATTATGGCGGATGGACTAATGGGAGGTGTAGGGTAGGGGTAGGGGTGAAGACTGGGTGTGTTGTTTCCCAGTAGGATTACTAGTTGGAGATGTGGCGGTAAAGGTGGCCTGTTTACCTTCCTTTAACTAACAACATATTTACGTCACAGACTGACAGTATATAGAGTCAGTGGATATAATATAAAACAGTTCCCATGGTTCCATTGTGGTTTATCATGTGTGGCAAAATTCAAAAGACGACGGATTAGTTAGTTAGCCATCAACCAATAATTGTACTGATTTCCTAAACGCATCACGTGCCCAGAATCATATGCAATATACCGTGTAATTTGAAATAACTAATGCATGCTATTCTGTGATTGGTTTGTAACGTCTCATTTTAGCTCGGATGTCATGCATACGTAGGAGTATCATACGATGTCATGACGTCTTTCAATAACACTCAGTTGATGGCTATTCATTTGATATCCCCTTACGGTGGATCAGTTTGATTGGTCACTGGCAATTGTGTCGAACACAATCAAGGGATGATTTATTTATCAAAACTCATCAATCAATAGTTGTCAAAATTTCATAATGCATCTCGTGCCCAGAATCATTATGCGATATTCCCTATAATTTCATATGCGAATCTCGTATAGATTATACCGATACGATTATAGGAGGTTTTGTAATAATGCCGTATCACCTTGAAATTGCAGTAGATGGAGGATGTTGTCAAGAACGAGTTAATTGCGGGTAATTGTGATGACGAATTTTAATAAGCAGAGCCACGTCTGACGTTTGACGTTCGTAATGCCGCATCGTATATCAATAAAGCGAATCCACTTCTGACATTTGACGTCTGGCATTATGAAGGTATTACCATGGCTTACCGGCACGACCACAAGAAATAACAATTGTGTATAACAAAACATATTTTAAAGCTAGCGTTGGGAAAACTGCTAGTTTTTTTTCAAAGTTTACAGCAATTATTGATTGTTTTAGTGTTCATTGGATTCATTCTTACTTTGAAATTGTCAACTGAATTTTGTCCATGGGGGACAACAATTCAGATGTGAAATTGTTTGATTAATTTTACTAAAATGATAGCACCTTAGAAAATATTTTGTGTTCAAAGTTAGTTTAATTTAGATATGTTATCCTATGTGTTTCTTCTTATTACCACGAGTATAAATGGGCTTTAACGCCAACACAATATGTACACGTTTGGGTGTCTGTAAGTGCATCCACACATTATAATTATCAAGAGATATATGTATAAAAACAAACATTTGAAAGTGAATTACCGGTACTGAAGGAAACGTTTTGCGTCGATCAGACGAACATAGTGAAAATGCATGAATACTGTTCAATTTATTCAAATGAATTATCTTTGCCTAAGTAATATACTTTCCATATATGGTCCTACTTATTTCAGTTATAATGGTGATTTTGTTTATAGTTCCAATTTCATCAAGAAGTGATGTTCAAGGTGCTTTACGTTGTTATTATCCATGTCAACGGGTTACTTTAAATTTGTCATGGATAATTTAATATTTCATTGCAATTATACAGCCCCACGACCATGTTAGACACTCATCGGTAATTAAAACTCAATAAGAAGCTCTTCCTTCACAGGTCTTCATTTGTACTCCTGGGTGAAGAGAAGCAATTCTTGCTTGAGGATACAAATAAATATTTATTGGAACATTGATAATTTCCTTTTTAAAAAGGAAAACAACTACTTTGAAAGAGATTTTTCACAAATTAGTTGTCGGGACCCACCATAAATTCACTTTGGTGCATAATTCCTGATTATTTCGAAAAATGTGTATTTTAAAGTATTTGTTTCCCTTCTTCAATCCAACCAGTATTTCGTCAGCTGATGGTAGATCACTGTTAGAATCACGACTGTACAGCACACAGAACAATGTTGAAATGAACACTGACTTCGGCGTCGGTACGGGGATTGTCGTGTATACCAACAAACGATGTAAATAAAGAGATGATTGGTCGTACTGTACTAACTTATGAATGCACATCACATGATTGGTCTATGCAATGAACATAACGTTCTGTGATTGGTCTGTACCTCTAATTTAAGCACATACGTGATACAAGCGTAGGAGTATAATACGATTACATGACATCTTTCAATAACACTCAGCTGCTGGTTATAATCTATGATATATCAAAACAGTCTGATTGGTCAGATTGGCAAATGCCTCTTACACAAGCAAGGGAATGAGTTATTTATCAAAAGCCCAGAAATATATACAATATGCCGTATAATTTCATACACGAGTCTCGTATAGATTATCCCAATATAAGTTTATTTTATGCCACATCACCTTGAAACTGTCGTAGATGGAAGATTGTAGTTATAATAGAGATTTTGTTTATAGTTCCAATTTCATCAAGAAGTGATGTTCAAGGTGCTTTACGTAATTATTATCCATGTCAACGGTTACTTTAAATTTGTCATGGATAATTTAATTATTTCATTGGAATTACAATTATTTTTATTTTTATAGAAAACATCTCTAGACCCTCTGAAACAAGTTAAAATTGTTAACATTGGGAAAACCAGTTCATTTACCCATGTAATTAACGATTTTACAACCTACTACACGGGGTAGATGTGCTTGTCACGCCGCGTATAAATGAAAATGCGTATACTCGCAGGGTTTTAACAATACAAATACATATGAGCACATGTACACATAGTGTGCATTTTCAATTCTAGTATGTGGACCAACAAATATCGCAATCTGGCTCACCCACACACCTGACTTTCTCTACAAACCGCACACCATAGCCAACAACGTTGGCTTGACTACATACTCTTGTGGAAAACAAAAACAAAACAAAACAACACCTTCGAACAGGAGGTGTGTGCTGCAGTTGGGAGTCCGGGACAAAACCATCAAACTTTCAAATCTGATACATTGATGATATATATTTCATAATAATGTTTTTCGATAAAATTAATAATTAAACATTTCACGTCTTAAATAAACTAATTTTGGCATTATGGTATGCATAAAACAAATCTAATAATTATATTTCGTCGAGATAATATTTACTCTGGTAATTACACATTATTTGGAAGTAACCAATAAGCGTCGCGGATTTTGTTTGTTTCATGACAGGGTCTCGTAGTTAGAACGAGGTAGACCCTGGAGAAACAGTGATTTCCTCAACGCTGATTGGTTACTACAAATGAATTGGCTGATGAAAATAAAACGTTTGAATATAATTTTCGGGAAACAATAATACAGTTATTCAATATTATAATGCCTATTATGTATGTCAAATGTTTGTATGATTAACTATACCGAAAACAAAACACTGACATATGACGAAATAAATCCAAGCATTTATTTTTCATAGGGCGCATGTAAATAGTTTCTATAATTTGTATTAATTATTTATTTGTTTTAACACTTTTTTAACTAAAAAAACATTTGTAGTGTGAGGTGACTTGTCAAATATGCTTGCTGCCGGTTTACTGCAATGGTGATTTTGACAGGACCCTAGCCAATGGCAAATCGAACATCAGTCGTAAGATAAACCACCAATCAAGTCATCGAAGCAGACCAGTTGTTGTGCAGGAGTTAATTTATATTTAAATTCTGGGGAACGTTTGTAATCCCCTCCTTTCGAGATTTTTCTCACGACTACCACCTTCGTCCAGCGGTTTGAAGGTGTTCAGTGTTTTTCCACTACTGAAGTCAGTCGGCAAATGAGCTTCCACACTACCCCCATCAAAGACTATGTCCTCGCTACGCCCCTGGATGTTGATTACTTATTTGTTCATGAGAGAGTTGGGTGGCTCCATCCATCTTATTACTGGCATTGCTTCTTTCTGAAAACCCTTACACAATGTTCACATTAACAGCAGCCACTGGGAGCCTATACCAATTACAATCAGCCCAGGGTAATTCAATATGTTAATTGAAAATGGAATAGCATTTAAGGTTACCCTAACCCTAACCCTGTATCATTCCTGTGTTCAGCTCATTAGGCGTTCGGGTTTGTGCCCGAAACAGCTATTGTTTTTTATCGGGTTTCTTCTTCTTCTTCTTCTTCTTCTTCTTCTTCTTCTTCTTCTTCTTCTTCTTCTTCTTCTTCTTCTTCTTCTTCTTCTTCTTCTTCTTCTTCTTCTTCTTCTTCTTCTTCTTCTTCTTCTTCTTCTTCTTCTTCTTCTTCTTCTTCTTCTTCTTCTTCTTCTTCTTCTTCTTCTTCTTCTTCTTCTTCTTCTTCTTCTTCTTCTTCTTCTTCTTCTTCTTCTTCTTCTTCTTCTTCTTCTTCTTCTTCTTCTTCTTCTTCTTCTTCTTCCGGAAGTCAAAATTTAATGTTTAAAACAAAATCTTCCACAAGAGGTAAATTCACAATATTTGCACCATTGTACAGATCGTTATTTGTCAAAACAATTTTACACAAAGGTGACCCCAATTTGACCTTTACTTCCTCCCGAACACCTAGAGTTTGTGTAAACAAACTCGAATTTCTAGTTGTATCTTTAATAGTTAGGCTTCTATATGAGAAATGTATTACGGTCAACCGAAGTCAAACAAATTCCACGTTTGAATAAATGAATGCTTTTTTACTTTGTTCGACGCAAGATTAATTCACACGAACGAACATGAACCCAATCGTGTACACATTGTGTTGGCGTTAAAACCCATTTACACTAGTAGTAATAACAAGAAAAACACATATGATCACGTAATTAATTTAAACTATCTTTGAACACAAAAGGTGCTATCATTTTAATAGCAAAATTAATCAAAAAATTCCCATCTGAATTGTTGTCTTTCATGGTCAAAAACAGTTTACAATTAAACAAAAAATCAGCTTAATCCAACTCACACTAAAACAATCTGAAATTGCTGTAAAATTTGGAAAAACACATGTGGTATATCTTCAATGAAAGTAACAAATTTTTCGAAGAAGTTTTGCCAATCCTACTAATAGTGTACGGTGACTTTGAAATAATGTTTTCTAATACACAATTCTTATTTCTTGTGGTCTTGCCGGTAAACCTTGGTAATGGATTCATAATGTCAGACGTCAAATGCCAGAAGTGGCTTCGCTATATATGTGATTACAAGTCTCTGCAATTTTAAATTGATCAAGGTGACTTGGTAGAATCCTTCAGTTCTACTGTTGATGCTGCATTACGAACGTCAAACGTTAGACGTGGCTCTGCTTATTGAAATTCGTGATCACAATTACCCGCAATTAACTCGTTCTTGACAACATCATCCCACCTACCGCAGTTTCAAGGTGATACGGCATTATTACACGACCTCCTATATATTGGTATAATCTGTACGAGACTCGTATATGAAATTATAGGGCATATTGCATATGATTCTGGGCACGCGATGCATTTATGAAATTTTTTGACAACTATTGATTGTTGGGTTTTGATACCCCCTTGATTGTGTTAGACATATTTGACAGTGACCAATCAAAATGCTCTGCCAGCAATTGAGTGTTATTGAAAGACGTCATGACATCGTGTGATATACTCCTACGCATGCATGACAAAATGAGAGGATACAAACCAATCACAGCAGTGCACTTAATTGTGGTGGCTCTGGAGGGATACACAAGACCTAAATATTGACGTCAAAGTTCATGCAAAATTTCACGACGTTTTCCCCAAAGTTGCGAAATGTTACGTAAATTTTTATGTCTGCGACTTTTCTCCGGTCGCGAAATTTGACATCAAATTTCATTGTCTGCAACCTTCCCCGGTCGCGAAATTTGCTGTGAATATTTTTCCAGTAAGGTGCGTGGTCTGAGCTGCATAGCAATGCGACGCAACGGAGGAGTCCACTGGACTCTTTAGGCCTAGGGGGGATACTTCTGTTATGAGTATGACTGTTGGCCATGTTGACCATTCTGAAATAGGTGTGCACAGGTAACAGGTTAAGGGACTAAAGTAAGGGAGGAGGGCCAAAGTCATGGTACAGCCAAGCCTTTAAACTAATTTATAGGCTATTTGCCCAAAACAAATCCACGGTCGTGGAATACTATTGTTACAGAAAGGCTTTTCTTGTGAATTAATGTTTAATTCAAAACGATTTAATGAAAGTCTGACTTTCACATGAGAGACGAGCATTCTAACGTCATTGAATAATTATTATCATCAAATAACAGTTTTAAAACAGCTTATATGAGATAATGGCAATGCTATACTGCTGACAAAAAGAAGAAACAACATCACGTCGTGACTTACTGTCCATACTGTGCAGCGCCCGCTAGCGGCAGATCCTGAGAAAAGAGCGATTGTCTGATGATGTTAATAAAAATATCAAAAAATGCATCCTGTACCAAGATGAGTAACATGAATACTGTACAATGTGTCCGTTGATGAAATGAAAACAGTCTGTCTTTCTAAAACCCTATCAAGCCGGGGGGGGGGGGGACAATGTCCCCAAATGATATTTTGTAAGACCCCTCTCATACCCAAATCAACAATATAGGGAGTTCATAGTTGCCATCTAAAAATATATATCATTTGTTTTTAAAAACGGTCGTCTTTGGGATACAAACATCGCTAGCGGTTTGTCTTAACCCTACCAGGCCTAGGGGGCGGGGCACAATATTTCCCCCACCCAGCGGCGTAGCCAGGTCTTTTTCAGTGGGGGGGGCAGGGGGGGAATTGTGTTTCAGTGGGGGTATGGGTGTTTCCCTTTTCTGTTTCTTTTCTTTTTTGGGGGCACTATCGGAAATTTTCGTGGGTGTGGTACCTGGATGGCACTGGAAATTTGTGCAGCCCCCGTGGCTACGCCGCAGACCCCACTCAATGACAATTTTTTAATAATAATTATCTCCAGAACGCTTTCTCCGATCACACTGAATTTTGCTGACTTTTCCTAACTCTTCTTTGGGACACCTACACGCAAAAATCAATGAAAATGGGTGTCCATGGTTGCCATGGCAACCGTGTATTTTGAACAGGTCCAACTGAATTTCCACTTTTTTGTAAAAAACTACTAGATTTTTCATACTTTTAAACATTTAATGTGTTTTGGGGTTTGTTGTCAACTTTTAAACTCTGAACTGGACAATACCGTGTCATGTGACCACTTCCAGTGCATTCTGGGAATCCAATATGTTATACAGTGTGTCTAAAAAAAAATGCAAACAAAATTTAACCGAATGCCAGACGTAGAATGAGTAACCAACATAGATAATATAGGTATGGTTTGAAAGATACACCTTTCCACTTTAAAATGAGACATCAAACGTCCAAATCTGATAATGTTTGACAGAGTTATGAGTACTTTTCCAAGAGAGGTCAAATTGACGATGGGACCAAGTTTTTAAATGCAGTGATAATCGATTTTGTTTAGATGTGCAAGTGTTGAAATGTGGATGAACTGTTGATGATTACATCCCTTCCCCCTCAACATGCCCTCCCTCTCGCTCGATACACAGGCGACATCTACTCTCCATGTCTCCCATCGCTCTCCTAACAACATCTGGAGTCTGAAGCAGGACGTCAATCTCAGCTGTTATTCTGTCACGGAGAGTCTGCAGGTCCGGAGGGGGAGTCGTGTACACCTTGGATTTCAAGTATCCCCAGAGGTAGAAATCACACGGGGTGAGGTCTGGAGATCTCGGTGGCCATTCATGCACATGATTCAACGCTATGACACGGTCTCCGAACGCTTCATGAAGGCGGTCTCGGACAGCCAGTAGACGATGAGCCGGAGCGCCGTCTTGAGCCCACCACAGGCGCCTAAACACACCTCGCTAAACACTATCCGTCCTCATGCTAAAAATGTTTAGCATGTAAACATGTTTACAAACTGATAGCAAAAAAGTGTTTATAATTGTGTTTACTCGCTAAACACATTTGTGTAGGCCAAGCAATTATCCATACAGAGGCAATTAGGCTACCTTTGTCCCAATGCCTAAAATTGAAAACTTGGTCCCATCGTCAATTTGACCTCTCTTGGAAAAGTACTCATAACTCTGTCAAATATTTTCAGATTTGGACGTTTTATGTCTCATTTTAAAGTGGAAAGGTGTATCTTTCAAACCATACCTATATTATATATGCTGGTTACTCATTCTACGTCTGGCATTCCGTTAAATTTTGTTTGCATTTCTTTTTGAGACACACTTTATTTTGTCCCAAAAACATAATTTTTAAAGGTTTTTCAGAACCTTTTGCTAAGTGTGTACATTTATGTCATCACTAGTACCATGGATGTTATTATATCTGCCTTTATTGTACTTTTGATTAAACAATCTTAATTTTGGGTCAAACTCTTTAAAAATTATGTTTTTGGGGAAATGACCCAAAATATTGCTTATAACGGAATTTAGATGTCAGATTGTTGCTTTTACTGAAGACACCACTTGTGCCAAATTTCATGGCCGTCGGATAAACATTAAGGAAGTTATTTGGAAAATACTATTGTTGACCAAAAATTTCCACGGTGACCTATGAAAGTTTTCATGGCCTCATTAGATAGAAAAAGTTTCATGAAAATCGGCTGTTGAAAACAGAAAATACGGAGTGCGGGGGGGGGGGGGGGCACAGTGAGCCCCTGCCCAGGTCTGAGAAGGAAAAAACTCTGAAGTGCTCCCTCTGTTGATATAAAATTATTCCCTATGCGTATTTGGTGCGTAGGAAGTACTGCTTGGGTGGAGTGGATGTGATTGGGGCGGGATGTAGGCGAAGTTTGTCCAGTAGCCCAATTATCTCGATTGGGGGGGGGGGGGGGGTACATTATGTTGACATAAAATAATCCCCCTACGCGTATACAGTGGATCGGTGTGATTGGAGCGGGGTGGGGGTTGGCGTATTTTTTCCAGTATCCAAATTTGCTCCACGCAGAGGGGGGGGGGGGGGTAGGGAATTTGATTTTTAAGGCGAACTAAACATGCATAGGGACTTGAAATAATGAGTGGGTAGACAGAGGGGCTAAAGGAACAAAAACAGGAATGAGGAGACGGATTCAACCCTAAGCTCAATTGATTATCCACTGATACTCAATATTAATGTGACACTCACTCAATTGAAAAAGAACATTGACTCTTTGTTCGGTTCCTATCACTCAGTTTATTGCACGTCATTGGTCAACAGAACAAGTTAATTTACAATACACACTACGGACCATGAAATATTGACTACATGTTTCAAGTAGTTAAAAGCGTGTCCATCCTTCAAACATTCAGTAGTCTATGTACGTTTACCATTATTGTTTTTAGTATCAACATTGAGACACAACTATGCATAGGACCAAACATTTGTTTTACGTTACAATAATTGACTGGATACTTCAAACTCCCTTCACCCCAGTCTACACGCTTTATACTCGCTTGAACAAAGTCGAACATTTGTGTGACCCATCACAGCTTTAAATTTACATTGCGGTATTTACAGGCAAAATGTTGAAAATAATTATGTTTTCTTTATCACTAAATTCTCTTGTGAATAATTATGCAGACCGTTCATACATCAGATACAAACAGATAGGACACATCGGTTTTAAGGTGCTTTCTTATATTAAAAACAATAAATCAGTACATTTCGCAGTCTCTAGATTTTCAATAAAAATTGCTTATAGACAAGATGCATGGGAATTATACAATTAAAATTATACTACACTCACTGGCCATAAGTATTGCAACACACACCAAAGTTCAGTTTGGAGAACTGTGTTACAATAATTTATTTTATTTTATTTACACTACTTAAGACTTCTTGAAAGTGCCTGTGTTTTGAAGTCAATGTTCTATTTTACTGTTCTTGCTCGGAAATTATGTAATACACGATCGATGAAATCAGATTAAATGATCATCTCACCTGTTACTGTAAAGTGCTCAGTTTTGAGCATGTTGCAATACTTTTGGCCAGTGAGTGTATTAATTTCAATGTCAATCTCTGATTCTACTACATGCCGTGTGTCCACGGCTGCCCCAGTGACGATGTTCCATTGACTCATAACTGAGTTTAAGTTTAATGACGAAATAAACATTGCTACATTATGAATAATTAATTTATGTACATGTAGTATCTTGTCAAACCTGCTCTAATCGCATGATTGTTTACTATTAATGTATGACAAAAGTCAATGCAACTCCCATGTACACAAGAGAGATGAGTTATGCGAAAGAGTACCGATATATCTTTTAAGAAACATTAAAAAATATTTATATTTTAAATTGTATTATAAGATAGTGCATCTCCCATAATTGTTGTATATGAGTTATGGCCATATGTTTGTATTTATTTGTAACTAATACCGAATTAATAAAAAAAAGAGTTTAATTACGCTGTCATTCTTTCCCTCCAAACAGTGACCATGTTTCAATCTTAATGAATTTGTTAATTTATCAATTTTTTATAAGGTTTTTCAATTTTGAATTAAGTACTTATATATTTAACTAAAAGTGCAAATAAGAAAGTCGCCAAAAATTATGTTGAACTATTATTCATTATAACCTAACACGACTACTGAATATCTTCAATATTATTTAATTAAAAACAACATGTCCGTCCTCGCCTGAAAACACAATTCAAAACCCAACCCGTTTACCAACAAAATGTTTACTTTCATAAATTCTAAGCTGTCTTATTTCTAAGTTAATATAAATGTTTTCTTGCTTTATACAATTTGAAGGTGTAAGTATTTCATCGTCAAATTCTACCTGAGCACAGAACATTCATATTATGTGATGGATGGACCATGATTGGAGCCAAACTAATTTCATACGCGATAAGTTTCTTAATGATGTAAATTTCTTCTCGAAAAAAAAATCAAATCAAAGGTACAATATCATCACAATCAACAGGGCATGGAATCGGAGTGATAGTTTTAGATTAACTCAGTGATAGAAAATAATATCTCACGTGATAAGGTAATACAACTGTTGCTGCTGAATAAATGAGGCAGTAATTTTCAGTCACAGTGTTCATCTTAAACTAGGACACCGATTCCATGCCCTGTTGAAAGTCAGCACTGATCATCACAATATTGTCAATTTAATAAATAAAACGGACAATCGATTTGCTTGTTTGTGTGTGAGTGTGTGTACTTATGCTCAAGATATCTCAAAACTGTTTCCGTGGATTTGGGTGAAATTTGCTGACTATGTTTCTACACAGACCAATCGATTAGATTTTGATGAAGATCCGATTTCAGAAAAGCGTATTTTTAGGACTACAACGTTTCTAACGTTAACGTTATAGCGGATCAGTGAGTTAATAAGTAGAAACGATAGGGGCGCACTAATGTCCTGTTTACTTATAAACTAATGTTTTCATCAAGTTTCAAGAATCGTTGGTGGTTCAGCGTGAGATTTTTTAATGTTTTTTTTATATATTTATTTTTTGACAATATTAGTACCAGTACAGCATAATCAAATAGGGTCATTGACGACTTCTATGATTTTTTTCTACCCAGCTCTACTTGGCGGAGGTTTGCGCTCTAAGAGTGCTTTTCTGGTAAATAGATTGTCTTCACATCATTGAAGGGTTGTAATGTTTACAATTAGCGTACTGACGTCAGTGACGTGTGTATTATTATATGTCATTGTGGGACCTACCATAAATTCATGTTGTTACATATTTACTGTATAACCTTGCTTCTATAAATATAATAGCAATGTTCTGCGGAAATTGTCGATAAAATAGCACAAAACACGGGTGACACGTGTTATACGTTTATTGTTGTAATTTAGAAATTAAACATTGTGTTATCATACCAAACTTATACATGTAATTCTTCTGTAATTCTTTATGTGACTAAGTAAAGTTTTCTTATTTTTCTTGTTCTTAAATAAACAAGTGATAATTTATTCCAGCCCCGTTCCCATCAATACCAAATGCTATACTTACATGTCTGTTTCACGCATTTTCATACTCGACGTTTTGAGAGGATTGAAGTTGTTAAACCAGTTCTTCCACACAATGCCTTTGTAATCCTGATACTGCCCATCTGGGTAATAATGACCATTTAAGTGAGAGTACAAACAGGTATGAAACCACCAGGCTCCTTCACGGATTTGTGCACAATTTTCCTCTTTCGCATCATTGTCAGTATCCTTTGTTGTGAAGGGTTTTCCTTTGTGATACCAAAGAGAGTCACCAGCAGTGCTGCTCACATCGTATTCGCCATAATTCAGTGTGTAATTCTCACCAGTGATTTGGAAATCCGTGTATTTCGCGAATGCCGTATCGTCAATCCAATCTGTGAGATCTATGCGGAGGTCCCATGTCCCGTGTGATTTATCACAGGTCAGACTCACCAAATTCTCATTGCCTAGCCAATGTTCCCCGCTTAGATCACCGAAGCCAGCCTGGTACTGACTCCAATCACGATAGAAGTCCACACTGCCATCCTCTCTCCGCTGAAATACAATCCATCCCCCGCCATCAATATCCATGTAGCAATAGATTTGGAGACCATCACTAAGTCCCTCTGGGTATATCTTGTAGACACCACTAGTGCGGTAACCTGCCTCCAAAAGCGTCTTACAACTTCTGTAGCGATCAACGGACATATCAGGCAATGCGAAGAGAGGTGTGTCTTCATTTGCATCGAAGTACACACTCCCTTGATCTTCAACGAAGGATTCAGGATGCTCAGCCCTCGTAGAATTGTTCAACTCGCACAGTTTATTACCTTTAAAGAAGTTGAGTGACTTACAGTCCTTATCCATGTTACATTCCTGTCCGCAGATGACGTAATGGGGTACGGTTTTATTCACGTATGTAAAGTTCTTGAGGACTCTGTTTTCTGCAGGGAGCAATTTATGATCCAGTGATCCACACTGACTCCCAAAACTCATCACTTCAAGTATCATCGATACTAGAAACACTAAAATCATTTTGCAATGAAGAACACACATCCCGAGTACTTGCTGCATCATGATTCAATCAATGATTTCAGTTGATTATATTCAGAATGTTTTTGTTTAAAATGTTCAAAAGCAAATCAACTCAAGTGAGCCGATCTTGATCAATCTGTATTCAATCCAACCAGTATTTCGTCAGTCATCGATAGATCACTGTTAGATAGAATCACGACTGTATAGCACACAGAACAATTTTGAAATGAACACTTCACTTCGGCGTCGGCATAGAGTGCAGGGATTGTGTACGTATACCAACGAACGATATATGTAAAGACCTGATTGGTCGTACTGTAATAACGTATGAACGCCCATCACCTGATTGGTCGATGCAAAATATAACGTTCTGTGATCGGTCTGTATCCTCTCATTTCAGCACAGACATCGTACATACGTAGAAGTATAATACGTTCCATGACGTCAGGGCGTGATTTGTTTATCAAAAGCCAGCAATCGATAACTGTACTGATTTCATAAACGAATCGCGTGCCACAGAATCATATGCAATATACCGTCTGGTATGAATTGTACCAATATGAGTTTGTGTAATACCGAATCACATTGAAACTGTCTTAGATGGAAGATGATAGGGCCATTCCATGCCAACTCACCCAGGGGTTGTCAGTGACTGACTCAGATTTTTTTGATTTTTTCCTGATTTTCTTTTTGATTTTTTCCTGATTTTCTTTTTTAAATTTATTATTATTATTTTTTTATTTATTTATTTAAGTTTTTTGTTTCAACATACCGGTAGCTCTATGGGAGTTGTGAACACACAACAAATCTTTGCTCCCAATGAAGGTATGACAAGGTTCATCCTTGTTTGGGGGCAGACATTATGCACCTAGTTTGGCTGGTTTGGCTGGGGTCTCACAGACGAAAATGTCAAAAAACTACCTCCTTCTAAAGGATGGATGACAAGGTGGGCCACTACCCACGTAACTGAAACATTTACATCTTAAAATATTATATCCTATCAATGTATGTAAGAAAATTCAGACGTGTTTACCTATTTACATATTTCTATGTACACAGTCATATACAATATAAAAGCAATCGGACCACTCGTGTGTTCACCAGAGGGGCCCAACATGGCAAAAAAGTAACCTATATCGGCTCAATTGTGGGTTTTGAAGGACCCCTAACATGAACAGGAGATGTTACTACTTTTGACAGCAGATTCTAGTAGATTGGGTGTCATTCAGCCTGTGTAACAATTTACAGCAAAATACCTTCTTCCAGTTTTGAGATACAGGCATCTGAAAATGCCCAAAAATCACTGACGCAACTTGAAGGGAGAAAAGGGGGCGTAGCTATATTATTCAGGGCCTATATCTCAGAAACGACTTGGAGTTGGGAGCAAATATTTGTTGTGTGTTCATTACTCCCATAGAGGTATGTTGAAAAAAATCAGCAAAATCTGAGTCGGTCACTGACAAATGTTCAAAAATTTAGGTGATTTGGCATGGAATGACGCGCTAATAATTAGAGTTTGATTAAAGTGCCAACACCATCACAATGTGATGCTCAAGGCGTGTTTATTATTATTATCCATTTCATCGGGTTTTCTAACTGACACTCATCTGTTATCAAAACTCAATAACAATATCTGCCGCCACGGTCTTCATTTATACTCCTGGGTGAAGAGAAGCAATTCATGATTATGCTATAAACCGGCATGGATAGGACTCGAACCCATTTTCTGATTACATATATAAGACTGTGTTTTGTCGGTAATTTCAGGAGTTTTAAATTTTCATTGGAGCATTGATAATTTCCTTTTAAAAGAAAAACAACTACTTTTCACAAATTAGTTTGGTTTACACAGTACAACAGTGCCAATATTATGTTATGCCGTGATCCACTATAAATTAATTTAAAATGTTGTTTCTCACGATTAATTTGAGAAATTTGTGCTATTAAATCATTTGTTTTCCCTTCCTCAAGTAAAATAGCAAATTTCCGATGAAAAATTTCCGGAAATTGCCGTTAAAGTAGCTAAAAACACAGACAATTCATCTTTAAGCTACAATTATCAATGATCAATGATCAATGATCAATTATCAATTAATTTCGGTAGTAAAACAAAAAACTCGCTTCCCACGATTATTTTGAGAAATTTGTACTTTTAAATCATTCGTTTTCCCTTCCTCAAGTAAAATAGCAAAGTTCCAATGAAAAAGAAAATCCGGAAATTGTAGCTAAAAGCACAGACGATTTATCTTTAAGCTCCAATTCTCAATGACGTCTTTCAATAATCCTCAGCTGCTGGCTATAATCTATGATATCGCCTTGAAAACAGTTTGATTGGTCACTGGTAAATGTCTCTTACACAAGCAAGGGGGTAATTTGTTTATCAAAAGTCAGCAATCAATAATTGTTTGGTTTCATAAACGCATTGCGTGCCCACAACCAGATGCAATATGCCATGTAATTTGAAATAACTGATGCATTCTCTTCTGTGATTGGTCTATATCCTCTCCTTTCAGTTCAGACACCGTGCATGCGTAGGAGTATCATATGATGTCATGACGTCTTTCATTTGATATCCCATTACGTTGGAACAATTCAATTGGTCACTGGCAAATGTGTCTAACACAATCCAAGGGTAATTTGTGTATCAAAACCCAACAATCAACAGTTGTCATAATTTCATAAATGCATCATGTGCAAAGAATCATATGCAATATGCCCTATAAGTTCATACGAATCTCATACAGATTATACCAATACGATTATAGGTGGTCTTGTAATAATGGCGTATCACCTTGACACTGCAGTAGGTGGGGCATGTTGTCAGGGATGAGTTAATTGCGGTTAATTGTGATCAAGACTTTCAAGAAGCAGATTTATTTATCAAAATCCAGCAATTAATAATTGCACTGATTTCATAAACGCATCGCGTGCCCAGAATCATGCAATATGCCGTATAATTTCATACAAGACTCTCGTATGGATTATACCAATACGATGAGGTCGTCATGACGTCTTTCTGTAACAATTGATGGCTATTCATTTGAAATCCCTTTACGGTGGAACAGTTTGATTGGTTATTGGCAAATGCCTCTTACACAAGCAAGCGGTTTATTTATTTATCAAAAGCCAGCAATCAATAATTGTCCTGGTTTCATAAACGCATCGTGTGCTCAGAATCATATGCAATATACCGTATAATTTCATACACGAGTCTCGTATGGATTATACTAATAGGATTATATGAGGTCGTGCAACAATGCCGTATCACCTTGAAAAAGAAAAAAAGAGAAAGAAAAAGAAAAAGAAAAAGTAAAAGAAAAAAGAAAAAAAAGAAAAAAAGTAAAAATGAAAAAAGAAAAAAGAAAATAGAAAATAGAAAATGGTAGATGGAGGATGTTGTCAAAAACGAGTGAATTGCGGGTAATTGTGATCACCAAGAGAGTCACTAGCGATGCTGGTGACGTCGTATTCGCCGATATTCAGTGTGTATTTCTCGCCAGTGATTTGGAAATCCGTGTATCTTTACGTTTTACCTGGAAAGGATTTGTCAACTGTAATGTAAAGAAACACGACATATAAATTTGAATTTAGCTGGTAATCTTTAGCATTTACACAAAATTACTACGGCATGCTTTGACTTACATTAATAAAACTTGGTACATTAAATATTAATTTATATGTCGTCAGGATGACGTCAGCGGTTGCTATCCCTAGAGGGCGCTGTATTTGGATGCATATACCTATTATACGCAATGAATAAATGGTTAAAAGTATTTAATTTTAGCACAATAACGTTATGAAAACTCCTGAACCTTAATGCATTTTAACCACAGGTGTTGCCAACAGATGACTTTATTAGTTTGTTCACCTGCATGTCTCAACATACCTTGGTGTGAAGTTAGATAGTTATGTTGCATGCCACCAAAATTTGGCTGACCAGTGTGATACACGCAGCGTCCTATAGCTGCCCGTGCCGTCCTGTGCCGTCCTGTGTCGTCCTGTGCCGGCCTGTGCCGGATTTTGTCCAGCTTGTGCTGTATGGCCAGAACTAGGAGAGCCAGCGTCATCCTATGCACTTCCAATCGAGTTTTTGTGTATACTTCTGAAGAAGCAACGATATTCCCACGGTGGACAGCAGCCTGAAAAATACTCTGCGCACAGTCACCGGGTGCCTTCGACCCACCCCTATAGGTATACAGCCTTCAGAGCCCCACAGGCAAGCAGTGAATCTACTAAGCAGTGAATCTAAGATCGCATCTGAATGAAACATCTGCGGACGAAATACATTCATGTTTGGAGGAAACACATATTACACCCCATGTGAACCCTTTCAAGCCGGTTGATGATTTCCTGTACCTAAAACGAGGCCGGAATGACCTTCCATTGGGCAACCCTTCCCGAAAATAAAATGTGTGTCATCGAATTTGGAAGAAAGCCTTGCCTCAGAAATCTCTTCTTGCTGCAGTCGACACTTGTTACAAGACTCATTTTCCTCTTGACTGTAAGTTCCAAGAAAAATGCAAGGGCGTTTGGTATTTCCTGGAGACAAGTGTCTTTAACCAGGAATCAAGAGGACGAAAGGACTCTGAAGGCATATATTTCATTAAAAAGAAATTAAAGAAAGCCAGAGACTGATTTCATAGCTGCTGAGGACACACATTAACATGTACTAGGAAAACATAATGTGGGTTTATTGATATATTCTCCCTGCTCCACTCCCCCACCACCCACCCCCTTCCACGATTACTTTCAGCCAATGTTTTTAATGTATTTGTGTATTTAGTTTTACTAAAAATATTCCCCAAAATTTTACAAAAAATCTCAAATTTACCATAATTTCTTTAAAGTTTCAATCTTTGATTTGTTCAAAGTTTCCTTAAAATCATTTAGTAATCTTAATTGTGTTTTAAATTTTAAGATTTCTTCAGTTTTGTAGTCAAACCCGTTAAGGCGGCAGTGGGGGTACACTATGAAAATCGTTGCCCTAAATCCTGGATTGGCCTACACACTGTTTTGATGTCAATTATATAGAGCGGCTCTAAGGTCACATTCAGCTTTGAGCTGTACTCATTTTCCAATAGATGGAGGTGAACAAAAAACAATTTCCGTACTGCAGAAAACTAAATTTGACCTGAGAACCACTCTTTACTATTGACTATTCTTTACAGTTATAAAACTATTAAGCAATTTTATTGTTGTTTTTTGTTTTTGTCTTTGTTTTTGTTTTTATCTAGAGAAGGTTTGCAGTAACACTATGTAAAATTCTCTATTTCGTTTTAAAGATTGCTTCTGGTAAGAACCAGTGGCTTCAACTCGATGTTTTGATCAGTATGTTATGATCATCTTCCTTCTCCTGAATATGACCAGAGCATTACTGATCGCTTGGTGGAGATTTTACATGGTATTACAAGCTTTGCAAGGTGTTGAGAGTAAGAAAAAAACTGGTTTACGGGGACCCTGTAAACCAGTTTTTTCTTTAACCTTCCCTAGTTTACCTCACTCACCAAGTAAAGCTTCAAATCACACACGAACACATGATGGGACTAAATCATTTAGTACGTTTGAATAGCGTGTAAAACGTTCATATAGGGGCATACAATCCCTTCTCAAATGGTGTAAACAGACTTATTGAGTCCCTCTAGACCCAAGAAAAAAATTTCAAGCCAAAAAAATGTTTATATGGGTGCCCAATATACAACCTCGCGCGCATGAAGGCACTAAATCATTTAGTACGTATGCCTAATATACAACCTCGCGCGCTTGAAGGCACTAAATCATTTAGTACGTATGAATACGTATGAATAGCGTGTAAAAGTTCACATTGGGGCACACAATCCCTTCTCAAATGGTGTAAACAGACTTATTGAGTCCCTCTGGACCCAAGAAAACAATTTCAAGCCAAATATAAAGTTTTATATGGGTGCCAGCCCACAATCCCTTCAAAAAATTTTTTTACCCAAAACCATTTTTTGGGCACAATTTTTGCACTGCTGACATTCTACAGAGAAACCAAGAGATTCTATTTGTCTGGCCATTCTAATACCCACAACCAGACCTCAAAATAAACATCTCAGGTTGCCGGAATGTCTGAGCAATGTCTGGGATTAGTGCGGTAATGTCAATTGATAACAGCTGTACTGTTTCAATGGGTTGTCTGCTGGCAAGGCCCCCCCCCCACCCCCTTACTTTGAAAGCTGCATACCGGGTCAATGGTTCACCCCAGGTTGAATTTTTTTTACCATGTTATCAGGCACTGTATCAATAGAAAACTTATGAAAAATGGCTGAATTTGAGTTTTCAATGACGTAGTAAACAACAATTGTTTACAAACGGACTAAATGAAATAGCACCATGCAGCACCGCAGGGATTTATTTTAAGCAATAAAATATTCATCTTTCGCAGTTATTTTGATAAGAATTTTGTCATTCAATCCTTCTTATGTTATTGTTTTGGTTAAAGCATTTTCTTTTCAATATAACGGCTAGGAATTGAGCGACATAATTACACAACCATTGGGCAAACGCTTGGATAATTGCAGGTAAAATCTGCCCTGATTTTTGACACATTAAGGCCATCCAGTACCCATGAGTTGGTTAGATATAGGAGAAGTAATCACTCATTGGTTAGGAACTATGCCTAAGCGTTGGTTAGATTTTGACCAACAAATGGAAACTTTGATGTGCTCAATAGATGGTTACAAAGACAAGTTGCCCAATTAGTGGTTAATTACATTTATCCAATTGTTGAGAGAGTTCAATTTACCGAAGAATTAGGTAAATACTTTTACCCAGTAAGAGTGACTAATGTATTGCCCAATAGATTGGTATGCTGACTATTTGCTCTACGTTGGGTAAAATGTTGGGTAATTATTTGCCCATTTTTTACAATTGTACTGCAATGGCTAAAAATAAGAAAGTTTTTAACAATTTATTTATTTGCGCATAATATTCATCTAAATACAGCGCCCTCTAGATTTGGTTTCCATGGCAACCACTGACGTCATCCTGACGACATATCAATTAACATTTAATGTGCCAAGTTTTATGAATGTACGTCAAAGCATACCGGAGTAATAGAGGTTTGAGTAATCCCCTCCCACACCAAATGCTAAGGATTCCCGGCTGAATTTGACAAAATAGGGGCTTAAACAATGAGCTCCAGAGACCCATTAACAAAATATTTTGAAATTTGTCTTTCGATTTTCCTTACATTACAGTTGACAAATCCTCTCCAAGTAAAACTGAATGATACTTTATCCTCATAGTGATAACTAGTGTACAATGGCTAAAAATAAGAAATAATTGTATCCATTAATTTATGTGCTCATAGTATGCGCCCAAGTATAGCGCCCTCTAGAGGTAGTTTCCATGGCAACCAATGACATCATCATGACGACATATGAATAAACATTTATTGTGCCAAGTTTGATTAATGTAGGTCAAAGCATGTTCAAGAAATAAAGTATTATTAGGTGTTCGAGCTACAGCGCGAGCACCTATTGTTTTTGTTCGTTTTTTTTTTTTTTTTTTTTTTTTTTCTCCTTCTTCTTCTTCTTTTCCGGATCGATTGTCTACAAAAAAACACGTACTTGCAAACTTCATATGAACTTGAAACTTGGCATATACTTAGAACATAACACGTAGATGAAACATAATTTGTAACGTCATTATTAGGTCATCAGATATCGAATTACGATAAAGAATTCTTTATAAGTTAAAACGTTTCGATTACGTTGAAAATCAAAGTCTACACAGCTGTTTCAACGCTAAAAGTGCGCCCTCTGTTGGTGAATCTAAATCAGCTCTGGTCGTGCTCATTATGTATGCATGTTTAAGGAATTGAGCGTTTACGCTTCGGAAATGCAATTGACCCCTGAAAAATTTGTGTTTCTGATCAATTCGTTTCGCAACATGTATTATGTGATTGACTAAAATCCTTTTTAGGTTCTTTTTTATGTCAGCATAATCTATTTATTCTGAAAAGAGGTAAATTCACAGTTTTTGCACTATTGTACAAATAGAAAACAGTCCGGCCGGCGGATCGGAACGCTAATATGGATTGTCGCCCTCTATCGGCAAAAACGATTGTCTACAAAAACACATACTTGCAAACTTCACATGAACTTGAAACTTGGCATATGGCACTCCTATAAATTGCTTTGTATTTATTTGACTGCTTCGCTGAGTTCAAAGAGAATTTATTATAACTAAGACATTTATCATCTGTGTTAATGAAATAAAGTGTACGTACACCCATTGAGGGAGGGAGGGAGGGAGGGAGGGAGGGAGCGTCCCCTCATTCATTTAGTCCACCGTCCATATGCCTAAAAAACGTGCTTGACCCCCAGAGAGCTGATAAGTAGATAATGCATTTTCTTCGCTACGCATTATAAATCTTTATGCACAAGTTTGGCTGGTAATCAAGAAAATATGCTAAACAAATATTTCTGGTAAGCATTTTGATCTGCTTAGCAGCTCTATGACATTGGCCTCTGTATAGACTACCTTTGGTATTCTCAATGTTCACAGGTTTAAACGAACCTTACTTGGTGTTGAAGTTGATGATGGTATTAGACATCCCTTGAAATATTTATATTTCAGGTGCTATCATGTTAAATGTTATCCATCCCCACTTATGATCTTGTAAATCTTGGTGATGAACTAATAATAATGATAATGAACAGTTCTTATATAGCGCGTAATACCTTCGATGAATACATCATATGTTATTTTCACTATTTTCTCGACAGAATGTTATTAGCAGTAGCATATCCAGGATTTTCAGAGTGGGGGGGGGTAAATATATATATATTTTTTTATTTTAGCCACAAAATACTCAAATGACCCGACAAATTTTGTCAATCAGAAATACCAACACGTTTGTGAATTTACCGAGAGACACTATTTTGTCAATGGACTGGGGGCTGGGGGCGGGCGCCCCCTCCCACACGTTTGGCTACGCCACTGGTTATTAGCTGAAACTTTCACAGGATAACCGGTCTGAAAAAATTATAAATAGACGCCTATCTCTCCCACCACTCTTACATGTCGCACTGTCTAGCGCAATGACATGTGATCCCGTGTCAACATACTCTTGGGATAGGGTGGAGTGGGAAGGAGAATACTCACACTTGTACTTCTCTGGATTCGACACAAAGTATTACCATTAATACAAATCTAAATTCATTTTATCTAGTTCCCTTACGTACCCCACGCACGAGAGCCAGAATAGTATAGATTACTCTCCGCAAGCTGTCCTAAAAAGGAATTACACACCTACAGATGGTACAGACCATTTTTGTGTACACTCTTTATGCACCCAATGAAATGAATTTTGTATGACTGTACCGCCATGTTTTTTTCTTCCATACAAAACAACGGAACCAAACTGAGGCTAGAAAATAATGAGTCTAGCCCCTCTCTGAGAATTAACAGCGCTGTAATCATACTCACATGCAGGGATTTTAACAAAAATGGTCGCAACATGAAAAAAGGGTAGAAGAAATGTCGTATACAAAGACATTTTATTAAAGGAACAATGTCGTCACGATCAACAGGGCACTGAATCGGAGTGCAAGTTTTAGATTAATTCAGTGACTGCAAATAATACCCCACGTGATAACCGTTGCTGTTGCATAGATGAGCCAGTAATTTCCATTCACTGTGTTCATCCTAAACTAGGACACCGATTCCATGCCCTGTTGAAAGTCTGCTCTGATCGTGACGATACTGTCCCTTTAATGCATTTTAGGTCTATTGAAAAACAGTCACAAAATGAGATGTTAATAATGAAGTGTTGTTCATATTGCATGGGGCAACTCGTCCAATATGAATACCATGCTGACGAAATTGGTGTTACTGTAATAGCCCGGTTTTTGTAAAGAGCAGACATGCAGTTTGAATGTACATGTGATTTGAAGCTTTGCATGATGGATAGGATAAGACAATTAAGTTTTAATACAGGTAACACCATGTGTAATCATCTCTTCTTGTTTTACAGTTTGCAGTATACAAGTAATTATTTTTCAATTCAATTCAAATCGATATTTATTTCCATTCGGCGAGATTTAAAGATTAAAAATCAATGCAAGAACGGCAAAAGGATCAGAAAATTACAAAAGCAATTATGGAGTCATAGTCAAAAGACGTAGGACTTATGTAGAAATACCTGTAATAATATCATCGAGTATACAATGGACAGGAGACTTGACAAAACAAAGAAAACGAGGACAAACAAAACTATATTACAGAAACTAGGACAATCAGACGGGCAAAGGGACATTAAGACAACGAAGGGACATTTATATTATCATAATGATAATGTGGCAGGGATGGATTTTAAAAAAGAGAAAATGAAATAGAATGGTAATAAAAAATACGATCTCCAAAAGTAAGACCATTCGCGGCCTCATAAAAAAAGGATGACCTGTTATAATGGGATAAAAAGTAATCAGTCTTGTTTTGACAAAACGCAATAAACAAGTTGATGACATTCGGACGAATTATAATAGATAATAAATAAATTAACATAACGAGTGTTCCTTTGTCGCCACTGTTTTGTTAAGCAAAGTTTAATATCTACGTCGCGCGCCATTGTACTATGTTAAAATCCCTGCATGTGAGTATGATTACAGCGCTGTTAATTCTCAGAGAGGGGCTAGGCTCATTATTTTCTAGCCTCAGTTTGGTTCCGTTGTTTTGTATGGAAGAAAACAAAAACAAGATGGCGGTACAGTCATAAAAAATTCATTTCATAGGGTGCATAAAGAGTGTACACAAAAATGTAGTAGTAGTAGCAGCAGCAGCAGCAGCAGCAGCAGCAGCAGCAGCAGCAGCAGCAGCAGCAGCAGCAGCAGCAGCAGCAGCAGCAGCAGCAGCAGCAGCAGCAGCAGCAGCAGCAGCAGCAGCAGCAGCAGCAGCAGCAGCAGCAGCAGCAGCAGCAGCAGCAGCAGCAGCAGCAGCAGCAGCAGCAGCAGCAGCAGCAGCAGTAGTAGTTAATTTAATTAATTAATTAATTATCTGTCAGTTTTAATCATTAAATACCATTTGGAGCGTAAGCCCCCTTTGTTTGTTACGATGTACCAATTAAATATACATACTAGTGTTGCAGTGTCGATCCATCAATGTACACTTTGGCATCAAACCCGTCCATATGACAGCTCTGTTTTCCTTGCCCAACAATGATCCCATCGTTGGCCACACTGACTGTTGTTGGTTGTTGTGTGTATTATATAATCTCCCTGGACCCTGGTATGTTTTGATCAGCAAATGATGACTTCATCATAGCATTGGTTTACAATTGGCCAAGACCTTCACTGATTTTTTTATGCACTTTGTGTTGTGTTGAAAATTGGATTATTTTTCCAGATGATTATGATTTATACTATTAAAGGGACAGTATCATCACGATCTGAGCAGACGTTCAACATGGCATGGAATCAGTGTCCTAGATTAAGATGAACAGTGACTGAAAATTACTGGTTCATTTATGCAGCAGCACGGTAATATGACCTTACCATGTGGGGCTATCATTTTCAGTCGCTGTTCATCTTAAACTAGGACACCGATTCCATGTATGCCATGTTGAAAGTCTGATCGTGACGATATTGCTCCTTTTATGTCCTTTTAAGATTCTGAAAACAACACAAAATGCAGTAATTTTCAGTCACTGTTCATCTTAATCTAGGACACTGATTCCATAATCCAACACAACAATCAACTCTGCCCTCACAGGTACCCATTTACCCCTGGGTGGAGAGAAGCAATTATGGTAAAGTGTCTTGCTCAAGTGGGGGGGATTACGATAGGATTACGGATGTCTGGTGTCCATGCCCATCAACATGCACAGCATACAGTTCAAATATAATACAAGCATTTTGGAATACAGGCATCATGTACATGTAGTTTGATTTTAAAATTGATTTTAGGGGGAGGGTTAAGAGACAATGGATATACACATCTTTTCTGCACTACTGATACATCTACTACACCAAGGACTTTGAACCAACGACTCTTGGTACGTCTTAAACGTGGCCATGCAGAATGCCAGGACGTTGCTGCCGTCACTTGAATTGCCTGTGTCGTCAAGTATGCATTTCAGTCATGCGTCCACAATGGACACGCCGATGGTGTGGAACTGGTCAGTGCTTAATATAAACAAAACTGAACCGGATGTGACCTATTAAGTTCTTATCACGAGCGCCGGTTTACAGATAACAATAGACAAGTCCTTCGTCCATGCCATAGACGTGTCCTAACACGAACTGGTAGTTGTCAGGCTGTTGTTGTAATTAACTTGTACGTATATAAATAGTCTGTTCCACTCTGCTTTGCTACGTAGCCGGGATTTGCAACTGGTGATTTTGGGGAACTAGACTCTCCTTTTTGATGACTCATTGCATTTATAGGAATGATCAATTCACGTTTATAAATATTTATTATCATAGTTATGCATAGGACGTTATGTAGGTATTTTATTATTATTTTTTATGAAGGGTCATTTAACCGTACATACATAAGGTTTTTAAATTTTATTTTATGAAGGACCTTTTTAAATAAGAACAGTGTAGTTGGTATTTTCAAACCTAACAATACACAACATTTTATACAGGTTGAGTTTATATGAGTTAATGGGTGTAACTTGTGTAGCTATACAGATTTTATTGTAATGAATGACAAATTTGCCGCACTATTCGCAAGAGTGAATGTTAAACTTTCGGTTGTCATCCTGTTGGGGTCCAATTAGCGGTAAACACACTTGTTTAGACGGGTATTTTTGGAAACACCCAATTATGTTAGACCATCCTTCCTCCATGTTTAGACGTGGTGGTTAGACGTGGTGTTTAGACCTTCATTGCACACGTTGTGCTAATATAATCTTGACCACTGTCAATCACTACGTGTTGTTTGACTAAGTAAAGATTATTGTAGGCGGTATAAAAAGTATCCTTTGTGTTCTGATATCCGTTCTGATATCTTGACTATCTTCGCTGCGATGGAAACAATTCACCTCGCGTGAAGTAAAAATCGGCATTTGTGCCATATTACAGCTCATTTGTTCCAGACCCAGAAAACCATCAAACAGGGGACACATTGAGCATCTGGAAGGATCATGAGTTGTTGTGTTACGTGCATGATCTAATCCTATAGCGTGCAAAATTTACATTTTATATTAAAAAGAGATATATCCATTAATGAAATAGAGATATCTAAATTGTTAATAGAGATATCTCTAATACACTGTAAAAACATTGGGCAACATGGGGGTTCACATATTTTGGCAAACAAATATCCAACATTGGGCAATAGTAAACCAACTGTGTAACCTGTTGATATGTTGACTAGTGTTGAGCAACATATCAACCGTGTTTGCCCAACATTTTTTACAGTGTATTAACCCTAAATCCCTAGGCGCAATTGCTTACACATAACCTGCATCTTCCAAAATCCTTCAGTAGTAAAGCAAGCACATGACATGTGTGCACACATGTGTTTCTAATCTGTGATACATGTACATGGCCAGCAATAAACAGTGTCCACTGACCCAAGGCACTGACCTTGCAATCACTACAACAAACATGGATGTACATGTACCATGGAAAGGCAAGTATGCCTAATAACCTCAATCCTCCAAAATCCTTCACTTTAGCAAAGAGCATGTAGCATGTAACCTCAATTCTTCAAAATCCTTCACTTTAGCAAAGAGGATTTTGGAGGATTTGTTAAAGTTAGGGTTAATAGAGATCTCAATTTTTAATAGACATATCTCTATTAGAAATACTTTTACATTTTAAAATGTTTTTGAGATGAATTTTCTAATGCTGCAGTTTATTTTGCTCTTTGCCCCTCCTTCATTGTCTATGGTGTTAATTCCTTTGTTTTTTTTACCGTGCTTGTTTCTTGCATCTTAAACTCTTTTGTTTTACGCTTGTTTACCTTAATTACCATTGTTTTAAATTGTATATCTTTATTGAGTTTTATGTTTTCAATTTAAAACTAGATCAGTTTTACACTTTCTACCATTTCCTTTTTACTTTTGACATTTAAAATCTTATGTTTTAAATATTATCCTCTGATTTTTTTCTTTTGTTTACTGCTTTTATTTGTTTACTTTAATTTTATTGTAGATTGCTTAACTTTTAATATTGTTTTAATACAGTTATTCCTGCGTTAATGTTTACATTTGGTTAAACCCTCGTTTGATTCATTTGAAGTAAACACGTATAAGGCCAGTGAAATAATATAGTTTTATCGTATTGATATTATATCATCACATGCTAATTACAGGAATAGTTTGAGACATTCCTTTCTATTTGACCCCCAAAAAAATAAAAGTGAATATAAAATTCCTCCGCCGCCGTTGATCTGTTGTTGATGTTGTACCTCGCCACTACTTACCGATACTTACCGATACAGCTGTTATTAGCTATGAAAGTCATTGTACATCGAGTGGGCACAATAAATAACGAGGGTTTCGTTCAGTGTCATTCAGCGAGAGCGGTAATTACTGCGTACAAAATATCCTTGTGAGCTATTAGCGATGCTCGACGATAATTTTACACAAGGGTATTGTTGGAAACGTCAATTGACGTGGAGGAGAATGAAGCCTTGGTGGGTGCACACCACTAAATAAACTCCCATAGTAAACAGTAATAAATATAAAATATTCAAAAATCATTTTTTTAAATCGTACAGTCCGACAGTTTTTAAAACCAAAAGAAAAAATATTGATGGATATATCACCTTTTATTTTATTTTCAGTTTATTGTGGATAGTCCAGGTTTCCATCGAGTTATTATCATCCCAATGGAAACTACCCTCTGTACTGAAAACGACCGCACTGAAAAGCAGCCATTTTGGAAAAAGGCCTTAAGCTTGAAATTAAATTAGGACCACTTTTTCAGGGTCTAGTGTATCCAAAATACTCAAAGTTGGTTGGAAGTCAAGGACCCCAAGTTATGACATTGGGCCATTTGTACACAATCCATCAAATGTATGAGCCTCAAATGTTTGTTTTTCAGAAAATTAGTCCCTAATTTTCCATAGTGACCAATCTGACTTTTTTCAATTTTAAGTTTTCCCGCCCATTAGTACATTCAGGAAGAGACCTACCATTGTATCTAATCACATCCATAGTTTTTGAGATAGAGCATGCATTCAAATGACGAATGCTCTCACTAGCTATTTTTGTACTTTGGCAAAGTGACCAATACCGCATTGGTCACTATGCCAACTTAATTTGGGATTGGTCACTATGGCAAATTAGCGACGAATTATGAGGACATACACTTTATGAAAAACAGCTCGGCGCATGAATTCCTCACTATTTTTAGTGGGGTGCACCCTGATGAGACAGTGCGCACGCAGCATCCTAGATAGGCCTATAGAAACACTACGCACGTAAAAAAGACCACCATAAAGCGACTCGTTCTAAATATACGACTTTATGTAGATGCATGTAGTTCTGATTGGTCAAAATCAAAGAAGGCCAATTCATTATGCATTGGCACCGAATTCGTACGTGGTGTATACTATCAGGGATGTCGGGCACGATAGCGCTGCCACCAGGCGGAAAATTTACAGGCCTAAACCCCCCGGAGTTCCACCTCACCGGTTTAGTATTTCTAGTTAGTAGACGTGGGTTCGCTGTCAAAATATATGACCGGATAAAAGAAACACTTCTGTCTAGAATAAGTCACTCTACACACAGATATTTTAACATTCAACGGAAGAGAACAAAATGTTTTAATTGAATACTTTAGCAACTCTATTTTACACTTAGCTCCCCAATAATTATCAAACCAGTAAACAAAGATAATGCTGTCTGAGGAATGATTTCCAGTTTCCAGGTAATATATTCCAGTCGCCTATAAACCTTATTTAATACTAGGCCCTTAGCCTCAAGATATCTGCTTAATTAAAAAAACGTAAGTGATACTAGGCTTCAACCTACAATATCCACTCACTTAAAAATACCAAAGTGATACTAGGCTCCTACCTACAATATCCACTTCCTAAACAACTTAAATATTACAAGGCCTCTGACTCGAGATGAATATTAATTAGAAAATATTAACATCACTATGGAGTGACCAAACCTATTCTTCAGCAGCCAATATCTAACGTTATCCAGCTCCTCACAAATCCAATTTGGCTCCCCAAGTGTTAACTCCAGCTCCCCAAACTTTAGTACAGCTCTCCATCTCCCCAACAAATATTACAGCTCCCTGCGATTTTATACCAGCTCCTCAAAGGTTAATCTAGCTCCTCAAAAATGTAATACAGCTCAATATTTACACAAATGGCGATACATTTTACTTTAGACAAATCGTCAGCTCCCCAAACTTTATCTTAGAAAAAATCAAGTAAATTCAGGAAATATTAATGTGGAGGCAAAGGTCATATCGATTATTCTTACTTGTAACTTTACCTAAATAACTCTTTGCCAAGTTCAAAGTTCCTCCAAATTTCTGATAAATAAACTTCACAAAATATTAAGTACAGCACATACCTGTCAGAGATCAGCAACACAGACTGACTTCGATCTAAAAATTCGCCCTATTTATACCATTTAAACTGCGCGCCTTTTCGTACAGTAATTAAGCCATGCCCCCTTAATCTCAACATAAGCAAAAGTTGTCTAAATTACAAGGTTCAAAATCAGTTCTAAATCACATATTTAAACAGTTTAATTCCTAATAAATGAGCTGAAATATCATTTAATATCTGCCCTTTCTATTTAAGTAAAAGATCTTGTTAATTAAATAATACTGTTTCCTAATTAAGGCCGATAATTGAGGCCGATAATTGAGTTCACGAATGAACGTAAACACCATTGATTCATTGATTTTTAGGTCATTCATGAATATTCATAAATTTGTAAACACTGAGCAGAGGATAAGTTTACAAAGTGTACTCTTTATTTCTGTAGTATGAAAAGATTCATCAATACATATATTATATAATGGGAACATTTTATACAAAATAAAACTAATTTTACAGATAATAATTTGCAAACTTAGGACCAATCATAGCCGTTGACTTATACTGAAATCCGCCATCTTGAATTTACACAAACTATATTTATAGCATAGTGTGTGAACAGCATCCTCACGTGAATAACAACAGTTACACACAAGTCACTCCATGTCATAAATATTTAGAAATAATCAAGAGAAGCTTTAAATAATGTCAACGATAACATAATAGCTACCAGTAATGATTATTAAGGTAAGATTGATGAAAATGATGCATATGTATGGGGCATTTTCGTCACAGCACTTTAAACAAATTTACTAGCCAGAGTATTATTACCAGCTTCCTACTACGACAACTTCAAGGTTATGCGGCATTACACAACCGCCTATAATCGCATTGGTATAATCCATACGAGACTCGTCCATGAACTAAGCTGTATAATTATTGCATATAATTCTGGGCACGCGAGCCGTTTATGAAACCAGTACAATTATTGATTGCTGGCTTTTGATAAATAATTCATGCCCTTGCTTGTGTAAGAGGCATTTGTCAGTGACCAATCAAAAAGTTCCACCGTAAGGGGATTTCAAGTTTTATTGAAAGACGTCATGGAATCGTATTATACTGCTACGCATGTATGACGTCTGTGCTGAAATGAGAGTATACAGACCAATCACAGAACGTTATGTTCATTGCATTAGCCAATTGTGTGATGGGCGTTCATAAGTTAGTACAGTATGACCAATCATCTCTTTACTTACATCGTTTGTTGCTATACACGACAATCCCCGTACCGACGCCGAAGTCAGTGTTCATTTCAACATTGTTCTGTGTGCTGTACAGTCGTGATTCTAACAGTGATCTACCATCAACTGACGAAATACTGGTTGGATTGAAGAAGGGAAAACAAATACTTTAAAATACACATTTTTCGAAATAATCAGGAATTATGTACCAAAGTGAATTTATGATGGGTCCCGACAACTAATTTGTGAAAAATCTCTTTCAAAGTAGTTGTTTTCCTTTCTAAAAAGGAAATCATCAATGTTCCAATAAATATTTATTTGTATCCTCGATCAAGAATTGCTTCTCTTCACCCAGGAGTACAAACCTGTGAAGGAAGAGCTTCTTATTGAGTTTTGATTACCGATGAGTGCCTAGCATGGTGGTGGGGTTGTGTAATTCCAATGAAATATTAAATTATCCATGACAAATTTAAAGTAACCCGTTGACATAATAATAACGTGAAGCACCTTCAACATCACTTCTTGATGAAATTGGAACTATAAACAAAATCACTATTATAACTGAAATAAGTAGGACCATATATGGAAAGTATATTACTTAGGCAAAGATAATTCATTTGAATAAATTGAACAGTATTCATGCTTTTTCACTATGTTCGTCTTATCGACGCAAAACGTTTCCTTCAGTACCGGTAATTCACTTTCAAATGTTTTTTTTATACATATATCTCTTGATAATTATAAAGTGTGGATGCAAACGTGTACACATTGTACACATTGTGTTGGCGTTAAAGCCCATTTATACTAGTGGTAATAAGGAGAAACACATAGGATAACATATCTAAATTAAACTAACTTTAAACACAAAATGTATGATGGCATTAAACATCTCTTGGAATATTTCTTTCTGAGGTGCTATCATTTTAGTAAAATTAATCAAACAATTTCACATCTGAATTGTTGTCCTCCAGGGACAAAGTTCAGTTGACAATTTCAAAGTAAGAATGAATCCAATGAACACTAAAACAATCAATAATTGCTGTAAACTTAGAAGAAGAAAAAATAGCAGTTTTCCCAATGCTAGCTTTTAAAATATGTTTTGTTATACACAATTGTTATTTCTTGTAGTCGTGCCGGTAAGCCATGGTAATACCTTCATAATGCCAGACGTCAAATGTCAGAAGTGGATTCGCTTTATTGATATACGATGCGGCATTACGAACGTCGAACGACAAACGTCAGACGTGGCTCTGCTTATTACAATTCGTCATCACAATTACCCGCAATTAACTCGTTCTTGACAACATCCTCCATCTACTGCAGTTTCAAGGTGATACGGCATTATTACAAAACCTCCTATAATCGTATCGGTATAATCTATACGAGATTCGCATATGAAATTATAGGGAATATCGCATAATGATTCTGGGCACGAGATGCATTATGAAATGTTGACAACTATTGATTGATGAGTTTTGATAAATAAATCATCCCTTGATTGTGTTAGACACATTTGCCAGTGACCAATCAAACTGATCCACCGTAAGGGGATATCAAATGAATAGCCATCAACTGAGTGTTATTGAAAGACGTCATGACATCGTATGATACTCATACGTATGCATGACATCCGAGCTAAAATGAGAGGATACAAACCAATCACAGAATAGCATGCATTAGTTATTTCAAATTACACGGTATATTGCATATGATTCAGGGCACGTGATGCGTTTATGAAATCAGTACAATTATTGGTTGATGGCGTAACTAACTAATCCGTCGTCTTTTGAATTTTGCCACACATGATAAACTACAATGGAACCATGGGAACTGTTTTATATTATATGCACTGACTCTATATACTGTCAGTCAGTGACGTAAATATGTTGTTAGTTAAAGGAAAGTAGACAGGCCACCTTTACCGCCACACCTCCAACTAGTAATCCTACTGGGAAACAACACACCCAGTCTTCACCCCTACCCCTACCCTACACCTCCCATTAGTCCATCCACCATAATATACGCGAAGAGAGATTTCTATTTCAACAGAGGGAGCTTGCACTTTCAGAAGAAATACGCATCGCTAGCGTTCTTTGTTTCTCAAGGATGACCGTTACAATAACAATAATGAATAAATATATAACAAACAAAAACACACACAAAACATTTTTCTCGCCGATTTTGATGAAACTTCGTAGGGTTGTTAAGTTCCACAAGATCTATCGGATGAGGTCATAACGGACAACACTAGATACAAGTCCATACATGAACAAATCAATGTGCGAGATTATCCCGATAATAAACACAAACATTTGTTAAAACAAGGGTGAATAATTTCAACATTTGTAGCAGATGTAAGCAGTAGTTGTAAATTGAATTCACAAAATCTGAAAATATTGAGGTCTTGCCCGCTATGAACAATTCCTCACGTATTAAAATGTCGGATCATTAGACTGATTACTTATAATTATGACTAATGGCTAATAGAACATTATACTAATGACAGAGTCGGATGTTGTGTTCTATTAGTTATATTTGCCGAAGTAGCAATAACTGAGCTGTACGCTCCCCCAGGGAGCTGAGATGTTTTCAGGAAGGATGAATGCTCATGATGGACATGGGTAATAATGGTAAGCGGTTTGTGCACCAGTGTGATCGATATAAACATATTATAATTTCATATTGTTATTATATTTAATATTAATAATAACAGTAATGAAAGCAACCCAGTGTTCTTTCAAAGTGTGTGTATTTTTGCACCATGTCTCATGTTTACAGTGGGAATATACCAGGACGATTTCATGGCGGACAAACAGTGTTTATGTTTAAGCCTATAGTATGCAGTTTCTACATGTTATTCAATGATTTCGACAGTACTTCAAAGTATAAACAAAATATATCAATACAATCTAAATAATAATTGAGATGCATACTATATTCACATAGGTTGATGAAGTTCTTGCGTGGGGTGATAAACGATTGATCTGATTTCTGCCCTACACCGACGTGGTTAAGACGTCTGCCCTATTAAGCAGGAGGTCGTGGGTTCAAATCCCGCCCGAGTCGCCTATGAAGTTTTGTTCACAGGTACTCGGTTACCACTGAGTATGCAGTGCTATATACACACGTCGGTGTAGGGCAAAAATCAAATCAATTACTATATTCACAATAGATTAAAATACCAACAGTTTGTTTTTCCTATAATTGTCATCTCCTCGAAATAGAATATTATTATGGTGTTTGTCATATAATTAACCGTACTGTATTTGCTTGTGTTTGCTCTTGGGTGCAATGATGTAAACCATTTGAAATTAAATTTAGAACGGTTGTATTGAAAAGCATTTTGTTTTTATAAGCCATTTCACACGAACATGAAGATATCCAATGAGCCCCAATTACAGTACCAGTGACCCCATCGCCATTCATAATGCATGTGTTCAACAAATATCCTTACCTCACTACGACAAAAAAGGCCCTTATATAGAAAGTATATTCCAGTTCTCGCCTGCACACCTCAACGCTCTAATCCTCCACCATCCAGCCATTGCGTGATCCTCCAGCAGCCTACTTAAGCAGCAGCATTTCCCATAGTCTGGCATTCTCCTGAGCACGATCAGAGCGTACTGATCGAAACGTCGAGTTGTAACCTCCAGTTCTTTACAGAACTAATTACTACTCACAGACTTTTACATTGTGTCACCGCAATTACATATAGTGTTACTTATTCTCTTCACCATGCAAAGCTACAAGTTTTACCAACATAAAATAAAATAAAATCTGAGTCGGTCACTGACAACCCCTAGGTCAGTTGGCATGGAATGACCCTATCATCTTCCATCTACGACAGTTTCAATGTGATTCGGCATTACACAAACTCATATTGGTATAATCCATACTAGACTCGTGTATAAAATTATACGGTATTTTGCATATGGTTTTGGGCACGCAATGCATTTATTAATTTAAAAATAATAGGTTTGTGAAATTCTTGCGTCGGGCGATAAACAGTTGATTTAATTTTGCCTTACACCGACGTGTGTATAACACTGTATACTCACCGAGTATTCAGGAAATTGTCGATAAACACGAGCTATACATCTTTAAGTTATCAGTGGGTTGCCGCAAGAATTGCTTCTCTTCACCCAGGAGTACAAATGAAGACCTGTGAAGGAAGAGCTTCTTATTGAGTTTTGATTACCGATGAGTGCCTAACGTGGTGGTGGGGATGTGTAATTCCAATGAAATATTAAATTATCCATGACAAATTTAAAGTACCGTAACCTGTTAACATAATAATAACGTAAGCACATTGAACATCACTTCTTGATGAAATTGGAACTATAAACAAAATCATTATTATAACTATACAATCTTCCATCTACAACAGTTTCAAGGTGGTGCGGCATTAAATATTGGTATAATCTATACGAGACTCGGGTATGAAATTATACGGCATATTGTGTATGATTCTGGGCATGGGATGTGTTTATTAAACCAGTACAGTGCTTGTGTAAGAGGCATTTGTGTAAGAAGCATTTCCCAGTGACCAATCAGACTTTTTTGATATATCACAGAATGTAGCCAGCAGTTGAGTGTTATTAAAAGACGTCATGTAATCGTATTATACTCCTACACTTGTATGTGCTTAAATTAGAGGTACAGACCAGTCACAGAACGTTATGTTCATTGCATTAGCCAATCATGTGATTCTAGCAGTGATTCTAACAGTGATCTACCATCAACTAATGGTTGGATTGAAAACAGATTGATAAAGTTCTACTCATTTGATTTGCCTTTGAACATTTCCATCCATCGATTCCAAACACATTCTGAATATAATCAATTTAAATCATTGATTTAATTATGATGCAGCAAGTACTCAGGATGTTAACTGAAAACAGATTTGTACTGGGAGGTGCTTTGTCAAATATGCTGGGTGTAAGGGTGTGACACCCTCCAATATCGATTTACAGTGGGCAAATTGAGCACTGGTCGGTAAATAAACTACCAAATAAAACCATCGAAGAAGGCTTGTAGTTTTTATGGCAGAGGTGATTTAGATTTAAATCCAGAGAAGTCTATAATATCATAGTTGCTTAGCGACATTCCTGTACTCATATGACTGCTTTGTCATTCTAGTGCTAAACGTGACAATAAAGGTACTGGCAAATAATAAATATGGAAACATTCATTTGTAATTCCTGTATTCAGCACATACATAATTTGTACCCCGCTAAGTGAAATAAGTAGGACCCTATATGGAAAGTATATTACTGCCATCCGAAGGCAAAGAAAATCCATTTGAATAAATTGAACAGTATTCATGCATTTTCACTATGTTCGTCTTATCGACCATTTTATGGACATTTTACCCAAAGTAGATACATCGTCCTGGCGTTAAAGCCCATGCACACTAGTGGTAATCTCAAGATACATCAATAATAAAACTTAATTGCACATCTCCTAAATATATTGAATTGTTGTCCTATATGGACAAAAAATAAAATTTCAACCCCAAACGTCAACGTAAGAATGGTTCGTTCATGACAAAATCCTTCAAATGCTAGAGTGTCAAGGTGATACGGCTTTATTACACGACCTCTGTACTGGTATAATCCATACGAGACTCGTCCATGGAATTATACGGTATATATCAAACAAACTGTTTTCACTGTAAGGAGCTATCATAGATTATAGCCAGCAGCTGAGTGTTATTGAAAGTGTCATTGATAATTGTAGCTTAAAAATGAATTGTCTGTGTTTTTAGCTACTTTATCTTTTTCATCGGAAATTTGTAATTTTACTTGAGGAAGGGAAAACAAATGGTTTAACCCTTTCAATACCGAGCTATATTTGATCAGTCAGGCCTTGGTTGCTACCGGTTTTTGCATAGCATGTTCAGTTCTTTACCAGAGACTTTTTAACAACTTTCAGTGTATAGCGCCCTCACTCGACAACATCATGAACGGCCACTCTTGCAATGACAACAAATAACTCCACAAGTTATGACAAGAAAAATATTGACCACTAAAACAAATGCTTGTTTTGTTTATGGGTGGTTCATAAACCCCAACGTAATAGGTGCTATATTTTAGGTTCAGGTGAAAGGAATGTTGCGGTAATTGCACAAAATTGATTTTACTGTAGCAGTAGTCAAGTTTAAATGAAGGTTGCTCACATACCCACCCCCACCCCCACCCATTTCAAGATTGCTTACCACCAACCTACCCCCCCTCCCCCATTTCAATGTTGTGTTGCTGGTGTGCGCACTGTCACTTCAACATTGAAATGGGGGAGGGGGGAGACGGAAGGACCACAATCAAAAATGTTTATCACACACTGTGAAACTTCTCAAAGCATGGCAGAACACACATTGGCTTTTGACACTGTTTACAAATCATACGAGTTTGTTTCCGCTTGGCTTTTGTGCTGCAAATGACACAGTTGCATTTTTTGCTGGGTGAGCAACATTGAAATATGGGGGGGGGGGACACCTAGAACACAATCCAAACTACATTGGGTAAATGTTTATCACACACTGTGAAACTTCTCAAAGCATGGCAGAACACACATTGGCTTTTGACACTGTTTACAAATCATACGAGTTTGTTTCCGCTTGGCTTTTGTGCTGCAAATGACACAGTTGCATTTTTTGCTGGGTGAGCAACATTGAAATGGGGGGGGGGGGACACCTAGAACACAATCAAAACTACATTGGGTAAATGTTTATCACATACTGTGAAACTTCTCAAAGCATGGCAGAACACACATTGGCTTTTGACACTGTTTACAAATCATACGAGTTTGTTTCCGCTTGGCTTTTGTGCTGCAAATGACACAGTTGCATTCTTTGCTGGGCGAGCAACATTGCCATGGGGGGGACACCTAGAACACAATCCAAACTACATTGGGTAAATGTTTATCACACACTGTGAAACTTCTCAAAGCATGGCAGAACACACATTGGCTTTTGACATTGTTTACAAATCATACGAGTTTGTTTCCGCTTGGCTTTTGTGCTGCAAATGACACAGTTGCATTTTTTGCTGGGTGAGCAACATTGAAATGGGGGGGGGACACCTAGAACACAATCAAAACTACATTGGGTAAATGTTTATCACATACTGTGAAACTTCTCAAAGCATGGCAGAACACACATTGGCTTTTGACACTGTTTACAAATCATACGAGTTTGTTTCCGCTTGGCTTTTGTGCTGCAAATGACACAGTTGCATTTTTTGCTGGGTGAGCAACATTGAAATGGGGGGGACACCTAGAACACAATCCAAACTACATTGGGTAAATGTTTATCACACACTGTGAAACTTCTCAAAGCATGGCAGAACACACATTGGCTTTTGACATTGTTTACAAATCATACGAGTTTGTTTCCGCTTGGCTTTTGTGCTGCAAATGACACAGTTGCATTTTTTGCTGGGTGAGCAACATTGAAATGGGGGGGGGACACCTAGAACACAATCAAAACTACATTGGGTAAATGTTTATCACACTGTGAAACTTCTCAAAGCATGGCAGAACACACATTGGCTTTGACACTGTTTAAAATCATACGAGTTTGTTTCCGCTTGGCTTTTGTGCTGCAAACGACACAGTTGCGCCTTTTGCTGGGCTCACTTCACCCGGGATAATGTCTACTCGAAAGACACGATGGCTCATTGGTGTGCTTTGCTCGGTTGTGCTTCCAGGTGGAAAGAAGTTCATTGACCACCTTCACGCGGAAATCCAAGCTCGTCAAGTGCTGGTTTGTAGGAATTCGGTTGTAGACGACAGTAGCGTTCACCAAACAGATGTCAAGAATGGCCACGAAAATTCTTTTCCACCATTTCAGCGATCTATAGTGGTGTGTATAATACTGACACAGTTGCGATGCTAGATCACTTCCACCCATGTATTTATTGTAATCACTGACGAGAAAAGGTTTTTTGATTTTACGAAGTCCAGTGGAACTGGATTTGCTGCGAATTTCTTTAGTGTCCATACTGCAGTCACCATAATTAGTCAGAAGGGTTACACGCTTTGCATCCTGCCAAACAACACATAGTTGCCCTGCTTTTGTGTAAAAGTGCGGGTCATCGCCTTTTTTCATGTGGAACTTCTTTGGGTTTGCACTCTCCGGAATCCCTTGGGTGATGTATCGTACTGTTCCACGAGCTCCAAACCCTAGCTGTGACAACTTGTGGACGAGAGCCGGGCTGGTGTACCAATTGTCCATGAAAACAAAATGTCCCATATGTTCGAGTCCTTGCAGTAGTTCTATGACTACTTTGCCAGATGCTGAAAGGTTAGGTGGATCGTTTGCTGCTGCATAAGCAATTGAGGATGTATGGAATTGGTACGATGTGGGCTCTGAACCAGTGAACACCTTCCACGCACATGTGTACCCGGTTTCAAACTCGTTCAATGAAAAACATTTCAATCCAAACTTGGCAGACTTGCGTGGCATGTACTGTTTAAAACCGATTCGGCCTTTAAACTTTATCATAGTCTCATCTGGCGAGAGGTTTCGTCCGGGTTTATATATGCGACGAAACAATGGCAGTACAATGTGAAGCAGCGGGCGAACTTTAGACAGTTTGTCACGGGGAGAGTCATCATCCATTTCAGCTCTGTTGTTGGCAACGTGGAAAAATCTCAGGAGTGCGTCAAATCGGTTGCGAGACATGGTTGATGTGTACACAGGACTTCGCAGAACTTCAGACCTGGACCAGTGCATGGCGTAGCGTGGCCTTTTGTTGATGCCCATACACAGAAGCAAGGCCACAAATGCCATCATCTCAGGGATATCCGTTGGAGTCCAGGCATGCTGATGATTGGCTGCATCTGCACCCAGCGTTTGGTCAGCATAGCGATTGGTCTCTGTCACCATCAACTTCCAGCCTGACAGAAGAACTAGTTGAAAGATCTGCCCAGGCGAGAGGTTACTGAAATCTTCAGTACATCCAGTCTCTTCAGTAAAGTTCATAGGGGGTCGCTTCGTATAGGAGGAGTTTGCTTCATGCCATCCAGACCTGCAGTATGAGTATTAAGAAACTTATGTATGATGGTGCTATATGGAATTAAGGCACATTTACTTGATGATACCATAATACAACATTAGCCTTTTTCAGATATGGCTGACACAATAGGAGGGCACTGTATGATTTGGGTGTAATGAGCTTTGGCGGTTATTTACTTTTTTTGGCAATGCTCAGCAAAACCATCATCGGAAATTTATGCATAGCCCTTTCAACCCCAAACGTGCCACCTGTGCTCAATGTGGAATGTACGTTCTTTACCAAAGGGACGCTATGTCACGGGAATTCAATACTCTTTGGTTCCCAAGGCTCCTCTCCGGCACAACGCCTGAAACCTGTAACTGAAATGTAAATAGCGCCCTCACTTGACGTTGGCATGATTAATCAATCGCAGGACAATACATGCGCGTGCGCCAGCCATGCGCGCGTCAGTATGAATGATTTTCGCGTCTCTATATAAAGCTTTAGCTTTTTTGCGTGACCGCCGACGCTCACTTAGCTGTTTTTACAGCTGACAGTCGACCGCTAGCCATGGATGACGCTGAAATTCTTGACGAAATATTCGCGGATAGTGGTTCAGAAATATCCGATGACCAGTCCTCCTCATCCACATCAATAGAAAGTGATGAAGAGTTTGTCACACACCCACCAAGGTCATCAAATAAGCAGAACTTCAGGTAGGTCTTAAGACGTAGCTGAAAAACTTTCACATAACTGTTCCAATTGGCTAACGTTACTGATTAAAAAGAGCCAAACATGTTTTTCATACATCTGAATGTAGGCCCTAGGCCTACTTTTATTTTTTTTTCTAAAGGGGTGTTGGTGAAACTGAAAGTCGGATCCTCCAGACCTAGTCAGACGTTCCTGGATCCACAGAAGAAAATGTTTTTCTTTCAAAGGAATGATGGATGGAATGGCATTTCAAAGAATATTAACTCTTCAAGTAATTTCAAGAATTATCTTACGTTGGAATGTAATTAACTTACATTGTAATTTGCCAAATATTGCAGGTGAAATGGGCTTCTTTTTATGTATGATGGATCTAGTAAGGTCCGACTTACGTTGACATTAGATCCGGGGAATCTGGGTTTTACCAATTGCCTTTCTAACGAAATTCATAATAGCATATTTGAATTAATCTGATTTTTACTATGCAAGAAAAAGACATGAATAAAATCACAAAGTTTGTCCCAAA
>CM055816.1:67158444-67201133 GCA_029582265.1 Zoroaster sp. YZ-2022
TTGCAGCAGCAGCAGCTCTGTCCGGATTACAATAACCCTCAACTTGTGCAAACTTAATAACAAGAATTACAAATATCGTTAACACAATTGGCATTATTTAAAACAACTGTTTAATGTAGTTCATAGATTCACTTCATGAATTTGCGTTTGTATAATTATAACCTAACTTCGAAAATAAATTATTAAAAAAAAAAATTTTTTATCTCCCGGACAAGCCCCCATTTGTCACCACCGATCTCTGAATTTTATAAATTTCTTTTCTAATGGTGGTGAGCCCGGTCCAATAGAATTACTTACAAACGCAAACACAAATGAGGGAAAACATGGACACAATTCTTATGCTTTCATGAACATTATATTATAATATTTACACTATTTACAATTTTGAATATGAAGGAAATAATTATTTAAACTACAAAATAGTCACTCTATTTGTCACATCCGAAGGACGAAGCAATTATGGTTAAGTACCTTGCTCAAGAACACAAGTGTCACGACCGGGGTTCGAACTCACACCCTGCTGCTGGAAACACCAGAACTTGAGTTCGGTGCGCTAGACCGCTCGGCCACGACACTCCATATAAGGTTTCTTTCAAGTAATAATTCTTATTGACTCAATTATATGTTTCTTGGTTACCGTGATGAATGTATTAAGCTATGGTTTTAAAGTTTCCAGACCTCACTCCGGAGGAATACGTTAAGCTTTTCAACGTTACATAATATACCGTAATATAGTTAAATATAGTTAAATCTAATGACTGGCTGCCTTGGTTACTTTACTGCAGGCGTCTATATGGATCTGATGACTGGCTGCCTCGGTAACTTCGTCGTCTTTCACGGCAGGGTAAAAGGGGCACTCATACCTCGGGACCGCTACCAATGGCCATCTAAAATATAGAATAATCCAAAATCCTTCATAGACTCTGGCCATATATTTCATTTAAATAATCTTAATTACTGATAAGTTCAACTTGTCTACAATGATTAAAACTCGCATCAATTTTAAGTGACTAACCGACATGTTTTGGCAATTACATACACATAATGTCAATCTATATAATTATCTCAAATTTTAACAATCTTTCTTAATATACTTACGGGATTTGTTTCGGTTGGGTGTTTTGCTTGGTTGAGGGTTGCTGTGATCTGGACAGATTTTTGTTGTCGGTGACTGCAGCTTTGGCACTGAATGTTGCCAAAGGGTCAAGATCGGGACAATTCGGTACAGATTTAACCGAATTGTGATTATCAACTCAACCTCCTGAGTTTAAGGTTGCTGGTCGTTGATTCTGGTCATCAAGCACCCTCTTATCTCTCACGTCTTCACTCTCAACAAACGGATTTCGTTCTCCCACTCTAACACACACTCCGTCATCACATCACCTTCGATCTTTTAATATAAAACACTACTCTTTTAATCAATCACCTGATGTATTGTTGTGAACAAAACCCATGGCCGGTAACAATGACATAAGACGTAACAGTTTGAGGTTTTTGGGGGGACTGCCACTTGATTAGCTGGCGTGACCTCACCTTACACGGCATTGGCCGAACGTCGCGATTGACAGTTATCGATTATTGATTATCTATCTAGGGGTGAAAAACGACAATTGCGCAACTAAATCTTACTTTGTTTAAAACAACCAGAAATTTAGTGGAACTATCGTGACAGTGACTATAATCTTAAAGCTGTCTTCGTTTGCAATTATCATAATTTCTAACCCTCATCGCTCTATGCGTTTCTGTATACATGATATAGATATCGGTAAAAGACAAACCGTCTATAATTGCCTGCATTTTCCTTCTAGATAGTTCGTTCATTGTTACTTCAACTGATTGTTTGTGTATCTTCCCTGGTTAATTGTCACTTCAGCACGACAAAATCAGTCATCAGCGTAAAGGAATGTCGCTAAGCAACTGTTGTATTGCACATACTTGCAGTAGGTAATGAGCGTTTCATATTTTAGATCACCCCACCTATCTTAATAATGACACTCCCCTCCCCCCACCTACGGGCTCCTTTTATTATGTATTATTTTTGTTTGGTAAATAATATAAAAATAATAATACTTAAAAAAATAAATTGACCCTTCTATCACGTTGAGGGGGAGGAGGGGTAGTTTGATTTGTTAAATAAAACAATCGTCAACCCATCTCCCTTGAAATAATTTTCTGTCTACGCGACTGATATTTTCTAAAATTATTGAACATGAGACAGAAATATTTTTAGTGGTGCTCTATGCCGCTGATATGTTTAAGGTTCTGGACTAATACAGTTGCTGAGAATAGTGTATCAATCTGCAATGCGTAGGATTTGAAAGTTGGATGGACTAGTCTTGGCTTCCTTAGTGCATCACTCGCTGAACCCATAGCAACCGTGTATCAGCCTATAACAGAAAAGACAGCTTTAAATACATTATTTAAATATCCAATATTATTGGATATCGAAATTGTTCCAATACTGCTCAAAAGACATGGGAACGAAGGTTCGTTTTCCAACTAGTAAGGAGAACGAGGTTAAACCATGGGACGAAGTTGCAGAGTTGGCCAGGTGCGTTGTGGATGGTGATTTAAGTCTGGAGACTGTGGAACGCCCGCTAGCGGCAGATTATACTTATTAGCGGAGTGGATCGTGAAAGCAGTCTAACTGACAAGACGATCAACATACACATACTATACAATTTGTCAAATAATGCAATTACAATTATAACCTGTCTTTTGTCGCTGAAACCCCAAAATATGTGAAAGCATTGCACATGGGCAATTTCATAAAAAAGGACCTTTCAACAGGTGAAACGGTCGTCCTTGTGAAAACACGCAAGCCGCGCGCCTTAACCTTGGATAAAAAGTGCACCCTCTGTTGACTCAGAAATTCTCTACATTGTGAAAAGGAAATATTAGGGTTGTGGTTGTGGGGGACTAGGATTGTTTTGCTAGACTGGGGATGTTACGCTCTGTTGAATTATAATACTCCATTTACGGTGGATTATTAAGAGGTGACATGAAACACTCTCCACGCTGGGGGTGGAGTAGAAGGATTGGGTTGGGGTCGGGTCGGGTAGAGGGTCGTGTTGCGGGAAGACGTGTCTTGTCCATCATCTTAAACTTGTCACGGAGAGTGATAGGGGTGGGGGTGGTAGGGTGGGGAGGGGTCACTTCGATGGCGATTTAAACAGACAGGGAATGGGACCCATGCAGGAAGAGATGGAGTTAAGCTGGGAGGAGGGGGAGGGGGACATTTAGCACCAAGCCCCAAGCCCACTTGATCCGCCACTATTACTTATGTAGTCCAGCAACCAACAGGGTGGACAATCATTGTTGGATATATAATAACTGTTGCATATTATAACCAAGGAGGTCTTACGCTTTAAGAATTTGCCTGATCACACCCTCAACAGAGTTTGGAAATTTTAAATTATCGATATTTTGTGTTGCAAACAATCAAGCAAATATGAAGCTGGTAGTGGTAATGTTGGAGCTAAACCAACATGGTTCATGTATCAACAGGCTTTTGACTGCTGGACTATTAAGATTATTCTGATAACCAATTGAATATAGAACATAGAATCCTTTATCGGTTCCTATCACTCAGTTTATTGCACGTCATTGGTCATTGAAGCCAGTTAATTTACAACACACACTACGGACCATCAAATCTTGGCTTCATTTTTATGAAGTAAAAAGCCTTCTAAGTATGTTTTCCAGTTTCAAAAATAACGTAAAACAATGCATAGAAGCAGTTGACTAGCTATTTCAAACTCCCTTCTGCTAAGAGTACGCTAACTCGCATGAAAACTTTGCCAATATTGATGGCCCACCACAGCTTTAAATTTACATTGCGTTATTTATTAGGCAAACTAATTTCATTTATTTTATTTAAAATATTTAGTGCTTGTTTATACAACAATTAGAAACACCCAATTATCTTGTCAACAAATACAAAGCAACCTTGCAGAGTCATTGCTTAACGTTGCTTAAGCCGTTCAATCTTCAGAGACAAAAGAGGGTCTGTAGAACACATCTGTTGACAGGTGTTTCCTTCAAATAATAACTCAGGACATTTCGCAGTCTGTATATTTCCAATGGGCTGTGCTTATTGACAAGAGACTTGAGTGCATAAATTATACAAATTATACAAAATTATACTATTAGTTAATTTCAATGTTATTCTACTATTAAGTGCTGGCCGTATGACCACGGCTGTTCCAATGACCATTTAATCCACTGACTCACAACTAACGTTGATTACGAACTAACATAGCTACATTATGAATCACTAGCATATGTAGATGTAGATAGCTTATCAAACCTTTTCTAATCGCTTCATACATTTAAAAAAATTATTGCGCTCTGCACGTCTTCTTGCTTTTTTAAATGACGAATAAGTTTTGTAAATAAGTCTTTGAAACTGCGATTCAAAACACTTCAACTTTAAAGACGATTATTTTGTTTTTCAGAAACACTGATTTTCAGTTGTCTTAGCTCATTTTTTTTACTTTGCTTACAAACTGTGACTATTTGCATCCACAAAAAACACCAACATTAATTTTATCACTACATTTATGACAATAACATTTTAGAGAATGCAGTTCATATACACACAACCTTTTGAAACATTAAATTGCTATCTATATATCTTTAAAGAAACCTAAATAAAATGTTTTATAACATGTTTTAAGTTAATGCATATCTCAATGCAAAGTATGTGTTATGAACTTAATGTATTTTGTATCAATTTGGAAATAATATTAATCAAATAGATTTTACTTTTCGCCCTAATTATTTCTGTCAAAATCTATTTTGTCTAATTTACTAATTTGTTATTTTTTTTATCTATAAATCTTTTAATAAACGTCAACAATTTTTTGTATAACATGTTTTTAAACGAATGCAGTTCAGTTTATATTTATTAATATGTTTTGTATCAATTTGGAACTAACATCGGTTAAATAGAGTCGAAAATAAGACCACTGTTCTTTTTTTCAAATCTAAATACGTTTGTCTTATTTATCTGATTTATTCAAGGTTTTCAATTTTGAATTAAGTACTTATACATTTAATTCTGACGTAGTATGTGACTAAGTAGTTGTCTTAGTTTTTTTGTGTTATTAAAGAAACAAGTGATAATTTCATTTATTCCAGACACGTTCCAGTAAAAACCAAATGCTGTACTTACATGTCAGTTTCACGCATTTTCATGCTGGACTTTTTCAGAGCATTGGGGTTGTAATAGCAGCGATACCACACAATGCCTTTGTAACCCTCCTGATACTGTAATAATAACCATTTAAGTGAGAGTAAAAACAGGCATTAAACCACCAGGCTCCTATAAAGTATTGTGCACAATTCCAGTCTGACGAAGGATCATTGTCATTATCCTTTGTTGACAAGTGCATTCCCTTGAGCCACCAAAGAGAGTCACCATTTCATTCATTTATTCCAGACCCGTTCCAGTAAAAACCAAATGTTGTACTTATTACACATCAGTTTCACGGATTTTCATACTGGACTTTTTGAGAGGATTGTAGTTGTTATGCCAGTAAAGCCACACAATGCCTTTGTTACCCTGATACTGCCCATCTGGGTAATAATGACCATTTAAGTGACAGTCGAAACAGTTATTAAACCACCAGGCACCTTCATGGAATTGTGCGCAATCGTTTGATGGCCATAGATCATTTTCATTATCCTTTGTAGAGAAGGGTCGTCCCTTGTGATATCTGAGAGAGTCACCAGCAGTGCTGCTCACATCGTATACGCCATAATTCAGTGTGTAATTCGCACCAGTGATTTGGAAATCCGTGTATTTCGCGAATGCCGTATCGTCAATCCAATCTGTGAGATCTATGCGGAGATCCCATGTCCCATGTGATTTATCAGAGGTCAGACTCACCAAATTGTCATTGCCTAGCCAATGCTCCCCGCTTAGATCACCGAATCCTACCTGGTACTGACTCCAATCGCGATAGAAGTCCACACTACCATCGTCTCTCCGCTGAAATACAATCCATCCCCCGCCATCATTATCCATGTCGCAATAGACTTGGAGACCATCACTAAGTCCCTCTGGGTATATCTTGTAGACATCACTAGTACGGTAACCTGCCTCTAACAACGTCTTACAACTTCTGTAGCGATCAAAGGATATATCAGGCAATGCGAAGAGAGATGTGTCTTCATTTGTATCGAAGTACACACTCCCTTGATCTTCAAAGAAGGATTCAGGATGCTCGACCCTCGTAGTATTGTTCAACTCACACAGTTTATTACCTTTAAAGAAGTTGAGTGACTTACAGCCCTTATCAATGTTACATTCCCGTCCACAGATGACGAAATGGGGGACAGTTTTATTCACGTACGTAAAGTTCTTGAGGACTCTGTTTTCTGCAGGGAGCAATTTGTGATCCAGTGATCCACACTGACTCCCAAAACTCATCACTTCAAGTATCATCGGTACTATAAACACTAAAATCATTTTGCAACGAAGAACACACATCCAGAATACTTGCTGCATCATGATTAAATCAATGATTTAAATTGATTATATTCAGAATGTTTTTGAAATAGACGGATGAAAATGTTCCAAAGCAAATCAAATCAGGTGAGCCGGTCTTGATCAATCTGTGTTCAATCCAACCAGTATTTCGTCAGTCGAGATCACTGTTAGATAGATTCCCGACTGTACAGCACAAAGAACAATGTTGAAATACTACTGACTTCGGCGTCGGCATAGAGTGTGGGGATTGTTCACATATACCAACGAACGATGTGTGTAAAGAACTGATTGGTAACGTATAAACGGCTATCACCTGATTGGTCGGTGCAAAATATAAAGTTCTGTGATTGGTCTGTATCCTCTCATTTCAGTACAGACGTCATGCATATGTAGAATATAATACGTTCCATGACGTCAGGGCGTGATTTGTTTATCAAAAGCCAGCAATCAATAATTGTACTGGTTTAATAAATGCATCGCGTGCCACAGAATCATATGCAATATACCGTATAATTTCATACACGAGTCTGGTATGTACGGAGTCCCTAAAGGGACATATGATGAAAACAAATTTATGTGCGAAGAAATAATTTGAGTTCTTTATTTCGTGCGCTCGAAATCATTTCGTGCACTCGAAATCATTTCGTGCGCTCGAAATCATTTCGTGCGCTCGAAATCATTTCGTGCTCTCGAAATCATTTCGTACGCTCGAAATAAATTATTTCGTGCGCACGAAATAATTTATTTCGAGTGCACGAAATAATTTCGAGAGCACGAAATGATTTCGAGCGCACGAAATAATTTATTTCGAGCGCACGGAATGATTACGAGCGCACGAAATAATTAATTTCGAGTGCACGAAGTAACTTATTTCGAGTGCACGAAATGATTTCGTGAGCACGAAATGATTTCGAGCGCACGAAATAAAGAACTCAAATTATTTCTTCGCACATAAATTTGTTTTTATCATATGTCCCTTTAGGGCTCCGTAGGTATGGATTATACCAATATGAGTTTGTGTAATGCCGACGTGAAACTGACGTAGATAGAAGATGATAGTGCCATTCCATGCCAACTCACCTAGAGGTTGTCAGTGACCGACTCAGAGTTTCGTTTCGTTTAGTTTCGTTTCATTTCGTTTCGGTCTTTGAACACCCCTTCAGGTGTAAATAACGAACACTTTCGTCAGGATTCTGTTGATTTTTGGCTTCCGGTTCCTTGTTTTGGGTTTGTTGGCTTCACTCGTCATCCATAGGTTCTAACTGGTCAACGACCATGCTGTCAGGCTCTGGTTCCTGTTTCTCTTCCTTTTCATTTTCGCTGTCATTTCTTGACACCCTCTTTGTTTCTTCGTTTTCATCGTCTTCATCTTTTGTTTTCCGTTTCCTAGTATCGGCCTCTGTCACCGCTTCGTCCCAGAATCCCACGACCATCTGTTCTTGACTGATCTCTCCTTGACTTTCGTCTTGGTTTCCTTCTTCTGTTTCTTTACCTTCCTGATCGTGTAGAATTTGATCACTTTCCAAGGTCGATTGTTCTTTTTTTCCTTCGGATTCACTGACTTGTTCTTCATTATTATTTGATGTTGGCTGGTTGGAGTCGGTGACCTCAGAGATGACGAGAACGGGTGGTTGTGCCGAGAAGCACGGTGATCTCTATTTCCACAAATTAGACAGCGGCCTTGTCGATCACAATCACGGGCAAAGTGACCGAGCTGGTCACAAATTTTACAAGTTTTTTCTTGGCCGCGATGTTGTACCGGCAACGTGAATCCGACAATTTTTATGTAGCTTAGGATTTGTTTCTTTACATTTTTAGAAGCACACTCCTCACTCCCGTTTCTATTTGGTCGTCGAAGTTGTAGACTTGTCTTCTAATGTTAGTAGCCGTTCCATACTGCATTAAATCACTGATGACGGTTGCATCGGCCATTTCATAAGGTGCTTTTACATAGGCCACTTTTGAATTGAGGACATTTGCGCGTTCGCATTCAATCAGCACCCCTTTCAAAAGCACTCCACTTCTTGCCATGCTTTCGCAGTCCACCTCATTGTCAAAGGAGACGTTATACCAGCCTCTTTCTAAAGGAGCAATACATTTGATTGTTTCCACTGTGCCCAGTTCTTTATCTATTGCGTCATACACCTCTCTTGTTTCTGGAAATGCCTTACATTGAATCGTATTGTGTTAGGGCGCTTGAGCGTAGCTGCATCTCTGGATCTTAATCGAAACATGGCGTCTTAAGATGGCCGCCTTATTAGCCGATTCAAAGGCTACATGAAGAGAAGCGAGGCCAAAAAGGCCTTAACTGTCACAGTTTGAACACCAGAAAAGTTACTTTTCTTCTATACTCACAGACAAAGATGATGATATCACGGGAATGCGGAAATAACCTCTCCAAAAGTAGAACAAAAGGCAATTTTCAGGAGCAGATTGTGAAACACAACTTGCGAGCTCGAACGCATTTATTTATTTATTTATTTATTTTTTGTGTGAAAGTGGAGTTATAAAACTATTTATTCAACTTCTTTCACCACAAATGTACATACATAAGTACAATATATACAATTAATATTATATATATACAAAAAATGAAAATTAGAAATAATGAACAATAACTAATACAAATAATGAATAACTGAATAAAGCAACCAAAAGGTAACAAACAATAATAAATAAACAAATCAAATATACAGATATACATAAATAATCTTCATACAAAAAGTACATACAAATATTTATATATAACTAACATCACATTACATTACCAAATACGTCACTTACAATACTCATATACATGTATACATAATGAAAACAAATATATTCAAGACATTCGTTGATACTTTAGAAATGAGCAACAAAATATATACATTAGAAAAAACACAAAATAAATACACGTAATTTGTACGATAAGCTAATACAATCAATCAATTACACATTAATCAACAAAAATTATATAATACTTACAAAATATATACACATGACATAACTAATAAGTATATCTCAACAAAATACAAGAGGAGACACACAATTAGTAATAAAAATGAATTTGGTTTTGCTCATCTAAAGAGCATAGAACATTGTTTTTTGTGTAGTAAGTTTTAAATAATTTTTTATGAAGTCTATTTTTTTCCAAAACTAAAAAACGTTTCATATTCTGTTTAAACTGTTCAACCAGGTCCATATGCTTGTAATGTTTGTCAAAAATAATTTTACATCTAGAATTCCAAATTTCACGGAGCATTTTACAAACTATAATTCCTTGAACTGGCTTTAAATTAAGTCCCAGAATTCTGTTACAATCGTTAAGAAAAAAAACCTTGTTTTTAGTGAGTTTTTTCAATAAATGTTCTATATAAATCCAAGCATTTAAAGTACGACTACAATAGATAAAAAGATGCTCGTGAGTTTCATTTTCAGTATTACAGAGCGGACACTGGACGTCATTAATTTTACCAATTTTGTGTAAAATATTCCTAGTCGGCAAAATGCGAAATCTAAGTTTGTACAAACAATTCTTATCCTCGGAATCCATCAAAAAATTCTTCCATATATTATTCCATATCTTATCCCACTCTAAGTTGCTACTGATATGAAGAATATTTTGCCACACATCTTGAACAGCAGGTTTAGTAAATTGCATTAAAACGAGATTTCTATAAATAAATTTAGCATTAGTATCGGTAATATTAATAGGACAATTGTTATTTACATCAGTAACAGTGAGCCAGTTACAGACCCGGTTAGGTGGCCCCTTTCGTTCGTCTTGGATTAAAGAATGATCAATGTGTTTATCAAGACGACTAATAATTTTTCCGGCATTAATATTCAAAATATTACATTTACTGGCAACTTCCTGAAAGGCAATTAAACGATTATGACAAACGACATCTTTGACGTGAAAAAACCCATTCGACTTGAGCACAGGACTATTAAAAACAGTATCATCAGTCGTAACAACAATATTATCCCACAAAGGGATTTCTCTACACTCTAACAAACAAGAAAAATTACGTTCTAAGGTGCCTCCAGCTTTGAGAAAGGCTAATAAAAGATCATTATAAAAGGTGGTAGTATTTTTATTTCGTTTTTTAACATTGGCAAAAATATGCCATCCTAAGTTATTGCTAGTACGAGCTTTATTGATCCAATAATCAAAAAAGTATTTCCATTTCCCTTCAGTAGAAGGGTAGCGGGCTAACCACTGTAATTTTAAGCTACACAATTTACTAGTGATGTCTATTAATCCCATTCCCCCTAGGGATTTCGGGCTAACAATGGTGTTTCTTTTAATTTTATCATTTTTACCGTTCCAAAAAAATTTCCAAACAATATTACTAATTTTTTTAATCAGAGCCTCGGGACAGGCAAGGACACTTCCCAGGTAATTCAAACCTGCACCGACGAGACAATTAACAATAGTAACCTTACCGTTGTAGGTTAAATTACGTTTAGACCATCTGTCCAGGATACATTGAGTTTTATTTATTCGGGGCCCCCAATTATCATCGGGCGTAACATCATTTCCTACAATAATACCTAGAATTTTCATTTTATCACACAAATTAAAATCACATGGCTTATCTCGTCTATTTTTCCAGTTACCTAGAAATAAAATTTTAGATTTAGCGTGATTAATTTTAGAACCGCTACCTTTACTATAATTATCCAGAATATTATTTATGACGCTAAATTCATTATTATTACTAATAAAAAGACTAGTGTCATCCGCATGTTGGATGAGACGTACATTACATTCTCCCTTGGGGGAAGCTATACCATTTAAATCACCTTTATTTCTTATTAAAGCTGCAAGACCTTCAGCACAAATAGAATACAACAGGGGGAAACAGAGGGCAACCTTGTCTGATTCCCCTCTTCACCTGAATGGGTGAACCGATAAAATTGTTGATAATGATACGACTGTTGGGACGGCTATAAAGAAGTTTAATCCACTGAATGAGGGTAGGAGGGATATTCATTTTATACATAATGTTAAACATGTATTTCCAACTGATACGATCAAAGGCTTTTTCTTGATCGATGCTGACAAGAGCAGCATCCAAATTATCTAAATTAACATAATCAATAACATCGCGCAATAGCATAAGATTATCATGGATTTTTCTTCCTGCAACCCCACAAGTTTGTTCTTCACCAACAAGGTTAGGCATGATACGTTTTAATCTGTTAGTAATCACTTTAGATAAGATTTTATAATCGACTGCTAATAAACTAATCGGGCGCCAGTTTTTTAAATCATGTCTGTCCCCTGACTTTTTGTAAATAAGCCTAATCAAAGCACAATTCATAGAATCGCATAAACGACCATTTCTAAAACAAAAATTGAAAACTTGTAGAATGTCAGGACCAATAATATGCCAAAATGTTTGATAAAATTCAACGGTTAAACCGTCATAACCCGGGGACTTATTTTTATTCATCTCAAAAAGCGCAATTTTAATTTCTTCATCGGTGATATCATCTTCGAGATCGCTATAAATATCATCATAAATATCTTTGTTATTAATATTACTAACGATATCCATTAAATGAGAATCAGAAATTTCTTCAGATTTATAAAGATTGCTATAGAAACTATTAGCGCAATCTAACAAAGTATCCGCTTGATCAGCATAATTACCGTCGGGAGTAAGAAATTTATCTATTTTACCATTGTCAATTTGTTGTTTTTCTAAATTGAGAAAAAACTTGGAAGGTTTTTCACCTTCGTTTTTCATGACATTACGCACTCTGACTTGTGCTTTTTTCCAAATGTCAGTTTCATATTTTTTTATTTGAGTTTCAATAGTTTTTATAGCATCAGAATCAGCATACTGGGGATTATTAATCAAAATATTATAACGTTTTTGAAGATCTCTTTGATGTTGTTTTTCTTTCCAAGATTTCTCTTTGCCGTAATCTCTAATAATTTCTTTAATCCGATATTTACCACTTTCCCACCATTTGGCAAGAGAATCATAATTGTCTTTTTCTTCTCTCAAAAATTCCAAAAGGATTAAATTCTAAAATACAATCATCATCTTTAAGAAGGCTATTATTGCAAATCCATCTTCCTTGGCCATGGCAAATACTCAGTCATTTAATTTCAGGCAAACTATACTATGGTCCGATAAACCACAATTGTTGACAGTAACGTCAACAACATTATTCAGAGCACTAGAAGAAATGAACAAATAATCGATTCTACTCGGTTGCTTAGTGGCTTTATGAAAATGAGTATAACCCTTATCATTGGGATAAACGGTATTCCAAACATCAAAGAGATCTTTCTCCTGAAGCACATTTCTGAGAATAATTTTACTAACATCTTTAACTCTATTATTATCGATATTACAATTAAAATTCCCTCCTATAACCCAATCGTTATCATCAATAAGATCTTCTAGATCATTAAAGAAGTGGGCTCTGGCGTAGGCCTCGTTAGGAGCATACACTGAAGCAATATTAAGATTAGTATTTTTCCATTTAATTTCTCCATTGATCCATCTACCCTCACTATCTTTATTAATGTTAATAACGTCTAAGCCGGATTTTTCATTGATCAATATGGCAACCCCCCTAGACTGAGAATTCCCATGACTAAAATTTTTTTTACCTTTCCATTGTTTACTCCAAACAAGTTCATCGCTAGCCACACTATGGGTTTCTTGAACAAAAATTAAACTATACTTTCTACGTTGTAGATATTCAAAGAAAACATTGCGCTTGACTTCGTCTCTGAGACCATTAATATTGATAGAAGCAAATGATAAAAAGGCCATAAAGAGAAATATGAGGATGTGAGACTTTAATATGGAAACGAACATGATAAATGAAGAAAACATACCTATAAACCTTGTATTTTGAAAAAAGATCACGTAGTCCTACCTCTTCCTCTCCCGCGTTGGCTTGACTGGTTGACTGGACTCGGTGAATTGGCTATTCTCCTTGGATGTTCCGCGTATGCATGACATACGTTTCTTTCGAAAAAGCTGTTTTCCCCCTCTCATATATGTTACGTATTCTCCATCAGAATTATCTTCGTCTTCGGAGTTTTGGGTAAGTGTTGGGTTTGCTTTAGGATCTGGTGTTATGATCGCTTGAGGATCTGGTGTCGAGATCGCTCGAGGATCTGGTGTCGGGATCGCTCGAGGATCTGGTGTCGGGATCGCTCGAGGGTCTGGTGTCGGGTTTGCTTGAGGGTCTGATGTCGATTTTGCTTCAGGATCTGGTTTTGCTTTCGCTTTCGGGTCATCTATCGGGTTCTTTGTAGGCTCTGGTGTCGGGATTTCTGCGTTTCGGGTCTCCTCGGTAGTTGTGTTCTGGCCGTCGAGAGCTTCCATCTCTTCGGAGTCGATGTCTTCGCGAGCTTGTTTGATGCTTCCTTCAGCTCCGCTGTCTAGTTTTCTCTTCCTGGTTGATTCCTTTACGGCTTCATCCCAGAAACCAATGGGTTTGGATTTTTTAGTAGGACCAACTGCATCTTTGAAGGACTTTTTGGAAGTAGTGTTGTTTTTTGGCCGGGGCTGTTTGTCGGATTGGCTGTCTTCATGGGTGGGAACTTCTTCGTGATCGTCTTGTGTGCTTTTTTCCCAGTGTTCTATCACTTCAGCTATGTAATATTGCGGTTCCATGGTGTCTTGGGTGTCTTTAATTTCTTCTCTATCCCTAATGTTGTCTTCTGTTTGGGTCATTGGCTCGTGGTCATCTTCGTCTTGTCTCTCGTGCCATGCGGCTCGGTGGTTGTAACTACCGCAGACGAAACATTTATTTCGCGAAGGACATTCTCGTGCCAGGTGGTCGGTCGACTCGCAAATTTTACAGGTCTTGACTTGGCCTCTATATCTCACTGGTAGGGTGAAGCCGCTATACTTGAGGTAGCTAGGTATGGGCATCTTCAGGTTTTTGATTAGACAACTTCTTACTCCCGTTTCGATGTTGTCGTCGAAATCATGACATTGTCTTCGCAGGTTAGCCACAGTGCCGTAGTGCGTCAATAGGCTGATTACTGCTTGGTCAGGAATCTCGTATGGGGCCTTGATATACGCCACTACGGAGTCCCTGACACTGGCTCTTTCACATTGGATTAGGACGTTATGTAATAGGATGCCTTGTTCTGCGATGTGGACACAATCGTCTTTATTGTCAAAGGTCACATTATACCATTTGTTATCCAGCTCCGCTATACAGACTACTGTGTCGATGGTATCTAATTCGTTGTGTATAGCGTTGTATACATCTTTAGGCGTTATTGCTTTGGGACTATGGAGGCTGTTGAATCTCACTGTATTCGGTCTGGTCACTCGACGGAACATGATTGCGTAATTGAATGGCGCGACAGCAGCGCCGAAAATTAGAAAGGAAAAAGGGCCAAAAGGCCCTCAAAGGTGTAGTTTTTCCTCTCTTACCTCACTGAATGTGATCACAAAACTTGATGAAGAGAAAAGGCGATAGTGACTGCTTCCAAAAAACGGGAAAAGTGAAAATTTCAGTCAATTTTTCGGAGCTCGATGGAAGCACGTCTTGCTACAGCGAATTAATTAATTAATTAATTTATTTATTTATTTATTTATTTATTTATTTATTTATTTATTTATTTATTTATTTATTTATTTATTTATTTATTTATTTATTTATTTATTTATTTATTTATTTATTTATTTATTTATTTATTTATTTATTTATTTATTTATTTATTTATTTATTTATTTATTTATTTATTTATTTATTTATTTATTTATTTATTTATTTATTTATTTATTTATTTATTTATTTATTTATTTATTTATTTATTTATTTATTTATTTATTTATTTATTTATTTATTTATTTATTTATTTATTTATTTATTTATTTATTTATTTATTTATTTATTTATTTATTATTTTTTTTATTCAACATACCTCTATGGGAGTACTGAACACATATTGGTCCATCCTTGTTTGGGGGCAGACATACGCACCTAGTTTGGCTGGTTTGGCTGGGGTTTGAAGATAGGTTCACTGACAAAAATGTCAAAAAACCACCTCCAGGTGGGCCACTACCCATGTAACTGAAACATTTGCATATCCTAAACGATTGTATCCTATCTATGTATGTAAGGAAATTCAGAGATATTTACCTATTTACATATTTCTATGTACACAGTCATATACAATATAAAAGCAATCTGACCACTCATGTGTTCACCAGAGGTGCCCAAAATGGCTAAAAAAGTAACCTACGTCGGCTCAATTGTTGATTTTGAAAGACCCCTAATATGAAAAGATGTTATTACTTTTGACAGCAGATTCCAGTTTTGAGATATAGGCTTCTGAAAGTGCCCCAAAATCACCGGCGCAACTTGAAGGGAGAAAAGGGAGCGTGGATATAATTTTCAGGGGCCCAAATCTCTGGAACGACTTGGAGTTTAATAGGTGCAAACATTTGTTGTGTGTTCACTACTCCCATACAGGTATGTTGAAAAAATAAAATCAGCAAAATCTTAGTCGGTCACTGACAAATTTTCAAAAATTTAGATGATTTGGCATGGAATGACCCGATTAATTACGTTTGATTAAAGAGCTAACACCATCACGATGTGATGCTCAAGGCGTTTTACATTATTATAATTCATTTCATCAGGTTTACTTACTGTCACCCATCGGTGATTAAACCTCAATAACAATATCTGCCCCACGGTCTTCATTTATACTCCTGGGTGAAGGGAAGCAATTCATGATTAAGTGTCTTGTTCGAGGCCACAAATGCCACACAAGCAAATACAGTACAGTTAATTATATGACAAACACCATTATAATATTCTATTTCGAGGAGATGACAATTAGAGGAAAAACAAACTGTTGGTATTTTAAAGTATTGTGAATATAGTAATTGATTTGATTTTTGCCCTACACCGACGTGTGTATATCACTGAATACTCAGTGCTTTCCGAGTGTCTGTGAACAAAACTTCACGGGGGATTCGGGCGGGATTTGAACCCACGACCTCCTGCTTAATAGTGCAGACGTCTTAACCACATCGGTGTAGGGCAGAAATCAGATCAATCGTTTATCACCCTACGCAATAATTTTATCAACCTATATATGAATATAGTATTCATCTCAATTATTATTTTTATTTTATTGATATATTTTGTTTATACTTTGATGTACTGTGGAAATCAGTGAATAACATATAGAAACTGCATATTATAGGCTTAAACATAAACACTGTTTATCCGCCTTGAAATGGTCCTGGTATATTCCCGCTGTAAAGATTACTGGGTTGCTTTCATCACTGTTATTATTAATACTAAATATAATAACAATACGAAATTATAATGCGAAATCACACTGGTGCACAAAGCGTTTAACATTATTACCCATGCTAATCACGAGCATTCATCCAAGTTCTTGAAAACATCTCAGCTCCCTGGGGAAGCATACAGCTCAGTTATTGCTACTTCGGCAAATATAACTAATAAAACACAACATCCGACTCTGTCATTAGTATAATGTTCTATTAGCCATTAGTCATATAAGTAATCAGTCTAATGATCTGACATTTCGGTACGTGAGGAATTGTTCATAGCGGGCAAGACCACAATATTTTCAGATTTTGTGAACTCAATTTAAAACTGCTTCTTACATCTGCAACAAATGTTGAAATTATTCACCCTTGTTTTAACAAATGTTTGTGTTTATTATCGGGATAATCTCGCACGTTGATTTGTTAATGTATAGACTTGTATCTATTGTTGTCTGTTATGACCTCATCCGATAGATCTTGTGGAACTTAACATCCCTACGAAGTTTCATTAACATCGGCGAAAAAAAAAGTTTTTGTGTGTTTTTGTTTGTTATATATTCATTCATTATAATTATTGTAACGGTCATCCTTGAGAAAGAAAGAACGCTAGCGATGCGTATTTCTTCTGAATCTGAAGTGCAAGCTCCCTCTGTTGAAAAAAAAATCTCCCTACACGTACATTATGGCGGATGTACTGATGGGAGGTGTAGGGTAGGGGTAGGGGTGAAGACTAGGTGTGTTGTTTCCCAGTAGGATTACTAGTTGGAGGTGTGGCAGGAAAGGTGGCCTGTTTACCTTCCTTTAACTAACAACATATTTACGTCACTGACTTACAGTATATAGAGGCAGTGGATATAATATAAAACAGTTCCCATAGTTCCATTGTAGTTTATCATGTGTGGCATAATTCTTCACCTTCACCTATCCCATAACCCCGGAGGGTCGTTGGGGCACCACAGACGATCATCATGTGGTGTGTCTTGGGCAATTAAACCTGGCGGCGCCCATCCCTCTCCAGGTTGGATGCAGTTATAAAGTCGTACCCAGGACCATAATTGCGTAACATCAAATCTTACATCATAAAGTTGTGTTGGTTTTTAATTATCATAATTACATAACCACATCACTGTATGCATGACTGATTAACATGATTGTCACGTTTATCATGACAAAGTAATCATAATCAGTGTTATTGTACAACACTCATCACCCCACGTATCTTAATCATGGCGCACAGAGCCCCTTTTATATGTATTATTTTGGTTTGGTAAATAATACAAAATAATAATACTTGTACCCTTTTTCTTTTTTTCTTTTTTTGGGGGGAGAGGAGAGTGACAAAACCATTTTCCGGGTCTTCTTTTATTAACGGTCGCCGCTCCTCCATTGAAACAATTTTCTGTCTACGCGACCAATATTTTCTAGAATTATTGCACCAGAGACAGAAATATTAGCATACGCGGGGACCATGTACAAAGTATGGTGGCTAAGAGAGGCCTCATAAATCGGGCAAACGTTCATACCCTATGTGAAAAAGTCGTTTAAAGCACAGCACGGCAGAATTCCAATCGATCAAGTAATTTTGGCTACAATTGGACATCGTTTCATAACCCAAAAAAAATATTATAATAAAATTAAAAATGCTGACGCGCGGGTCTGATGCGACGCGCGCGGAGACCAGAAACTAGAGACATTGTTTTTGCCTTATGCTATTATCTTCCGATTCTGAGTTGGGAACTTACATAATTATTTGTGTCTGTTTGTCGAGGTTTGGTTCCACAAATGTCGATAAGGATAAAGCCATTGTCTCATGTAATTATTTCTATATTGGTTGTGATAATATAAAGGGGTTTTAAGTGGATTTTCCATATTTTCTGTGGTTTTATTCTTATGTGATTCCAAGTGATTAATTGCACTTATTCCATTGGGTAATGCTACAGTCACACTGTCACGATTTTTGATTGCGAATGCACAACGGATGTCCAGCGGATGGTCATCCGTAGTCATACGTAATGATACGTTAGGGATACTTAGTCATTCGTAGTAGAGTCCTAATCATACGTGGGCATCCGTTATGATCCACGATGGCACAACGGAAGTTTCAAACGGTTCAAAACTATCGTTCTGGAATCGTGGGGGAAAAAATCCGTTGTGTATCCTGTGTACATCCCTAGTCATACGTAGTGCATACGTAATGGCAATCGTGAGCAATCGTAGACATACGTGAACATCCTTTGTACAATCGTGGCAGAAATCACCACGGATGCACTAGGGATGCACACAGGAAGCATTACGTATGACTAGGGATGTACAGGATACACAACGGATGCTCAACGGATCCACTGCGAATGACCAAGTATGACAACGATTTATAACGATTGCAGTAAGATTACACAACGATCATAACGATTTCATAACGATTTATCACGATCTATCACGATTTCACGAAAATGGCTGTATTTATAGGCAATCGTCACGTGATCAGCTACATCCGTTGAACAATCACAGCGATTGTTCAACGGCTACATCCGTTGAACAATCGCTGTGCAATCGTTGGGCAATCGTTAACCAATCGCTTTACATCCGTGTATAATCGTGGTCATACTTTGTGAATCCTTAGTAACATCGTGGTCAGTCACTGTGTATACGTGATTATCCGTGGGTAATCGTTACGCATACCTAGTAAATACTTTGTATACTCTTATAGCAATCGTTGTATAATCGGGGTCATACGTTGTGGAACCTTAGTGTAACTCTTTGTGTAATCGTGTAGAAGTGAAAGTTCTACGGATGTACACGTATGGCAACGGATGAAATTTATTTTTTTAATCGTGGCCATACGTGGACAATCGTAACGCCAGATCGTGACAGTGTGACTGTAGCTTAAATGTATGTTTACATTCTGATGTACGATTTAAAGTGACAGGTACATGTAGCTCACTATATTGTTTTGTTTATTGTAGTGAACCTGTTAATCATCTGTATACATTCTACTGGCTGTTACTACGTGTTGGTAAACGTTGAAACGTGTACTTGTGGAGTCGTGTTTGATAGAGGTAAAGTGAGTCATTCATAATAGAGTCATTCATAATAAACTGAGTATACAGTAACAGAGTAAAGTTCAGTGGAGTTCAGGTGTGGAACATTTGTGATGTTTTCTCTGTGTAGTTGAAGCTACAACCGGTTTAGGGAGGGTCGGACCTGTGAGCACGAAGATCTCATTCATGGCAAGTGGTCTGGTTCCTGCTTTAATAAAGGCCTTGGCCTTATGCACTCCCTTAATGCACAAATCAACATTATCAGGGCCAATTTGCAAATTTTAATTTCTACATTCAAAAGACGACGGTTTAGTTAGTTAGTTAGCCATCAATCAATAATTGTACTGATTTCCTAAATGCAGCGCGTGCCCAGAATCATATGCAATATACCGTGTAATTTGAAATAACTAATGCATGCTATTCTGTGATTGGTTTGTATCCACTCATTTTAGCACGGATTTTACGCATGCATAGGAGTATCATACGATGTCATGATGTCTTTCAATAACACTCAGTTGATGGATATTCATTTGAAATCCCCTTACGGTGGATCAGTTTGATTGGTCACTGGCAAATGTGTCTAACACAATCAAGGGGTGATTTATTTATCAAAACTCATCAATCAATAGTTGTCATCATTTCATAAATGCATCTCCTGCCCAGAATCATTATGCGATATTCCCTATAATTTCATATGCGAATCTCGTATAGATTATACCGATTACGATTACAGGAGGTTTTGTAATAATGCCGTATCACCTTGAAACTGCAGTAGATGGAGGATGTTGTCAAGAACGAGTTAATTGCGGGTAATTGTGATCACGAATTTCAAGAAGCAGAGCCACGTCTGACGTTTGACGTTCGTAATGCAGCATCAACAATAGAACTAAAATTGCAGTGACATTATGAAGGTATTACCTAGGTTTACCGGCAAGACCACAAGAAATAACAATTGTGTATAACAAAACATATGTCAAAGCCTATTTATACTTACACTATTGTTAACATTGGGAAAGCTGCTGGAAAAATTTGTTTACTTTCATCGAAGTTGTATCACCCGTATTTTTCAAAATTTTACAGCAATTTTCGATTGTTTTAGTGTTCATTGGATTCATTCTTACTTTGAAACTGTCAACTGAATTTTGTCCATGGGGGACAACAATTCAGATGTGAAATTGTTTGATTAATTTTACTAAAATGATAGCACCTCAGAAAGAAATATTTCAAAGGATGTGATTATATGTGTTTCTTGTTATTACCACTAGTGTAAATGGGCTTTAACGCCAACACAATGTGTACACGTTTGGGTTAATGTCTATAAGTGCATCCACACTTTATAATTATCAAGAGATATATGTATAAAAACAAACATTTGAAAGTGAATTACCGGTACTAAAGGAAACGTTTTGCGTTTTTGGATTTTGTTTGCCTTCGGATGACAGTAATACACTTTCCGTATATGGTCCTACTTATTTCACTTAGCGGGGTAAAATATGTATGTGCTGAACACAGGAATTACAAATGAATGTTTCCATATTTCTTCTCTGGCCAGTATGTTTATTGTCGCGTTTAGCACTAGTATACCAAAGCAGTCATAATTATGAGTACAGGAATGTTGCTAAGCAACAATTATTATATTATAGACTTTCTCTGGATTTAAATCTAAATCACCTGTGCCACAAAAACTACAAGCCTGCTTCGATGGTTTGATTTGGTAGTTTATTTACTGACCGATGCTCGATTTGCCCACTGTTAATCGATACTGGAGGATGTCACACCCTCACACCCAGCATATTTGACAAAGCACCTCCCAGCACAAATCTGTTTTAAGTTAACATCCTGAGTACTTGCTGCATCATAATTAAATCAATGATTTAAATTGATTATATTCAGAATGTGTTTGGAATCGACGGATGGAAATGTTCAAAGGCAAATCAAATGAGTACAACTTGATCAATCTGTTTTCAATCCAACCAGTAATTCGCCAGTTGATGGTAGATCACTGTTAGAATCAGGACTGTACAGCACACAAAACAATGTTGAAATGAACACTGACTTCGGCGTCGGCATAGAGTACGGGGATTGTCGTGTATACCAACGAACGATGTAAGTAAAGAGATGATTGGTCATACTGTAATAACTTATGAACGCCCATCACATGATTGGTCTATGCAATGAACATAACGTTCTGTGATTGGTCTGTACCTCTAATTTAAGCACATACGTGATACAAGCGTAGGAGTATAATACGATTACATGACATCTTTCAATAACACTCAGCTGCTGGTTATAATCTATGATATATCAAAACTGATTGGTCACTGTCAAATGCCTCTTACACAAATGCCTCTTACACAAATCAGGGAATGAGCTATTTATCAAAAGCCAGCAATCAATAATTGTACTGGTTTAATAAACGAATCGCATGCCCAGAATCATATACAATATGTCGTATAATTTCATACACGAGTCTCGTATGGATTATCCCAATATGAGTTAATTTAATGCCACATCACCTTGAAACTGTCGTAGATGGAATATTATAGTTATAATAGTGATTTTGTTTATAGTTCCAATTTCATCAAGAAGTGATGTTCAAGGTGCTTTACGTAATTATTATCCATGTCAATGGGTTACTTTATTAAAATTTGTCATGGATAATTTAATATTTCATTGGAATTATACAGCCCCACCACCATGCAGGATACAAATCCGGCAACCCACTGATAACTTAGAAATGTATCGCTCGTGTTTATCGACAATTTCCTGAATTTTAAATTTTCATTGGAACATTGATAATTTCCTTTTTAGAAAGGAAAACAACTACTTTGAAAGAAATTTTTCACAAATTAGTTGTCGGAACCCCACCATAAATTTATGTCGGTACATATTTACTGTAAAATCATGCTTCTCACGATTATTTAGAAAAATATGTAATTTTAAAGCATTTGTATTCCCTTCTACAAGCAAAATTAAAATTTCAAAAGAGCATAGCCTGACGTTTCACGTATGCAAACAATGTCAAGGCTCTGTGGCACGACCAACAGAATAATAAAGATTGTAAATTTGATCAAGCTATCTCAATTGAGTACAAATCCTAGGGAAGCTTAAACAAGGTTATATGCAATGGTAATTGCAACAGTATGAAATTATAGCATGTCGCATGTTGGGGGGGGGGGGGTGGTCAGTTCCATGAGGTAGGTCATGGAACCTGCTCGATCGATAAATCGTGACAAAAAATCGCCATCACTGATAACAGTTTCAGCACAAAGGAACCGCGAGGATCAGTGGTAAGACCACCACAAAAAAGTATAATTAAATAATGTTTATATGTACCAGATAATTATATTAGTAGTCTATTGTGTAAGCAAGGTTACATAAGGACATATCACTCAATAAAGCTAACGTTAACCAATAGTAGTAAAACCTTTGAAAGTTTCAAACCATGTTACACATGATATCGTTCATTTGCAGAATAGATCACAATATGAAACTGAGGCGCGGAAACGCCGTTGTCAATGACAGAAACAATAACAAGGGATTTACTTTGCTTTAAAGATTTCAGGAGAATTAAAAATTAAAAAAAAGTTTGGCTACATTTGGAAACTACATTTCAAATTGTATTATTTTGTTCATATCTCCAATACTTTTATTTGATGAAATGTTGAGATCAAAATGAACACTTTTTGAACTGCTCATGGTAATCACCTTTGTTACCTGCCATACAATCGCCTTGCTACTCGCAATGCCATTTCCATTGTACCGGTACAAAAATTACACGGTCTATAAATTGTCCTATTGGTTGGTTGCAATTCAGAATCATAAGCAATATGGCGCATAAGTTGCCTGCGGTGAGTGAGCCCTACTGTATTTTACAGTAGGTAAATTAATTAATTTTAATTACTCCTTAATTAATTGGTTAAAAAAATCAATTCTCTGGAAGAGCTTCCTCCATACCAATGAAAAAAAACATACTGTGAGCTCAGAGAACTGGTTCACTGGGGTCACCATTAAAATCAGAGCCAAAGTGCCATGCCTGAGGGGTCCCTATGGGAATTGTGTACAGTTTGGCTCAGCATTGGGTTCCATAGCAAGGTCATAAGGGCAGATAACATCTATAAAACAAGCCTGAAAGCGGCTGAAAGCGGCTCAGAGTGCCTCTCAAAGGGGTTTGTGATTGATCTTTGACAGGTCTATGGTATTTTAAGCCAATTAGAACTTCCAGGTTGTGGGGGGGGGGTGGGGTGGATATTGGGATATGGCTGTTGGGGAGGGGGGGGGGTCGGAGGATGGCGGTACGTCTTGTAATTGATAATCTTGGGTGACAGGTGGCTTTTATGAATGGGCCAGAGGTTTTATATATAGCTGGGCATGTATTCTGTGGGTTACAGCATAGAAATTACAGAAACTGTGCTTTTAAAGAATGGTAAGACACGATTTTAGAAACGTAGTGTTAATTAACTAATTAATTATCTAATTAATTAATAAGGAAAACATAAAATAAAAAAAATTGTTTTTTGATAAAAAACATCTCTAGACCCTCTGAAACAAGTTGAGATTCATAAAATTGGGGGAAATCAGTTAATTAACCCAGGTAATTAACGATGTACGACCTACTGTAAAAAACAGTAGGTCTCACGGGATGGGATTCAATTGCATTGCCACACGCACCGCAGGGTTCCCGGCGGTGCGTATGGTGGCCCTTGACGGACACACAAGACCTAAATATAGACGTCAAATTTCATAGAATATTTCGCGACTCTAACCAAGTTGTGAACTTTGACGGCAAATTTCATGTCTGCGATTTCACCCCATGGCCCAGAAGTGACACCAAAGACTTTAATATTGACGTCAATATTCATGGAAAATTTCGCGACCGGTCGCGAAATTTGACATCAAATTTCATGGTGTGCGACTTTTCCCCGGTCGCGAAATTTGCCGTGAATATTTTTCCAGTAAGCTAGGTATCCCGAGCATCTGACGTCACACTTCGAGGCGATACTCATCGAGAGACGAGACGACGCTGTAATTATGGCAGGGAAAATTATTCTTTTCATGGTGAGTTGTACTCACGAAGTTGTAACCCACCTCGTAGTTCTAGGAGTAGGTGAAATGTTGTAATTAAGTCATTGTTTTTAGGGAGGAGGTCCAAAGTCATGGTACAGCCAAGCCTTTGAGAAACCCAGCCAGGCCCGGGCTTTGCCCAGGCCTAGAGGCCTATATAATCACCTAGCTGAGCACAAACGACCCTTTACTAATAAATAGATGTCTAATGTATTTTGTTCAAAAATGCGGCCATTATAATGAGCTCTACTTGGCTGGGCTAGTCTGCCAGGTAGCCTGGGCCTGAACGGGCTTCTTAAAGGCTTGGCTGTACCATGACTTTGGCCCTCCTCCCTTACTTTAGTCCCTTAACCTGTCACCTGTGCACACCTAGAATGGTCAACATGGCCAGTCATACTCATAACAGAATTATCCCCCTCTAGGCCTAGAGAGTCCAGTGGACTCGTCCGTTGCGTCGCATTGCTATGCAGCTCAGACCACGCACCTTACTGGAAAAATATTCACAGCAAATTTCGCGACCGGGGAAGGTTGCAGACCGTGAAATTTGATGTCAAATTTCGCGACCGGAGAAAAGTCGCAGACCGTGAAATTTTACGTCATATTTCGCGACCGGGGGAAAGTCGCAGACATGAAATTTGACTAAAAATTTCGCGACTTTGGGGGAAAACTGGGTCACAGACATGAAAATTGACGTCAAATTTCGCGACTTTGGGGAAAACGTCGTGAAATTTTCCATGAAATTTGACGTCAATATTGAGGTCTTGTGTGTCCCTCCAGAGCCACCACAATTAAGTGCACTGCTGTGATTGGTTTGTATCCTCTCATTTTAGCACGGATGTCATGCATGCGTAGGAGTATATCACACGATGTCATGACGTCTTTCAATAACACTCAATTGCTGGCAGAGCATTTTGATTGGTCACTGTCAAATATGTCTAACACAATCAAGGGGGTATCAAAACCCAACAATCAATAGTTGTCAAAATTTCATAAATGCATCGCGTGCCCAGAATCATATGCAATATGCCCTATAATCTCATATACGAGTCTCGTACAGATTATACAAATATATAGGAGGTAGTGTAATAATGCCGTATCACCTTGAAACTGCGGTAGGTGGGAGGATGTTGTCAAGAACGAGTTAATTGCGGGTAATTGTGATCACGAATTTCAATAAGCAGAGCCACGTCCGACGTTTTACGTTCGTAATGCAGCATCAACAGTAGAACTGAAGGATTCTACCAAGCCACCTTGATCAATTTAAAATTGCAGTGACTTGTAATCACATATATAGCGAAGCCACTTCTGGCATTTGACGTCTGACATTATGAATGCATTACCAAGGTTTCCCGGAAAGACCACAAGAAATAACAATTGTGTATTCGAGAACATATTTCAAAGCCACCGTAGACTATTAGTAGGATTGGCAAAAATTCTTCGAAAAATTGTTTACTTTCATTGAAGATATACCACATGTGTTTTTCCAAATTTTACAGCAATTTCCAATTGTTTTAGTGTTAGTTGGATTAAGCTGATTTTTTGTTTAATTTTAAACTTGTTTTGTCCATGGAAGACATCAATTCAGATGGGAATTGTTTGATTAATTTTACTATTAAAATGATAGCACCTTTTGGTGTTCAAAGATAGCTTAAATTAATTACGTCATCATATGTGTTTCTTGTTATTACTACTAGTGTAAATGGGCTTTAACGCCAACACAGTGTATACACGACTGGGTTCATGTTCGTTCGTGTGAATTAATCTTGCGTCGAACAAAGTAAAAAAGCATTCATTTATTCAAACGTGGAATTTGACCGTAATACATTTCTCATATAGAAGCCTAACTATTAAAGATACATGAGCTGAACACAGGAATTATATAGCATAACCTTAATTGCTATTTCATTTTCAATTGACATATTGAATTACCCAAACCTGGGCTGTTTGTAATTGGTATAGGCTCCCAGTGGCTGCTGTTAATGCGAACAGTGTGTAAGGGTTTTCAGAGAGAAGCAATGCCAGTAATAAGATGGATGGAGCCACCCATCTCTCTCAGGAACAAATAAGTAATCAACATCCAGGGGCGTAGCGAGGACATAGTCTTTGATGGGGGTAGTGTGGAAGCTCATTTGCCGACTGACTTTAGTAGTGGAAAAATACTGAACACCTTCAAACCGCCGAACAAGGGTGGTAGTCGTGAGAAAAATCTCCAAAGGAGGGGATTACAAACGTTCCCCAGAATTTAAATATACATTAACTCCTGCACAACAACTGACCTGCTTCGATGGCTTGATTGGTGGTTTATCTTACGACTGATGCTTGATTTGCCATTGGCTAGGGTCCTGTCAAAATCACCATTGCAGTAAACCGGCATCAAGCATATTTGACAAATCACCTCACACTACATATCTTTTTTTAGTTAAATTAGTGTTAAAACAAATAAATAATGAATACAAATTATAGAAACTGTTTACATGCGCCCTATGAAAAATAAATGCTTGGATTTATTTCGTCATATTTCAGTGTTTTGTTTTCGGTATAGTTAATCATACAAACATTTCACATACATAATAGGCATTATAATATTGAATAACTGTATTATTGTTTCCTGAAAATTATATTCAAACATTTTTATTTCCATCAGCCAATTCATTTGTAGTAACCAATCAGCGTTGAGGAAATCACTGTTTCTCCAGGGTCTACCTCGTTCTAACTACGAGACCCTGTCATGAAACAATAAAATCCGCGACGCTTATTGGTTACTTCCAAATAATGTGTAATTACCAAATTAAATATTATCTCGACGAAATAAAAATTTTAGATTTGTTTTATGCATACCATAATGCCAAAATTAGTTTATTTAACACGTGAAATGTTTAATTATTAATTTTATCGAAAAACATTATTATGAAATATCATCAATGTATCAGATTTGAAAGTTTGATGGTTTTGTCCCGGACTCCCACCTGCAGCACACACTTCCTGGTCGAGGGTGTTGTTTTGTTTTGTTTTGTTTTTGTTTTCCACAAGAGTATGTAGTCAAGCCAACGTTGTTGGCTATGGTGCGTGGGTGAGCCAGATTGCGATATTTGTTGGTCCACATACTAGAATTGAAAATGTAAACTATGTGTACATGTGCTCATATGCATTTGTATTTTTTAAATAATTTATAGACTTTTTGCCCAAAACAAATCCACGGTCGTGGAATACTATTGTTACAGAAAGGCTTTTCTTGTGAATTAATTCAAAACGATTTAATGAAAGTCTGACTTTCACATGAGAGACGAGCATTCTAACGTCATTGAATAATTATTATCATCAAATAACAGTTTTAAAACAGCTTATATGAGATAATGGCAATGCTATACTGCTGACAAAAAGAAGAAACAACATCATGTCGTGACTTACTGTCCATACTGTGCAGCGCCCGCTAGCGGCAGATCCTGAGAAAAGAGCGATTGTTTGATGATGTTAATAAAAATATCAAAAAATTCATCCTGTACCAAGAGGAGTAACATGAATACTGTACGATGTGTCCGTTGATGAAATGAAAACAGTCTGTCTTTTTAAAACCCTATAAAGCTGGTAGGGGGGGGGTCACTATGTCCCCAAATGATATTTTGTAGGACCCCTCTCATACCCAAATCAACAATGTAGGGAGTTCATAGTTGCCATCTAAAAATATATATTATTTGTTTTTAAAAACGGTCGTCTTTGGGATACAAACATCGCTAGCGGTGTGTCTTAACCCTATCAGGCCTAGGGAGCGGGGGCACAATGTTTTCCCCCACCCAATGACATTTAGTAATATTTTGTCTCAAAAACATGATTTTTTAAAGGTTTTTTCAGAACCTTTTGCTAAGTGTATACATTTATGTCATCACTAGTACCATGGATGTTATTATATCTGCATTTATTGTACTTTTAGTTAAAACATCTTAATTTTGGGTCAAACTCTTTAAACAAAATCATGTTTTTTTGTGTGGAAATGACCCAAAATATTGCTTATAACGGTGATTTAGATGTCAGATTGTTGCTTTTACTGAAGACACCATTTGTGCCAAATTTCATGGCCGTCGGAAGTTATAGGGAAAATACTATATTTGACCAAACATTACCAAAAATGGGTACGGCGCCCCGTAACGGTGACCTATGAAAGTTTTCATGACCTCATGAGATAGATCGCGCCGTACATGCCTAAAAGTTTCATGAAAACCAGCTGTTGAATACAGAAAATACAGAGTGGGGGGGGGGGGCGGCACAATGAGCCCATGCCCAGGTCTGAGAAGGTAAAAGACAACCGCCCAGGCTTAATAGGGTTAACTCTGAAGTGCTTTGTTGATATAAAAGGATTCCCTACGCGTATTTGGTGCGTAGGAAGTACTGCTGGGGTCAAGTGGGTGTGATTGAGGTGAGATGTAAGCGAATTTTGTCCAGTAGCCCAATTATCTCGATTGGGGGGGGGGGGGGGAGAGGGGGGGGTTACATTATGTTGACATAACAGAATCCCTACGCGTATACAGTGGATCGAAAGTACTGTTGGGATGGAGTGGGGTGTGATTGGGGCGGGGAGGGGGTTGGCGTATTTTGTCCAGTATTCAAATTCTCTCCACGCAGGGTGGGGGTAGGAAATTTGATTAGGCGAACTAAACAGGCATATGGACTTGGAATAATGGGTGGGTAGACAGAGGGGCTAAAGGGACTAAAACAGGAATGTGGAGAGGGATTCAACCCTAAGCTCCATTGATTATCCACTGATACTCAAGATTAATGTGACACTCACTCAATTGAAAAAGAACATTGACTCTTTGTTCGGTTCCTATCACTCAGTTTATTGAACGTCATTGGTCAACAGAACCAGTTAATTTACAATACACACTACGGACCATCAAACGCTGACAAGGAGTAAAAGTGTGCCTCTTCTTCAAACATTCAGTAGTCTATAATGTATGTTTACTTTTATTGTTTTTTTAGTAATAACAGTGTAGACGCTTTATACTCGCTTAAAGTCATTTGTATGGCTCATCACAGCTTTAAATTTACATTGCAGTATTCACAGGCAAAATGTTGAAAATAATTATGTTCTCTTTTGAAACACTAAATTCCATTGTCAATAATGATGCAGACCGTTCACTCATCAGAGACAAACATAGAGTATGTAGATAGAACACGTCGGTTTTTAAGGTGCTTTCTTATAAACAATAATTCAGTCTGCAGATTTTCAATAAACATTGCTTATTGACAAGAGACTTGAGTGCATGGGAATTATACAATTGAAACTATACTATTAATTTCAATGTGAACCCCGTATTCTACTACATGCCGTGTGTCCACGGCTGCCCCAGTGACGATGTTCCATTGACTCAAAACTAAGTTTACGTTTAATTACGAAATAAACATTGCTACATTATGAATCATTAGTTTATGATACATTGTTTACTATAGTGATTTGCACGCGCGGTTTTTTTTTTTTTGTTTTTTTTTTCCCTCAAGAAATTACAATCCCTATGATAACGATATCTTCATTTCAGGTACTTATTTACTTTATTACCAAGCAAGTCTTTGTAGTTTGAAACAGTTCATCTTTAAAGGCGTTTTATTTCAAAGCAAACATTGATTCGCATTTCGTGAAAACGGTGACGATTTGTATCCACAGAAAACACAAACTAAAATGTAAACATTTATGACAAAAGATATTTTCGATAGAGCGCAGTTTATATACATCAGCATTTTGTTTTACTTGTTATTTCTTTGTTTCTCAAAAATTTAAATATAAAGAATAGGTGTCATTTTGTGTTTCTTCTTAGAATCGGCCTATAATCGCAACAAGTCAAGGCATTATCATTGTATAAAAAATAAATGAATTATGCGGGAAAAAAATGTCGATTTATCTTATAAGAAACGCTAACAAAATCATATTTAAAATATTAAAAAATGTTTTAATAGTTAGTGCATATCCAGATAACGTGTGTGTTACGTACATTATGTTAGTATACATTTTGAACTAATACCAATTTAATAAATATAGATTAATCGTCCTTAATTTGCCATAGTGACCAATCCCGAATTAAGATGGCATTAGTGACCAATGCGGTATTTGGTCACTTTGCCAAATTACTAAAATAGCCAGTTAGAGCATTCGTCATTTGAATGCATGCTCTATCTCCAAAACTATAAGGAATACATGAATGTGGATTGGATACAATGGTAATGGAATGTGCTAATGGGTCGGATTGGTCACTATGGCAAATTAGGGACAAATTACGCCCACATTCTTTCCTTCCAGAAAGTGATTTTTCGAATTTCATCAAATTTTTTGTAAGGTTTTCAATTTTGTATTAAATACCTATTTATTTAATTTACTAAAATGCAGATAAGAAAGTTGTATAATATTATGTTGAACAAATTATACAATAATTATAACCTAACACAACAGTTACTACTGAATATCTTCAATATTATTTAATGAAAAACAATAATGTCCGTCCTTGGCTGAAAATACACTTTAAAAATCCAACCCATTTACTAACAATAGTGTTGACTGAGGCAATGAGTATTTTGTTCAGATGATTGAAGTCATGGTGATCGGTTGGTCTTGCTCGTTCTATCACAAATATCCATAAAATGTTCTGACATTCAAACATTAACTGATGTGTGATATTAATCTAAGATGTCTTATTAAATTTTTTTAATTTCTTGCTTGATACGATTTGAAGGTGTAAGTTTTTCATCATTAATTCAACCTGAGCACAGAACAATAATCTTATGTGATGGATTAATTATGATTGAAATCAAACTAATTTCATAAGCAATATATACCTTAACGATGTATTTTTGTTCTAGAAAAATAAGTAAATTAATAAATAAAACATATATCGATTTGCTTGTTCGTGTGTACAAAACCGCTAAAGAAATTACGTTATTAATAGTTCTTATTGACAGCGGTCATACATTGTTCCTGTATAGAGCATTGAAGGGTTGTAATGTTTACAAATAACGTCCCGATGCGTGCTATTTAGCATTTCTCAATTAGTGATAACACTGTTTACATGAAACATCTCAGTTGAAAGTAAGTAACATTGCAAAACCCCAAAATCAGCAGTTTATCGATTGAACCAATACTTGAAAGGTAAATCCAGCCAGAATACGGACAATAAATCTTGAAAATTATTGCTTACACATTTCACAACATTAAGTCCACTCAAGCTAAATCATAAATAAATCATATTGAGCAAATATTGTGTAACATTTAATACATAATCTCTGCCTAATCGCATTGGAGAAACAAACGTAAATTAAGGTTCAGCCACAATAATTAAATTATTGTAATAAATCAATTATGATTCCGCCTAAAAGATGTATCGCCTGTGTTTACTGGGAATTTTGTTTCAATTTGAGCATTGCTTATTTTCTTTTAGAAAGGAAATCAAATACTTACAAATTTGACATTTATACAGCTCATTTGCTGCCATTTCGGCGCACTATGGGCTAATATGGGCTAATATTGTACTTACATGTCTGTTTCACGCATTTTCATGTTAGTCTTTTTGAGATTATCCCAGTTTTTATGCCAGTGATACCACACAATGTGTTTGTAACCTGGAACCTGTTCATCTGGGTAATAATGACCATTTAAGTGAGAGTAACCACAATGATCAAACCACCATGCTCCTCCATTGTATTGTGCACAATTCCCGTTTGGCCAATCATCATTGTCATTATCCTTTGTTGTGAAGAGTCTTCCCTTGTGCACTCCAAGAGAGTCACCAGCGTTGCTGCTCACATCGTATTCACCATAACTGAGTGTGTAATTCTCGCCAGTAATTTGGAAATCCGTGTATTTTGCGAATGCCTTATCGTCATTCCACCCCTCTATGTCTATACGGAGATCCCATGTCCCGTGTGATTTATCGGAGGTCAGGCTCACCAAATTGTCATTGCCTAGCCAATGTTCCCCGCTTAGATTACCGAATCCAGCCTGGTACTGACTCCAATCGCGATAGAAGTCGACGCTGCCATTCTCTCTCCGCTGAAATACAATCCATCCGCCGCTGTCAATGTCCATGTCGCAATAGACTTGGAGACCATCATTAAGTTCCTCTGGGTAGATCTTGTAAACACCACTAGTGCGGTAACCTGCCTCCAAAAGCGTCTTACAACTTATGTAGCGATCAAAGGACATATCGGGCAATGCGAAGAGAGGTGTGTCTTCATTTCCATCGAAGTACACACTCCCTTGATCTTCAACGAAGGATTCGGGATGCTCAGCCCTCGTAGAATTGTTCAACTCACACAATTTATAGCGTGAGTTGAAGTTGAATGACTTACAGTCTCCATCCATATTGCAGTCTCGACCACAGATGACGTAATGGGGTACAGTTTTCTTCCCGAGTGTAAAGTTCTTGAGAACTCTGTTTTCTGCAGGGAACGATTTGTGTTCCATTGTTCCACACTGATCCCCAAAGCTAACCACTAGTGGTATCAGGAACACTACAATAATTGTGAAATGAAGAACACACATCGTGAGTAATAGCTTTGTCATGATTGTATCTGTGGAGTTATTTTCCAGTTAAATATGAAAGAGATGAACGCAACAATTTGAAGGTAAATCAAGTCAATGAGTAAAACTGTCCGCTTTCATTCAAGTAAATGCTATGCAATGTGGTATATCACTGTTAGATAGAATCCCATCAACTCTGCATGCAGCACAGTGTGTAAATGGAACCTGTGATTTCGATCACCCGATAACTGAAGCACCCACACACACACACACACACACACCCTCACGCACATTGATTTGTGGGGTATTCCTTTGTTCGTTCTATTATCCCTTTTCCTTATAATTCTCCTGTGGGGTACAAGATTTTCTATAGTTACCTTGTGGGGTCCAATTGTTCTATTGTGTTTTGGACCCCACAACGAATGGTGTGTACGTTCACCCTCACGCACATTGATTTGTGGGGTATTCCTTTGTTCGTTCTATTATCCCTTTTCCTTATAATTCTCCTGTGGGGTACAAGATTTTCTATAGTTACCTTGTGGGGTCCAATTGTTCTATTGTGTTTTGGACCCCACAACGAATGGTGTGTACGTTCACACACACACACACACACACACCCTCACGCACATTGATTTGTGGGGTATCCCTTTGTTCGTTCTATTATCCCTTTTCCTTATAATTCTCCTGTGGGGTACAAGATTTTCTATAGTTACCTTGTGGGGTCCAATTGTTCTATTGTGTTTTGGACCCCACAACGAATGGTGTGTACGTTCACACACACCCTGTACACGATAATTATGTGTAAAACACCCATTGGTCAAACTGTAGTCACGAGGGCTACATAATGCATTATTCATAGCTATCAGCCAATTCGTTAATCCTTTATACATTTACTTCAGCATATTTTCCTGGTCTGTTATTGGTCCTTATTATTCTTTCTAAATACAATGTACACTATATAATTGCGACCTGTCAATCAGCGGCGCTACAGCACAAAGTCTTTTGCGAAGACGTTATTGTATTGTGTCCATATAGCAACACGCAGGACTTAACGGGCAAGTCTTGACACAGTACCAGTAAACCGATTTTCCTTAGTGGGCGGAGCTTTAGAGCCTATTTAAACGGTCTAGACCTTTTACCATTATATCATCACTAGTTCCTCAAAGCATTTACAAGTAAAAAACAATAATACTAATCAACAATTGTTGAATTGTTGCAGATATTGAATGTTGGCAAGATGTTAAACATGTCTTATTAATATAAGTTATCTCAGTGGTATAGACACGCGTCATTGTTATTGCACGTGACTGTGTGGTATATTGTGAGACTGTTTATGGAACTTTTGGAAAAATTATATTGTTGGAGAGATTATTATACCTAATATCAGCTGTGATTTTGTTTCCCCAACAAAGTATTATTTTCCCACTTTAAATATGAAATGAGGTGAATGACCTAACATATGGTATCTTCACCGGTACCTAGAAATTACACTTTACATATAACACAAAAAAGAAAGAAACGAGAGTTCTTAGTTTGAATTATATACTCATAGGGTCTCGGACTGAGACTTGTTTTATTTGTGTTTTATTGATAATTATCATTACAAACACTTACAAATACTTCCCCAATCCTTATCTGAAGCTCAACAACAACAACAACAACAACAACAACAACAACAACAACAACAACAACAACAACAACAACAACATCATCATGAAGCTATTCATTTGTTAGTTTGCAATTATCACACGAAATTGGTAGAAATACGAAGGCCAACTTTGTGAAGACAATTTTGAGAAAAGTTGATGAATGATGATGGTTTCAGACATTTTCTCGTAATATATAAGTCTGAGGTGATATCATTGTGATAACTTAAGTAAAATAACTTGCTGACTGAATGTTCGACCTCAGGAGACGAAGACTCTATAATGAATACGAACAATCAGCATGCATTTTCACTATTATCTCGATAACGGTCGACGAAATCAAATAACCTGTACTTGATCAGGGTATATGCTATTGGCTACACACTTCTTAAAATCAGTATACACTTTCATTTGGTAGCATGTATTTACTTGCATCCATCCAAAATCTAGCCTTTAAATTAATCAAGGCGCACGCGGCAACCCAGAATACCACGCCGGAACAAAGACCACCCACGTGAATAATGCAGCAGCTCCGAGGGCCTTTACTAGTTCGTTCTGTGGTCTTATGTTTTTCTTTATATTGGAGATTGGTAAAAAAAAATGCATTCATAAATCTTCCTATTACTGGAGGTTTATGAGAGTTGTACAACTGAGCTGTATATTACAAGTAATGGTCAAGTAATATGGAATAAATGTATCTGGAGGACAAAAATAAATTTTGCCAAATAAATTGATTAATTTTACTACATTTAGCAGACATAAATATTTCAAATTGATGTTTGATAATATCATAAAGCTACGTCACAGATTCCACTACCATCAGACAGTTTCAGGGACATATCTGTTTAAACAGTACTTTTTTAATGTAGTAATCTGTAGGTCCTACTTCTTCGTAATTGTTAGCTATTAATTTGCAATATTTTTTGCTGTATAATATTTAATACTGAATAATTAATTTTATGTGCAAAGTGCATTGAAGCAGATTTTATGCGCTTTATAAATTGAACTTATTATTAAGCTCAAACCAAGTACGTATTCATGTAAATCTGGGATCGTTGATGTTTTTAGAGAACACCAATAGTTTATCGTGTTCGTAAGTGAATACATAATACGCGCACGCATTGGTGGTACGCGCATTCTTTTAGCTACTTCCGGTTCCAAAGCTGGCATACCTTTGTGTGTAATTTAACTTAAATTCCTTGATTTTAACGTTTAAAAGCGATTCTTGAATTTGAATTTATTAAGAGATTTTTAACACATATGTTAAAGGCAAGTCTCCAGCTATTCAATTTCTTGTAGAAATTCTTAAAAGGGTGGTCAGTACATAAGGATAAATTACATAAGGATAAAATACATTAAAAGAAACAGTAATTATTATTAATTTTTTATAAAATCTAAGGTTTTAATTTCGTTGATTATAGCGTTACTCTACTATGTACGTAGCGAATCTTACATGCACATCACAGGTGTCCATGTCTACGATTGCAATTAACATAAATTGTGACCCAAATCGCTCTTTGTATGTCTATCTACCTGATACAGTTAGCGTTCAAAGAGCCTTTAATTAATTTCGCTATGCGAACCCTCAAAAATTAACCAGCTTTTAATTTCCTGTATTTTTCCTCTGGCCGGTACGTTCATTGTCACGTTTAGCGCTAGTATATTTATAAACGTACATATGTCGCTTAGCAACTATTATGTTTTAGACTCGAAGCGGTTATTAGAGAGGTTGTGCGTATAATTACAGGTACACGTAGCGTTTGTTCACGTGTACGGGTAGCGATATTTTGATATACAATAGACTTGCCATTATCTTAAAAGCCGTTTCAAAATGTAACTAGACGGAAGTGTCTGTTATATTACAAACACATAGGTGTTCGAGTTTTGTCAGGGCATTATTATTATTTTTTTCATATTAAAGAGTACCCTGTAAAATATGATGTGGTTACGAACGATGATTTGTTTGAAGTCCATTTCAATGATTTGAACTTAATCACATTAGGCCCTACACCAAATTCAAACTTCATTTCAAATGCAATGGCATAATAAAAGAATGATAATGATCGAATAAAACTGAATTGTTCAACATATTGTTTCAAAATAAACACTCAACAATTTTGGAAAAAGTTACTAACCATTTTTTGTTCTAGACACTTTTTCTGCCACATTGGTTATTAAACAATCATTGTTGTAAGTTGTTGATGTTTTTCGTTTAAAAACTATACACATTATTCCATTTGCAAAATTAAATTTAAGTAGACGCTTTTTCTGCCACATTGGTTATTGAACAATCATTGATGGAAGTTGTTGATGTTTTTCGTTTAAAAAGTATACACATTATTCCATTTGCAAAATTAAATTTAATTAAGTTTACAAAATAATTTAAAAAAATTTAATACATAAGTTAGATCTAGATCTCTTGCATCAAAATCAAATTTAATTGATTTTGTATTTAAATTAACTCCAGTGCCTGGAAACCTTTTGTCAAGGGCGCATTGGAAAACTGTTACCATGAAATTGATTGCCCATAAACGAAAGAAAAAAGAAGAAATAAATTCTTTAAAAAATCCACTGCGCATCGATGACTGTTAATTTAACTGCATCAATCGCGAAATGATGTGAAACATCATATTTCACGATGAGGTAATTGAAGTCATGAAAGCCCAAAACGATATGTTAGAATTATCTCTTAGATTTAGAACAAGCGTTAACAATTCCAAAACTGTGTATAAAAATGACAGCTCGAAATAAATGACGATAGTGAAATTACCGTAAACTGTGTGGACACGAATGTGTTGGCGATGTATTATATGCCAATTAGATACTGCAGTGTACAGTGAATGTAATACAGTGTATACAGTGTATTATACACTCTTGTCTTTGTGTGTCAAGGCCGTTCACACGCGGAATGGGCTGTGTGCTTATAGTACTTCTGAATATTTTTAATTTTTTTATGCAAGTTCGCCCCAAACAAGGCTAAAAGCCACTCTTGGTAAGGGGCTACAAGAAGAAAACATAGAAGATGAAAATAACTCAGGGGGACTGAAGGTAGGAATTGATATTCCTCTTAAAACCGTCTAGATTGTAGGATGGAGGGAAACATGCATCAGGCAAGGAGTTCCAAAAAGATGCAGTACGTGGGAAAAAAGCTGTTGGAATAGCTCTTTGTTCTACATCTTGGCAAAGCTAGAGTGTATGGGTGAGAACAAGCAGAAAGCCTGGTTTCACGCTTAAACACCCTGATAGAAGGAATCAGATCGGACACACTGGTGGCACATTTGCCATGAAAATATCTGTAGAAAAGACAGAGGCTGGCTACAAACCTACGGTGAGAAAGAGGTTGTAACGATGATCCCAACTCTTCACCAACAAGATTAACTACACGCTTCTGCACTCTATCTACTAAAGATAAATGACAGGCAGAAGCTCCGGCCCAAATGTGACCTCAGTACTCCATTAGGGGACGTATAGTTGTCTTATACAGGTAGAGAGTAGCATCGGGAGGTAAGAACTTCCGAGCTCGATAAAGACAACCAATTCGCATGGAAGCACTCTTTGCAATGCCTGAGATATACCTCTCCCAACTGGCCTTAGTGGAGATGTCAAGTCCGAGAAGGCGAAAATCTGATACCTCAGGCAAAGTTGATGGACCCATATGAATGGATGGAAATGTATCATCTCTAGAGCGAGAAAGAGACAGTAGTTTAGTTTTCTTTGCATTAAAGGTTACTAGCCAATCGTTCCCCCACTTCAACACGCTCTCTAAATCATTATTCAGTGAGACACCCACCTCACAGCGAGAAGTGTTAGAAGAGTTAGGGGAAACACCGTAGAGGGTTGAATCATCAGAATACATGGCGAGCTGAGACAAATCTTTATCGGGCAAATCGTTAATGTAGATAAGAAAGAGAGTAGGACCAAGTATTGCGCCCTGTGGAACACCAGAATTGATGGAACGGGTAGGAGAAGATTGACCCTCAAGGACAACCTTCAACATGTGGTTGGAAAGGAAAGCAGAGATTAGGGATAACATTCTGCCTGACACAGCATATGACTGAAGCTTGTGGAGCAGGCCAGAATGCCATACCTTGTCGAAGGCCTTTGAGATGTCCAATGCTACAACACGAGCCTCACCCCTGCGATCTATTGCCCCATTAAAATGATCGGTAATTAGGGAAAGCAGATCAGCGGTTGAGCGGGAATGGCGAAACCCGTACTGGCAGTCAGTTAGAAGGTCATTGTCCTCCAGGTATCCAAGGAGCTGTTGGTTGACAAAGCATTCAAAGATCTTACTTATTATGGGAAGCAGACGTATAGGACGATAATTAGTAGATTCAGAACGCTCACCAGCACCCTTAACGACAAGGACAACGGATGCCACTTTCCAAGATGAAGGAAACATGCAGACTGCCAAGCACACATTGAATAGCTTGCCAAGAATAGGTGAAAGTTCTGGGGAACACATTTTCAGAACAATTACAGGGATTCCGTCAGGGCCAGTAGCCTTGGAGGCATCCAAGGAATGAATAGTCCGAGCAATCTTCTTTGGGGTGATAAAGAAGTTTTCGACCAGAAGGAGAGGTCAGATTAGGGTCATGTCTGTGTACGAAATGTGGCATAGTTCAATGTCTTTAAGATGATGAACAGATTGTGAAAATATCTTCTGTGGTTCATGAGATATGATTTTTTGAAATATTCAACTTCCGGTTTCAACCGGAAGGAGAGGTCAGATTGGGGTCACTTCTGTGTACGAAAAATCACATAATTCAAGATCTATAACATGGTGCAAAGATTGTGAAAATATATTTTGTGGTTCATGAGATATAATTCTTTGAAAATATTAAACTTTGATTGAGTGTAATTCGATATCCGATGACCTCACTATGACGTCACAACTTAAGATACAACTACATGTTAAGGTCTAACTATGTGTGAAGTTTGAAAGTTCTGTGAACTCCGCAACTATGTTTTTGTCTCTGGATATGTTTCATTTTTGTGCGCGAACAACACAGCGCACTTGTTTTTGTGTTTTCTTGAACTGACACTCGTAGTATATTGGGTTATGTAACAAAGAGATGAATTCATAAAGAATGGGGGCAATCCAGCTCCAAAATTTCTAAACTAATCGCTGCTGACATTTCTTTCAATAGTCAAATGAAATTATAAACAAAATTGCTAATAGAAATACACTCACTGGCCAAAAGTATTGCAACATGCTTAAAATTAGCACTTTACAGTAACAAGTGAGATGATCATTTAATCTGATTTCATCAATCGTGTATTGCATAATTTCCGAGCAAGAACAGTAAAAAAGAACATTGACTTCAAAACACAGGCACTTTCAAGAAGTCTCAAGTAGTGTAAATAAAATAAAATAAATTATTGTAACACAGTTCTCCAAACTGAACTTTGGTGTGTGTTGCAATACTTATGGCCAGTGAGTGTATGTACAACTGAGCTGTGTGTTGTATAATGCATGGAATAGCTATACATGTAGTGGTAAAATAATGTGGAATAAATGTCTCTGGAGGACAACAATTAATTTTGCCAAATAAATTGATTAATTTTACTACATTTAATATACAGTTTCAGGGACATATCTGTTTAAGCAGTACTTTTTTAATGTAGTAATCTGTAGGTCCTACTTCTTCGTAATTGTTAGCTATTAATTTGCAATAGTTTTTGCTGTATAATATTTCATACTGAATAATTAATTTTATGTGCAAAGCGCATTGAAGCAGATTTTTTGCGCTTTATAAATTGAACTTGTTATTAAGCTCAAACCAAGTACGTATTCATGTAAATCTGGGATCGTTTATGTTTTTAGAGAACACCAATAGTTTATCGTGTTCGTAAGTGAATACATAATACGCGCACGCATTGGTGGTACGAGCATTCTTTTAGCTACTTCCGGTTCCAAAGCTGGCATACCTTTGTGTGTAATGTAACTTAAATTCCTTGATTTTAACGTTTAAAAGCGATTCTTGAATTTGAATTTATTAAGAGATTTTTAACACATATGTTAAAGGCAAGTCTCCAGCTATTCAATTTCTTGTAGAAATTCTTAAAAGGGTGGCCAGTACATAAGGATAAATTACTAACATTAAAAGAAACAGTAATTATTAATTTTTAAAAATAAAATCTAAGGTTTTAATTTCGTTGATTATAGCGTTACTCTACTATGTACATAGCGAATCTTACATGCACATCACAGGTGTCCATGTCTACGATTGCAATTAACATAAATTGTGACCCAAATCGCTCTTTGCATGTCTATCTACCTGATTCAGTTAGCGTTCAAAGAGCCTTTAATTAATTTCGCTATGCGAACCCTAAAAAATTAACCAGCTTTTAATTTCCTGTATTTTTCCTCTGGCCGGTACGTTCATTGTCACGTTTAGCGCTAGTATATTTATAAGCGTACATATGTCGCTTAGCAACTATAGACTCGAAGCGGTTATTAGAGAGGTTGTACGTATAATTACAGGTACACGTAGCGTTTGTTCACGTGTACGGGTAGCGATATTTTGATATGCAATAGACTTGCCATTATCTTAAAAGCTGTTTCAAAAGTAATTAACCGAAGTAGTTGAACTTGTATTGTTCTAGCTTGCCGCAGGAGTCTCGAATCCAAATCAAACTTCACAGTTAATGGGTTGAAAGAGGAAAATGTTAATGGAATTAAGCGTTATAAAACGTGCTTTTATAAAACACTTTGTTGGGTATAACTTATGGTAGGGGTTTGGGAGCGGCCATGGTTGTGTATGTGTGGGTTTATATATCTTATGGTAGGGGTTTAGGAGTAGCCATGGGTGTGTATGTGTGGGTTTATATATCTTATGGTAGGGATTTGGGAGCGGCCATGGGTGTGTATGTTTGGGTTTATATATCTTATGGTATGGGTTTGGGAGCGGCTATGTGTGTGTATGTGTGGGTTTATATATCTTATGGTAGGGGTTTGGGAGCAGCCATGGGTGTGTATATGTGGGTTTATATATCTTATGGTATGGGTTTGGGAGCGGCCATGTGTGTGTATGTGTGGGTTTATATATCTTATGGTATGGGTTTGGGAGCGGCTATGTGTGTGTATGTGTGGGTTTATATATCTTATGGTTGGGATTTGGAAGCGGCCATGGGTGTGTATGTTTGGGTTTATATATCTTATGGTATGGGTTTGGGAGCGGCTATGTGTGTGTATGTGTGGGTTTATATATCTTATGGTAGGGGTTTGGGAGCAGCTATGGGTGTGTATATGTGGGTTTATATATCTTATGATAGGGGTTTGGGAGCGGATATGGGTGTGTATGTGTGGGTTTATATATCTTATGGTAGGGGTTTGGGAGCGGCCATGTGTGTGTATGTGTGTGTTTATATATCTTATGGTAGGGGTTTGGGAGCGGCTATGGGTGTGTATGTGTGGGTTTATATATCGTATGGTAGGGGTTTGGGAGCGGCCATGGGTGTATGTGTGGGTTTATATATCTTATGGTAAGGGTTTGGGAGCGGCCATGGGTGTGTATGTGTGGGTTTATATATCTTATGGTAGGGGTTTGGGAGTGGCCATGGGTGTGTATGTGTGGGTTTATATATCTTATGGTATGGGTTTGGGAGCGGCTATGGGTGTGTACGTTTGGGTTTATGTGAATTTGCTTT
>CM055816.1:67201633-67232251 GCA_029582265.1 Zoroaster sp. YZ-2022
GATTTTGCCAGGCTGGCGTTTGACAGATGGTTGATAGCCCGTACCGAGAGATGATGTCAATTTTCTGCGGAATCTCGTAATCGGCGACGAAGCTGCTTTTCTCCATGAACGGCAAGGTCCACAATACGCATAATGTTCTTGAATATGCACCAGCAAGACACCCCCAGAATTTAATTTTGAGGTTAACATGAGGGTCGACAAAAAGTGTGACTGTTTGGTTAGGACTTTGTGGGAAGTGGTCAGCTGATCGGACCGTTTTTCCTTTCAAAAGGAAATGTGAATGGTAACATGTATCTGCAGGATGCTCAATGATAACGTTTTACCGCAGCTGCAGGAACTTACTTTGAGCGACGACAGGTTCGTGGGGTCTTCAGAACAACTCTGGTGGGCCCAAGATGGCGCCCCAACACATCGCCTTGTATCGCTGTCCGAGATCGTCTGAGGGGAACTCTTTGGCGAACGAGTCATCGCCGTCAACCATGAGGTGGAATGGCCACCAAGATCACCTGACCTCACACCATGTGACTATTTCCTTTGGGGACATTTGAAGAACAAAGGTGTTTGCAACTCCTCCCCGTGATCTTGATGGAATTGCAGGGAGCCGTATTCGAAAATGAAGTGGATGCTTTACGCACCAATAATCCCGGCTATGGTGAGACAGGCAGTAGCAGGACATGCTCTCCGTCGCTGTCAGCTTTGTGTCGAAAGGGAGGTGGACATGTTGAAGGTGTGGAGTTGCATAAAGGGCAACGTGTTAGAAGAGTTCTTCTTGAATAATGTCAAGTCATTCCTAAAGAAAATCTGGGTTTATCAGTACTGACTTTCACTAATTATCCTGCCTTGCACTGATTACCCAAACTCTGCCAAAATGCGATTTGAATTTGTCATTTTCAATAACAATGTACTCGGTCATGTGTGACAGCAATGGGTCAATAAAAGGTATCAATGGAAAGCTGAGAGGTTCCTCTCTCTTTGGTAATTTGCACTACATGTAAATTCGTCCAAACTAAATAACCTTGGCATATTCATACCCTGAATTCGGATTACCTTTTTTGATACCGCACTGTATAATGAAAATAACATGTATTGCTGGAATCACATTTAACTGGTTCAGTTATCCCATATAATTTTAAATTCCTCCAAACCAAATTAAGTCTGAACTTGGTAAATATGGTTTTCTCTTCAGAAAGGTTTCATGACAAAACTCAGCATCAGTGTAGTTGTCAAGGTGCGACTTGACAAAGAGACTATGGCTACGAGAGATAAGTTCAGGCGTGTAATTTGACTCAGAACTAGCTAAGACTAGGGGTGTTACAATGTAAGATGTGTTCAGAAATTGAGTTTTTGTGACACATATCGAGGCATGAGCGTTGGAAACAGTAAGATCATTACATGTGAAATTGCTAATATATAAATCCTTACAATCACGAAACTTGCCCGTTTGGCAGATATTTGCATTTGAATGACATGGAAATAGCACCCTCTTTCGGTCATTTTTAGAAAACGTGTATACATTTCAATTTTGTAAATAATTTGAATAGTTCTAATACATGGGCTATGTTTTTATAGTTTGGAAGAGTTTGGAAAGGGATTCCATGGATTTGGGGAATATTTGTCATTGTAAAAATAGAACCAAGTTTAAAACAAATTGCCTTGAATAAAGGTCTGAACCTGTCTGATCCACCCAGTCCTCTACCCTTTACTCCCAGGGTAAGATCCACATGAGTGTTGTGGGAGTAGTATTGCAATTTAATTGATCATGTGAAACAATCTAATTCGACCATATAATCTTAATATTTTTTGGGGTTTTCGTTCCCACATCCCCATCTCCTTGCCTTGCGCCCCACCTGCACGCTTTGGGCAAACCCCTAGATTCTAACCCTGCTCTACATCAGGAGACCAGTTTGTAAATCTTTTATCATCTTTAAAAAGTTCAGTATTGGTTATTAATTGTCAATGTTTGTGTAACATATTAAATTGATAAAACACATTCTTCGTTAATACACACACCATTGTAAGTAATAAAGGAAATGCAAAACTAATTTTTCTTTTGAATGACAACTACTTGCTTTATTTTGTGTGGTCATGATTCTCCTTTTCCATCCATTTTGCACCCATCTAATGGCCAATAATCCATTTCATGCAGGATAAAGGTTATCCAAACTTCAAGTGTGTTTGCAATGAAAGAATAATTTTTTTCTGAAGTACTAAATATTCCAACAAAATGTTCCAAGTGAACATGTGTAGTCCCTGCCATTAATTGGTTTTGGCTTAGTATTGGCTCAAACTTTAAAAATCCTTTACTGGTGCATGAAAGAAAGTCAACAGAATTTTTTCAATTAAAGATAATGGTTAAAGGGGCAATATCATCTCAATCATTGAGTAGACTTTCAATGGGTCATGCGAGATCAGTGTCCCAGTAAGATGAATGTTAAATAGCAGGCAATTGAAAATTACTGGCTCATTTGTTGATGCCAGCAGTCTGCAAGGAATACAGTCATCTGAAGCGATGGCCAGGGCAAACTGTAATGCCATGTGATTTCTTCATTATAGTGTATTATATAAGTACAGTTGATGCATTGAAGAGTGTGTAAGATTATTATGCACTTTTATATAAAAATTCTCTCTACTTCTCCAGCACCATAACTGCTGCTCCCAGTATCGGTACCAGTACATAATGTATCTAAGAGCCAACTGCAGTCTACTATACCAGGATTCTTTTGTAGGAGAGTTTGGCTGTACACAAGTCAACTATATTCTGATAAATGATCTATGAATTACCAACGTAGCGAAATGTACTTTTTCAGACGTGTTTTTTTCAGATTGTGGGTCAACTCCAATCAACTCCTCTCACTTCTTGTACATACTTGATGAACTTTTGATGTAATGACTTTCTAGAAAAGTGAATTTCATTGTTTTTTATTATTATTCTCTTCTGGATGACTTCTTCACAGAATTTTATTTATTTATGCATCATTGTACCAAATAGGTATATTTATCTGATGGATCTGGCCTTGTCAAGAATTTGGGTACATATATTATAGCAAAGAGACAATGATAAGTAAACTTCTAAACTCACAAAGATCTTTATCTTCATTTGCAAAGAACCTCTCATCTTTCCGTTATTGCTTCAATAGCCAGGCTATGCCAATCAGGTTTGGTTTGTGAATACTTTATCAGTTTTTCTTTCTCAATTTCTTCTGGTTTGTCAGGGAGTAAGTCTGATGAAGACCACGGTTTTCTTTCTCTGCAGGTTCAAAAGCTGCATTCTTACCGCTCGAGCTCATATTGACCTGAATATGTATGAAGAAAGAATGATAACATATTTAATAGAAGTAGATGAATAAGTGATGTAAGGGAAGGGAATGAAATGTAGACAAAAGAGAGTGAAAATTAACAAAGTAAACACACAAGACAAAGGTAAACAGATAGAAAGAAACGAAAAGCAGCAACATATAACTAGGAAACAATTTTACTGCGTATAGAATAAACTTGGGCGATAAACACGATATCGAATATTGCAATAACTTTTTTATTCGATTACAATATCGAGAAACCTATTTAAGTTATCGGCATATCGGCGAATCGCGAATACAAATATAAACGATAAAATATAAATCGACATATTGCCAGAAATCAAGTCAGACATTTCATGGAAATAAAACCATTAGTCTTTAAAAGCTTTTAGAAATGAGAAACAAAAGCAAAACTACTTCAGAAAGTACATATACACGCTCTGCAAATAAATTTTTAATTTATTGTGACACTTGTAGAGGGGCATGCCACCTGTGGTTATTGGCTCTAAAGCAATTTGCTATGGAATACAACAAAAGAGAATTGCGATATTATTGAAAATTGCAACATGTTTAGCCGTTGACATATCGTGGATAAAAAAATCGTTATCGCGCTCAAGTTTTTACTGCATACTTGAAACCTGATTGAATTTTTTGGAAAGAATGTCGTATCCGACCACCACTTTAAAGGGTTTTGGGAATTTTTTTTGGCAACCACTAACCAGTTAAAAAATTATTCTATCGATTTTTGGTGGTACAGAAAGGAAGCTACCTTTTTAAAAATCCACTTTATTTCCTTCAAAAAATCCTCTCCTTCTAGAAAATAGAAGGATCATATTATGAGTTTGCTGCTGGCATGTACAAATGACTTTGTGTTATCACCATTGCATGTGGAGTTTACGACATCAGACTGACTTGTGAGCTGAGGAATTCATCGTATAATGTAAAGTCATATGATGATTTTCACATGGAAATAAATATCCTGGAATAATGTGAAGATATATGTCCATCATCATCGTATATACCTTTCTCCACCATGGAGTACAGGGGTGATGAATTACTTTAATGGTTATGCTGAATGAGAAAAAGTGGCGGTCGGATGCGACATTCTGCCCGTATTTTTCAATATTTGCCTTACCTTGATGTTTCTGTTTTCTTAATCTTATTTCTTCCTCTCAGCCCTAAAAATGGTATGGAAGCATTTGTACCACTCAGAGTGGTACCCATAAATCTAATAAATCGAATGGTAATTTAAATTTTTTAGGAATGTCGGCTATTCATCCATACATGTAGCAAATAATAAATAATTGGGTCAGTATCCGTCTTCATTGTTATACTGTGAATAAAATAACCCAAAACTTAGTAACGGTTTGATTCATTTCAATGCTTATTTACACCGCCAAAGGTTGAATCTTCCTTGGCTCATGTAGCACAGAAGTATGTTTGTGCAACTGCTATACATAGTATTACTTTTAAGTATCTGATGAAACTCCATTATAAAGATCATTTTCAACAGTGCTTGATTTTTTTCCAAAAGTGACCCTTTCAGGATTTTGATGGATTTGGGGTGGTTAAGAAGGTTACAGTTTATTTTGTTGGTCAAGGTATTAACATGGTAACTACATTGGTAACTCACCAGGAATGATCTTTTTTTTAATTGTCACTACACGATACTGAGGGACAGATCACAATGAGATATTAAGTCTGAAGACATAAGTTAAATTCGTCAAGGATATTTTTCATATAGGCCTAAGTCCAACTATTTCCATACAAATATATGTAGTCAATTAGGTCCAGATATTTTCAAGTCAAATTCTTTTAACACTAATTAATTCCTACATTACCTGTAACGTTAGCTGCGATGCCATATGTTATGTACATTAGCTCCAACAGCCCTAACTGCTTAGATTATGGATGGAGTGAAGGAAAATAAATAGATTTCCCTTCCTCCATGCTTGAGAGCATTGCAAGAATATCACTCAATTATACCACCGTCTATTTCTTCCATCCACTTGCACATGAGAAGAATCTTTGTCCAACTCTTTCCTCAAAATGATAACAATTTTGAGTTCCCATGCTTAAATTGCAGCATTTTCTGCGTGACGCATTTTTCTGCAGACAGGGCCCTGATTAATTTGTGGAAGCTTTCATTGTTTTTGCTGCTGCATACTTGTGCGCGTGCATGCATGCAGGTCATGACTGCAGTGGTCTTCGCTCAAACTCGAACTTTATTCTATTCTAATTAGATAACGTACACACACTATAGGCTGCCGATATGTCTGTCGCATGTAAACGAACAGTATGGCTGTGGCCTTCTGAATAGTTGTTCCGTTTTAAACTTCTACTGTTTTTGACCGGAAGGAGAGAGTCAGAAATTAGGGGTCATGTCTGTGTAAGAAATGTGACAAATTTCAAAGGTCTTTAAGATGATGCAAAGATTTAGCGAAAATAATATTTTCTGTGGTTCATGAGATATGATTTTTTTAAATCTTTAGAAATTTTCAACTTCCGGTTTCGACCGGAAGCAAGAGGTCCGGATTGGGGTCACAAATCTGGGTACGAAAATCATCACATTGAAGATCTATAACATGGTGCAAAGACTGTGAAAATATCGTTTTGCCGGTTCATGAGATATGATTTTTTGAAAATATTAAACTTTGATTTAATTGTAATTCGAGTACATGATGATCTCACCATGACATCACAATTTGACATAAAACTACATGTTAAGGTCTAACTATGTGTCAAGGTTTAAGGTTCATGAACTCTACAACTATGTTTTTGTCTCTGGATAATTCTATATTCGAAGAAGAAGAAGAAGAAGAAGAAGAAGAAATTAGAAGGGAGGAGTTTGAAAAAACAAACTCAAGGTGTTTGAGGGTTCATGTTATGCAGTGTCATCACCAAAGTTGTTTAAAAATGCAAAATAAATCCAAAATGTTAACATTGTATAGTTTTGTATTTAATAGGAACATAAGAGCATATTTTAAGTGTACTTTATGAATTGTAAAGAGCTTTTTATTATCAGATTATTGTCTTTCTCCCAGTTAAGGATAAATAACATTTAAGAAATCTAATCCTTAATAGAGCGCCCATTATTACAGCAGCTAAAATGGGGGAGAACATTGTGCAGGAATGAAGGTCCAAGCCAGGCAATATTTTTTTCTGCAGTACAATTCCTCCATTCACTTACAAAATTCCTATAAAATCTAATGTTACAAAGGTTGAAAAGGTTCTTCAATAGTTAATTCACCAAAAACTTGCACGAGCATGTTAGTCTGAATTGAGTAGAATAGTCGGTTGTTCTCAAGTGTGTTTGGTTGTTCATCATGTTATGAATGTCATCACCCTAAAGTTGTTTAAAAGTACATTAATTAAGTTGGAACTTGGTAAACATGGTTTCTCTTCAGAAAAGCTCTTCATGACAAAATTCGCATCCGTGTTGCCAAGTGCGACTTGACAAGAAACTTCTACGGCTATGGGAGTTAAGTTCCCATGTGATTTGACTTCAGACCCAAGCTAGACCACGGAGCGTGCAATGAAAATGCATTCAGAAATTGAGTTTCGTGACGTACCATCAGGCATGAGCGACGTACAAACAGTTTAAGAATAGACAATTACTTGTAAATTCTAACATATAAATCCACCTCACAAAATTTGCCAGTTTGGCGAGATTATTCATTTGAACTATGGCATGAAAAAATAGCATCCTCTTTCGGCCATTCTTAGAAAACTACATTTTCAATGGAGATTTTTGTATAATTGAACAGTTCATATGAGCTGTTTTTTTAATGTTTCCCTACCCTAATCTATCAAATCGGATTCAGTCAGGTAGGGAAGAGTTTGGAAAGGGATTCTCATATTTGGGAAATGTTTGATGTCATTGTAAAAATGAACCAGTTTAAAAAAAAATCTTGTGAGATAAAAGGTCTGAACCCAACTTTTCCCTGAACGTCTAACCCCCCCAAGTTTTCCAATTTACAATTGATCATGTAAAAAACCTAAATTGTCCATTCATTTCCAATATTTTGGGGTTTCATTTCCCATTTCTCATCTCCTTACCTTGAAGCTCCACACCTCTTTAGGCAACCTGGATCTAACCCTACCTACATCAAAGACCAATTTGTGAATCTTTTCTCATCTTTAAAAGTAAATTAATTGTGGTTATTAATTGTCAACGTTTTGTGTGTAAATATTTAAATTGATAAAACACATTCTTCGTTAAAACACAAAATTAATAAGATATTTATATAAAGGGAAATGCGAGCAACAACTTGTTATCTTTTGAATGACACTTCTGCTTTATTTTGTCATGGTGTAGCCTTTTCCATCCATTTTTGCATCCATCAATAATAATCCATTTCATACAGAATAAAAGGTTATCAAACTTCTAGGTCTAATTTGCGTAGATGAAAGAATAATTTTTTTTCTTAAGTACAAAATACAAATTAAGTGAAACCTATGGTCCCTAACATTAATTGGATTTACAGTATTGTTACCCTTGGTAATCTTTGGCATAAAAAGCTTTTACTGGTGCATGAAAAGAAAGTCAACAGAATGCCGAATTATTCAAGTTAATGGTTGTAAAGGGGCAACATTATCTCAATCTAGGTAAACTTTCAACGGGTCAGTGGAATCAGTGTCCCTGAGTGTAAGATGAACAAAGCGGGGTGATTGAAGAATTACTGGCTCATTTGTTAAGCAGTCTGCAAGTGATAAGTCCATCTGAAGTTGATGGCCAGGGTTAGCTGTAATGCCATGTGATTCCTTCATTATAAGTTGTATTATATAGTACAGCTTGATGCATTGAGAAATTATTGTGTGAGAGATAGGCACTTTCATGTGAAAATCTCTCTGCTTCTCCAGCACCTTCACTGCTGTCTACACTCACTGGCCAAAGAAATATTGCAACATGTTTCAAAAATTCGCAATTTACAGTAACAGGTGAGATGATCATTTAAATCTGATTTCATCCGATCGTGTATTACATAATTTTCAGTCGAAGAACAGTAAAAAAGAACATTGACTTCAAAACACAGGCACTTTCAAAGAAGTCTTAAGTAATTAATAAATAAAATAAAATAACTTATTGTAATATTAAAGTTCTCCAAACTGAACTTTGGTGTACAAGCAACATACTTATGGTATGAAAGATGTGAGTGTATATCCAGGCATCAGTACATAATGTATCTGAGCCAACTGCAGTCTCTACCAGTTCTTTAGTAGCTAGAGATTGACAGCGTACACCCGTCAATTGTACCATTCTTAGTAAATTATCTATGAATTACCAGCAGGTGAACATGTGCTTTTCAGACATGTTAGGTTTTCAGATTGTGAGGACCTCACTTACTGTGTCAACTCTCCCATTTCTTGTTTTACGACGCACTTGATGGTTTTATTGATGTAATGAACTTTGAAAAGTGGAATTTCATTGTTTTCTTCTGGATGACTTCACAGAATTTTGTTTATGCAATCATTGTACCAAATAGGTATTTCATCCGATGGATCTGGCCTGTGTCAGGAAATTGGGTACAATTTTACTCATTAGCAAAGACAATGATATGCAAACTTCTAAACCACAATCTTTATCTTTGATTTGCAAAAGTAACCTCTCACATCTTTCCGTTGGGTATGTAATCAAGGTTTTGGCACTGTGAAAACAGTTTTTCTTCAATTTTTTCTCGGTTTTGTCAGGGAGGAACTCTGATGAAGACCACGGTTTTTCTTCTCTGGGGTTCCAATGTTGCATTCTCACCGCTCAACCTCATCTTGACCTAAATGTCATGTATGAAGAAAGAATGATAAATACGAATAGAAATGAGAGGAACAACTATAAGTAAGGGGAATGGGCATTGTAGATAGAAAAGAGATTGAAAATTAACAAGAAATACACACAAGGCAAGGTAAACAGATAGAAAGAAATGAAAAGCATGACATCCAACTTGAAACAATTTTACTGCATACTGCGGTTTAAGATAAACACACGATATCGAATATTGCGATAACTTTTGTATCTGGATTACAATATCGAAAGGAACCTATTTAAGTTATCGGCATATCGGCGAATCGCGAATACAACATATATCACAATAAAATATAAATCGACACACATTGTGAGTCAAGTCAGAAATTCATGGAAATAAAACTGATTAGTCTCTTTTGAGCTTTTAGAAGCTAATGAGGAAACAGAAAGCAAAACTAGCCCTATTGAAGTATATACACGCTCTGGCAAATAAATTTGCAAGTTTATTTGTATTACTTGTGAGAGAGAGGTACATACCTGTGGTTATCGGCTCTAAAGCAATCATGCATGAATGCAAAAAAAAATTATGATTTATTAAAAAGGGTACAAATATATGTTTGCCGATATATCATGGATAAAAAAAAAATCGTTATCGCTTAAACTGCTACTGCATACTTGAAACTTGAGTTGAATTTTTGGAAAGAAGAATGTCACATACAACCGCCACTTTTTAAGGGTTTTTTTGAAAATAAATTCAACCACCTAACCAATTAAAAATTATTCTATCATTTTTTGGTGAAACCCTCTCTTAAAAACCACTCTTTATGATGGTTTCGGACCTTATATCCTTCTAAAAAATCCTCCCCTTCAGAAAATAGAAGACGCATCAGATTATAGGTTTAACTGCACACATGTACAATGACTGTTGGTCACTAATTGTGGAATTTACATCAGACTGACACTTGACTGAGGAATCTACTCATGTACCTACAAAATGGCTTGATTTTCATGAAATAAATATCCTGGAATAATTTTAAGTATATGTCCACTGAATATCCATATGTTCTCCACACTTACAAGTAGTAGGTAAGATTACTTTTATTGAGGTTATATTGAATGAGAAAAGTGGCGGTTCAATTCAGGTATATACCTGTGGTTATTATGGCTCTAAAGCAATCGGCCATGAATGCAAAAAAAAATTGCGATATTGGCCATTGAAAATTGTAATATATGTTTGCCGATATATCGATGAGGATAAAAAAAATCATTATACCAAGCTTACTGCATATTTGGAAACTTGATTGAATTTTTGGAAAGAATGTCGTATCCAAACGACACCACTTTTAAAGGGTTTTTGGGAATTTTTTGCAACCACTAACCAGTTTAAAAAATTATTCCTATCGATTTTTGGCAGGTGGGTACACCAGAAAGCAACTATCTTTAAAATCCACTTTTATTTCCCTTCTAAAAAATCCTCTCCCTTCAGAAAAATAGAAAGGATCCCACACAGGCTATTATAGCATTACGCACTGCATGTATGCAAATGACTGTGCTGGTCACTAATTGTGGAGTTTACGACATCAGACCGATATGACTGAGGAATTCATCCGTATAGCAAAATGGCTACTTTTCATGAAATAAATATCACTGGAATAATAATGTGAAGCCGGTCGGATGCGACATTCTACCCAGTATTTTTCAATATTTGCTCACTCCGATGTTTCCTGTTTCTTCTTAATCTTATTTCTTCCTCTCAGCCCTGCTGCAAAATGGTATGAAGCATTTGTACCACTGAGAGGAAAATTCCATAAATCTATAATCTAATCAGAATGGTAATTAATTTTGGAATGTCGGCTTATCTCATCCATACATAAATGTATAATAGATAAATAGATTGGGTCAGCATCCATCTTCATTGTATACACTATGAAAAAATAATAACCCAAAACTTTAGTTCAACTTGAAGTTCAATTTCCATGCTTATTTACAACCGCCTTAAAGGTTGAATATTCTTGGCTCCATGTACAAAGAGATTATGTTTATTGCAACTACAATACATGTACATGTAGTATTACTTTAAGCATCTGATATAAAACTCCATTATAAAGATTCCATTTTTCAACAGTGCTGATTTTTTCCCCAAAAAGTGCCCTTTCAGACATTTTGATGGATTTGGGGTGGATTAGGGTTATAGTTTATTTTGTTGGTCAAAGGTAACTCATTGAAAATAACCTTGCAAGGAACAGATCTATATTTTAAATTGTCACTACCACACGATACTGAGGGACAGATCACAATGAGATAGTAAAAGTCTGAAGACATAAGTTAAATTGTCTGGCGATATTTTTCATATAGGCCTAAGTCCAAACTATTTTACAAAATAACAATATGGTATTCCCGGTAAATTAGGTCCAGATATTTTTCAAATTCTTTTTAAAATTAATTCCTACATTACCTGTAAGGGATGTGTATCGTTAAAAGCTGCGACGTATGCATGTTGTATGTACGTTAGCTCCAACAGCCCTAACGCTTAGACATTGGCGTATCACTACACTCAACCATACTGTCTATTTCTTCCATCCACTTGCAGCATGAAAAGAATCTTTATCCAACTCATGTCTCTCCAAAAATGATAACAATTTTGGATTCCCATGCTAAATTAGACATTTTCTCTGCAGACGACACTCAGGAAGCCATTTTCTGCATGATTTATACGGGCCCCGACACCAGGGGAAGCTTTTGTTTTGCTGCGACCCTGGTCAAATTGAGGGTCATGTCTGTGTAAGAAATGTGACATGGATCAAGGTCTTTAAGATGCTGCAAAGATTGTGAAAATATTTCTGTGGTTCATGAGATGACCTTTTTGGCGCGTTGAAATTTTCAACTTCCGGTTTCGAAAAAACCGTTTGGCGTTCATGAAACTATTCTTTTCTAATTAGACACGGCTACACCATACACCAGGCCGATATGTCTGTGTGTAAGAGAACGTCAGTATGGCTGTGCTTGAATAGTTGTTCGTTTAAACTTCTGTTTTCGACCGGAAGGAGAGGTCAAATTGGGGCCGCGTCTGTGTAAGAAATGTGACATAGTTCAAGGTCTTTTAAGATGCTGCAAGATTGTGAAAGATTTTCAGGTTCATGAGATATGATTTTGAATTTTGAATTTCTACCTGCCTGACCGGAAGCAGAGGTCGATTAGTCGTCTGTGTATCAAAATCCCATAAGCTTAAAGATCATAACGTTTTGCAAAAAACTGCAAAATATCGTTTGTGGTTCATGAGATATGATTTTTGATTGTGAAAATTAAACCTGATTTAGTGTAATTCGGCATCTGATGATCTCATGACGTCACAATTTGACATAAAACTACAGTGTTGTGGGAATCTAACTATGTGAAGTTTTATGTCTGTGAACTCGGCAACGTGTTTTTGTCTCTGGATAATAATTCTTATTAAGAAGAAGCAAGAAGAAGAAGAAGAAGAGAAAAAAAACCCGAACAATCAAAGGAGGTGTTTGGGCACCAACCAAACACCCTAAAACAACAAACCGAACAATATGACAATAGGTGTTCGCGCTGTAGTCGAACACCTAAAAACCGACATATATCAACAGAGGTGGCCTAGCGCCGTAGTCGAACACCTAATTCCACTTTTGTACAGTTCTCCAACTGAACTTTGGTATGTGTTGCAATACTTATAGCCAGTGAGTAATATGTATGTACAATAATCGAGCTGTGTGTGTGTATAATTCCATGGAATAGCTATACAAGTATATGGTAAAGGCTAATGTGGAATAAATGTTCTGGAGGACAACAATTAATGTTGCCAAATAAATTGATTTAATTTAAAATTTTTTACATTTAAATAAATATTTCAAATTGATTTGATAATATCATAAAGCTACGTCACAGATTCCACTACCATCAGACAGTTTCAGTGGACATATCTCTGTTTTAATAGTACTTTTAATGTAATTCAGTATTAATCTGTAGGTTTTTGCTAGCTTCGTAATTGTTAGCTATTAATTTGCAATATTTTTGTTGTATAATATTTCATACTGAATAATTAATTTTATGCACAAAGCGTGCATTGAAGCAATTTTCCGCATAATAATTGAAACTTACTATAATAAGCCTATACCAAGTACGTATTCATGTAAATCTGGGATCGTTGATGTTTTAGAGAATACCAAAATAGTTTATCGTGTTCGTGAAGTACATAAGGGCCACGCACACGCATTGGTGTACGCGCATGCTTTTAGCTACTTTCGGTTTAAAGCTGGCATACTGTTGTGTATAATTTAACTTAAATTCCTTGATTTTTAACGTTTAAAAAGCGATTCTTGAAATTTGAATTTATTAAGAGATTTTTAACACATATGTTTAAAAGGCAAAGTCTCCAGCTACTATTCACAATTCTTGTAGTAGAAATTCTTAAAAGGGTGGCCAGTACATAGGATGATAAATTACATAAGGATAAAATACATTAAAGAAACAGTAATTATTATTAATTTTTTTATAAAAATCTAAGCTTTCAATTTCGTTGACTATAACTATAGCGTTACTACTACTATGTACATAGCGAGAATCTTACATGCACATCACAGGTGTCCATGTCTACGATTACCAATGCTATAAGTGCTTATTATTGACCCAATCATCGTCTTGCATGCATGTCTATCTACCTGATCTGTTCAATTGGCGTTCAAAAAGCCTTTAATTAATTTCGCTCATGAAACACCAAAAATTAACCAGCTTTTCCCAATTTCTGTATATTTCCTCTGGCCGGTACGATTCATTTGTCACATTTAGCGCCAGTAGTATATATTTATAAGCGTACATGTGTAAAGCAGCTATAGACCTGAAGCGGGTTTATTAGAGAGGTTGTATGGGGGAGAATTACAGGTACACGTAGCGTTTGGTTCACGTGTACAAAGGTAGCGATATTTGATATGCAATGAGACTTGCCATTATCTTAAAAGCTGTTTTCAAAAGTAATTAACCGAAGTAGTTGAACTTGTATTGTTCTAGTCATTGCAGGAGTCTCGAATCCAAATCCAAACTTCACAGTTAATGGGTTGAAAAAGGGGGAAAAATGTTAATGGAATTAAGCGTTATAAGACGTGCTTTATAAAACTTTTTGGGGTATAACTTATGGTAGGGGTTTGGGAGCAGCCATGGTTGTGTATGTGGGTTTATATATATCTTATGGTAGGGGTTTGGGTGTGTATGTGTATTGGTTTATATATTATAGTGAGGGTTTGGGAGCGCAGCCACAGGTGTGTATGTTTGGGTTTATATATCCTATGGTATGGGGTTTGGGGCAGCTATGTGTGTGTATGTGTGGGTTTATATATCTTATGGTAGGGGTTTGGGAGAAGCCATGGGTGTGTAAGTAAGGGTTTATTTATCTTATAGGGGTTTGGGAGCGGCCATGGGTGTGTATGTGTGGGTTTATATATCTTATGGTAGGGGTTTGGGAGCGGCCATGGGTGTGTATGTGTGGGTTTATATATCTTATGGTAGGGGTTTGGGAGCGGCCATGGGTGTGTATGTGTGGGTTTATATATATTATGGTAGGGGTTTGGGAGCGGCCATGGGTGTGTATGTGTGGGTTTATATATCTTATGGTAGGGGTTTGGGAGTGGCCATGGGTGTGTATGTGTGGGTTTATATCTTATGGTATGGGTTTGGGAGCGGCTATGGGTGTGTACGTTTGTGTTTATGTGAATTTGCTTTACACATAACATGTTTTGATGAGTGATTTTACCATAATTGTGATGACATAAATTGAATGGCCTAGTCCCAGCCTCCCCACTGCAACTAACGCTATTCTTAGTAACGTTGCCGGACTTTCATCTAATTTGCATATCCAACATTTTTGGATATTGCAATCGCCCAGTTCCAATCGTTATAATTACAAGGCGCCATTCCAACGGTCATGGCTCATGACCATTGCTCATAGGTACTCGGTTGTGGGAACAATAGGCTTATGGGCTTACACACGTGCGTTTGTGTGTGTTGGGGGATAGCAAGATGGTAATATGCAGGGAATGTTGTAGACAGTTTCACATAACTGAAAGAATCATCCTCTCTGTAAGATATTGAAATAATTAAATGTGCATGGAAACAACAACAATATTTTACTAATTGATTTGATGTTCGCCCCGCACTGTATACTCAGTGATTAATATACACGTCTGTGTAAGGTCATAAATCAAATCAATTGCTCATAACCCAACGCAATCTATAAATATTTTACTAATCAATATGTATCACATAACATGTTCAAAAGTATTTTGACTTAATCATAAGTCCACTTTTCCTAATTTTTATGAAAGAAATTTTTATTTTAATGAAAAAGTTTTAAATTTCATAATTTTTATGAAAGAAATTTTCATTTTATTGTAATTTTTCTAAATTCGACTTTATTTACCAAACTTTATTTCATAAAAGTTAGGAAAAGTGGACTAATGATTACGTCAAAATACTTTTGAACATGTTACATAAAACATACTTGTGAATAGTTGATGATGGTTTCATATATTTCCTCGTAATATTTCAGTCTGAGGTGATATCATTGCGATAACTGAAGTAAAATAACTTGCTGACTGAATGTTCAACCTCAGGAGACGAAAACTCTATAATGAGTACGAACAATCAGAACGTATTTCACTATTATCTCGATAACGGTCGACAGAATCAAATAAGCTGAAACTTGAACAGGTTATAAGCTATTGGCTACACACTTCTTAAAGTCAGTATACATTTTTAATTTAGTAGAACGTATTTATTTGCATCCATCCAAAATATAGCATTTATATAAATAGTGAAGGCGCACTCGACAACCCGGAATACCACGCTGGAACAAAGACCACCCACGTGAATGACGCAGCAGCTCCAAGGGCCTTTACCAGTCCGTTCTGTGGTCTTATGTTTTTTCGTTATATTCGAGATTGGTAAACAAATGCATTTATAAATCTTCCTATTACTGGAGGTTTATGAGAGCTGTACAACTGAGCTGTGTATTATATAATGCATGCAATAGCTATACAAGTAATGGTCAAGTAATGTGGAATAAATGTCTCTGGAGGACAACAATTAATTTTGTCAAAATAAATTGATTAATTGTACGGCATTTATATCGCTCCAGACAGAAGTATTTGAAATTGATGTTTGATAATATCATCAAGCCTCGTCACAGATTCCACTACCATCAGACAGTTCCAGGGACGTCTTAAAAATATCTGTTTAAACAGTCCTGTTTAATGTAGTAATCTGTAGGTCCTACTTCTTCGTAATTGTTAGCTATTAATTTGCAATATATTTTGCTGTATAATATTTTATACTGAATAATTAGTTTTATGTACAAAGCGCCTTGAAGCAGATTTTTTCGCTTTATAAATTGTATTTATTATAAAGCTCAAACCAAGTACGTGTTCATGTAAATCTGAGATCATTTATGTTTTTAATCGTGTTCGTAAGTGAATACATAATACGCGCGCGCATTGGTGGTACGAGCATTCTTTTAGCTACTTCTGGTTCCAAAGCTGGCATACCGTTGTGTGTAATGTAACCTAAATTCCTTGATTTTTAACGTTCAAAAGCGATTCTTGAATTTGACTATATTAATAAGATTTTTTATGTACAAAGCGCCTTGAAGCAGATTTTTTGGCGCTTTATAAATTGTATTTATTATATAGCTCAAACCAAGTACGTGTTCATGTAAATCTGAGATCATTTATGTTTTTAGAGAACACCAATAGTTTACCGTGTTCGTAAGTGAATACATAATACGCGTGCGAATTGGTGGTACAAGTATTCTTTTAGCTACTTCTGGTTCTAAAGCTGGCATACCGTTGTAATAATAACCTAAATTACTTGATTTTAACGTTCAAAAGCAATTCATGAATTTGACTTTATTAATAGGATTTTTGAGTCTTTACAACTCATATGTTCAAGGCAAGTTCCCAGCTATGTGGAGTGCCATGGTCGAGCGGTTTAGTGCATCGTATTTGTGTTCTGATGGCTGAGTCGTCAGAATGTGGGTTCGAATCCCGACCGCCACCGTGGTGCTTGTGTCCTTGAGCAAGACACTTTACCATAATTGCTTCTCTCCACCCAGAAGTAAATGGCAGCAATTGTGCTGTACACTCTCCAGGGAGCTGAGATGGTTCCAGGAATGATTTATGCCCCTGATGAGCAGGGGGTAATAATGTACAGCGCTGTGATACATTGTGTAAGAGCGCTTTAAATGCCTCCATTATTATTATTATCCAGTTTCTTGTAAAAATCCTTACAGAAAAAGGGTTGTCAATAAATTTTCAATGGGATTCTGATGATCGTTGGTGCCAGCACGAGCATAGTGGGCGTGGTTTATGTTGGAATTACGTCACACTTACCAACATGATATAGGGGCTTTCATTATTTTAAGGTATGGATGCATTTACACATATTTTATTAAAAGTGTATACTGCGCATAATAAAACGTAGGTAAGGATAAATTACTATAAGAAACAGTACTGTAATTATTATTTTATAAAACCTAAAGGTTTCAAATTCGTTGATTAAAGTACACATCAGCATATCTTACATGCACATAACATAGGTGTCCATGTATACGATTGCAATTAACATAAATTGTTACCCAAATTGTTCTGTGCATGTCTATCTACCTGATAGAGATAGAGTTCACAGAGCGGTGAGCCTTTAATTAATTTCACTTTGCCAACCATGAAAGAGAAACCAGCTTTTAATTTCCTGTATTTCATCCCTGGCGGGTACGTTAATTGTCACGTTTACCACTAGTATGACAAAGTAATCATATGCGTACAGTTACTGAGTTTAATTTAATTTGATTAGATCAGCGATATGTTGTATTTTAGCTTGTGTTATACAACACTCTTCACCCCAAAACGATATTCATTTTAAAACTAGACACAAGTCTTTCAAGGTTTTATTTAATTTGACCAAAAAAAGTCTCCGGTTTCTGGTCTCCTCGTGCGTCGCCTCAGACCCGCGCGTCGGCATTTTTTATTTGCTTTTTTCCGATGAAATGATTTCCAACTGCAGTCAAAATTGCTGGATCGATTGAAATTCTGTCGTGCTGTGCCATAAACGACTTTTTCCACATCGGGATATGAACGTTTCCCGATTTGTGGGGCCTCTCTGAGCCACCATATAGAATGTATGACGTTTTTCCCTGTTGGCAGGCTGGCTGGCTGGCTGGCTGGCTGGCTGGCTGGCTGGCTGGCTGGCTGGCTGGCTGACTGTCTGACTGACTGACTGACTGACTGACTGACTGACTGACTGACTGACTGACTGACTGACTGACTGACTGACTGACTGACTGACTGACTGACTGATATTATGACCAATCAAGGAACATAAGGAATAAATTTCCACTGTTTAATTGTATATGAAAAACACGAATAAACAATAATATATTGAAACAAATGTGTTTAATTATACAAACAAGGGGAAACTTTTAAGACACTGGTGGCAGTATACATGCCGGTCCTTTTCTATTGTTTGTTTTCTGAGCATGCGCACGAGATTGCGAACAACTGAAAAGAACTCGTAAAACTACTGACATCTAGCGTCAATTATTGTTTGAGAAATGATGAGCAGAAACTATAATTACTGTTCATTTCAATTCAATTAGTTTTCAAGTGCACATTTACTTCAATACACTTAAAACATATGCAGGTAATACAGAATATGAACTTTATACGCACAGAGGAATTTAAGTCCATTTAATACGTGTACGTATTAAAGGTTTACCAATTAGTTGCAACACTTTCGCCCAGATAACGTCAGGTTGGCGTAGTGGTTTAATACTTACAGTAAACTATGGAAGAAACCATGATTGGGTAACTAATTAGCTTTGGAATAAACATTTGCATATACGGAAATGTCGTTACACGAACTGTTGTTATTTGTACTATGGACTTGCAGTTGTTATTTTGATAAGTTGCAAATATTAGAGAGGTATCTACATATTTTGTTCATGTATCCATGGTTGCGATATTTTTATTCAGCAGTGTAGAATTCAAAAAAGGTACTGGTAAATTCCGGGATTAAGAATTTTTATTTTCTATTTTATTAGGTGTTCGCGTGCGACAGCGCGTACACCTCTTGAAATTCTTCGTTTTTTTTCTTCTCCTTCTTCGTCTCGATGAGACTTATCGAACAAAACAAAAACAAAGTTGCCAAGCTCAGAATGAGTTCATATTTTTCACTTACAGTCCTTGGAATTTCTAGATTGCTATAACACCGATGACTTAAGAATGTCATCACTAACTTATTTTCTATTTAATTATTAGTAATTAAATACATTCCGCCCTCAATGCCTTAGACAACGGACGTTATGCATGTGTGTCACACACGTGTACTCGTGTATTGAGTTTAATATTTCAAAAAATCATATCTCATGAACCATAAAAGATATTTTCACAATCTTTGCATCATCTTAAAGATCTTGAATTATGTCACATTTCGTTTACAGACATAACCCCAATCTGACCTCTCCTTCCCGTAGAAACCGGAAGTTTAATTAAACAAATATTCTGAAGCACTATTCCCTACTTGTACATGTATTAAGTACAACACGGTTACTTCGCAATCTAGCCTACAGCTATATACCACGGTCGCCGGCCACGTACGTTCGATGCGTTCATTTCCTTCTGCGCATGTGCGAATTTAAATGACTCTTAGCATACTAATGAGATCGGTTGACCTCAGGTCACGTAACCGATGCCCTGACGAAACTCGTTATAACTGTACAGGAACTATATGAAATAGTCGGGAGAGGTTGAATTGGTAATGACAGGCTCTTTCACTATTAGTTTATCGCTTATTTTCTGAAAAATAATATAAAATTATAAAAGTTACACTATTTTTACTGCGACGCATACTATCTTCATTTTTTAACAAAAACACAAATATTGCGGTACTTTTTGAGTATTTTATTTTTTTAAAAACTTTTCCACGGACTACTGTCTGAAATCATTCAGAGCTAAAACAACAAAAAATACCAGCAGGAAACCAAATGCTTATTTGTAAAATAGACAATATGATCTTTCTTTTCAAGTATTACACAGCTTTGTCAAAACTCCACAAAAATAGTTATAATGACTTAAAAAACACCAAATTCCCATTCAAAATTCAGTTTTGGTACGACCCCTTAGCAACCACTTAGCTTCCAAAAATCTCTTTACTGGAATTTACTTTCGGCTGAAAATTACCACATTTAGTAAATTGGGTACATACCAAAGACCGATCGTAACTTTATAAATTCTTGATTTCAATTTTGGCGCCACAATCGAAGCCCAAATGTTTGATGGCCTATAGAAGGCGTCCTTGTTGCTATGCGCGCGACCGTGATTTTGCAATGGGAAAGTCGAATTCCCGCCTCGGCTATACAGACTACTGATTACGCGCGCCCAATGGGACTCGAACGTACGTGCGGCCACACACAGTTGCAAGTTACGTAACACACTTTACATTAGCATACAATGCATGAAAACGTGTTGTGGCGTGGACAGTGAAACGTAAATATCGCCCTCATTAACCATAAAAGATATATTCACAATTTTTGCATCATCTTATAGACCTCGAATTATGTGACTTGTCGTACACAGACATGACCCCAATATGACTCAAAATGCCTATTTGAATAAAATGATTAGACCTAGAAATTGCATGACATTAAACAAGTGAACAAAACCGATTAATGGATAAATATATCATGGTTCCAGGCTGAATTGTCCTCCCATCCCTTCCCAGGTTCTGAGGCCAGTAACCATTTCGAAGTTCGAAGTTACAACAACAAGATGCACGTACTTACGGCCCACGCTGCGTGACGTCATATTTTCGGGCAAGCTTTTTTCATGTTCTTTTAATTTCTCTATGAAATGGCTATTATATGCAATTGGACTCAGTCTGAAACGAAAAATATAATACAACACAAGTTAAGACATATTGGTTCTTTTGAGCGGGATACTCTCTGTGTTCAGCAGCTCAATACTGATTAGTTCAAATATATTCTCATAGAGAATACAAATTTGTATATCAGATTTCTTTGGTTACCATCCAAACTTCCGTACAAAATGTACACATTTTGGCTGGTAGTGTGTAGTCTACTGCTTTGCAAAAAACATATGTGTTTAGTTAAACTCTCTGCTTAATTAGCATCTCCAAAAATGACTCATGGTCGCAAGAACAGCATGAGAGTGATATGGCCACTGACACTGACATTCTCTAGCGTGTATAACATTGGAAACACAGCGGCGTTCATAAACTGCATTGTATATTATGGCAGACATTACCGGTAAATGTTTCCGTTAAAATAAATCATTCGAACAGGACTTGTTTAAAATAATATAGCCTAGTGTAAATAAGATATCTAAATAGTTTGTTACTTCTAAAATAAATTTGTTTTATGTCAGCGACACGCAAAGTTTTGTTTCGTATAATGGCAACTGAAGATTGGGAATCTGTTCATTGATCATTAAGGAATATTTCCGTTTTCAAAAATTTGAAAACAACAACATATATATTTGTTTTTATTTATTCATAATCTGTATTGAGTAACAGTCGTCCTTGGGGATAAATCGCAAGCGGCGCGTCTAAACCACTGCTCTGTATCGGTCTTAATTCTGGATACGAAGTGAGCCCTCTGTTGACATAGTAAACTCCCGGTGCGTATACTTCGGATTGGACGTACTGCTTGGGATGTGCCAACTGCTCCCCCCCCCCACCACATCAAGAAAATCATGGACAGGGGATACCCTCTGTTGTCAATAAAGACTTCATTCCCTTTAACGTTGCATCTCAATTAATGTTTGGGCTGTGGAGAGGGGGTAGGATTTGGTTGAAGACGTAATTTTTCCAGTCGTCAAATTCGCAAGAAGGGGGGGGGGGGGAGGGGATGGGTCCGGGGTGCCCTGTGTTGACATAAAAGACTCCACACGCTTTTAGGGTAGATCAGATGTACTATTTTTCGTGGGGAAGGTTAAGTAGATGGAGGTTAAGTCGACGATTTTCAAATTTCAAAGTCGCTTGAATGGAGGGAGGAGTGGGGGAGTACTTTCTGTTGATATTACAGAATTCATGCGCGTATGTAATGGATCGGAAGTAACACTGCTGGGGGTCAGGGTGGGGTTGAGATGGGTTGGTTCGGCTAGGGGTTGGTGCATCTTGTCCAGTATCCAAATTAGCTCGACGGGGGAGGAGGGGTGCTGCGATGGCGATTTTAACATGCATAGATAATGAGACTGACAAGGTCGAAAGAGGGCTAAGCGGGGGGGGGGGGAGGGGAGGCGGGGGGGTCAGCACCAAGACCCCTGGATCAGCTACTGATAATTAACATGCCATTTAATTAAACAAGAACACTGAATCCTTCATCGATTCCTATCACTCTGTTTATTGTACGTTATTGGTTAATGGAACCAGTTAATTTACAACACACTAAGGACCATCAAAAGATGGTTTCATGTTCAAGGAGTAAAAACTGTTGTCCCGTTTCGATAGCCTAAGTATGTTTATAATACATAGCGCAAACCAATGCATATTATCAGTTTTAAGGTACAATTCACTGGCTATTTCAGACTCCTTTTGCCCAAGAGTATTCACTTTTTACTCGTGTAAGAAAGTCAAACATTTTGATGGCCCATCACAGCTTTCAATTCACATTGCGTTATTTACACGCAAACCATGAAAATTAACATATTATTTAAAAATATTTAGTGTTTGTTTAAACAGCATTTAGAAACACCCAATTATAAAAAATTCAAAGTCATTACTTATGGTTACTTAAGCCCTTCTTTTATCAGAAACAAAAGAGGGTCTGTAGAACACATCTGTTGACAGTACTTCCTATAACGAATAACTCGGGACATTTCACAGTCTGTAGATTTCCAACGGGCAGTGCGTATTGACAAGAGACTTGTGTGCATAAATTATACAAATTATACAAAATTATACTATTAGTTAATTTCAATGTCAAGCTCTTATTCTACTAAGTGTCGTATGACCACGGCTAGTTCAATGACGATTTTAATCCATTTACTCACAACTAAGTTTAAGTTTTATTACGAAATAAACATTGCTACATTATGAATCAAACATTTTGTAATCGCACGATACATTGTTTACAATATACCTTACGCTCTTCTTTTTTGCGTTCTCAGGAAGTGACGAATGCGTTTTGTAAGTAATGGCTCATTAATTACAATCTCTTTTTATGGTAACGATATTTTCATGGGGTGCCATGGTCGAGCGGTTTAGTGCATCGGACTTGTGTTCTGATGGTCGAGTCGTCAGAATGTGGGTTCGAATCTTGGCCGCGAACGTGGTGCTTGTGTTCCTGAGCAAGACACTTAACTATAATTGCTTCTCTTCACCCAGGAGTATAAATGGGGACCTTTGAGGACAGAGATGGTAATTGTGTTTGATTAAGCTCGTTGCGCTACACATTTGGCAGCATATGCTGCATACTCCCCAGGGAGTTGAGATGGTTCTAGGAATGACATAACTGGCCCGATGACAGGGGTAATAATGTTCATTGAGCGCCATGAGCGTCACTACGTGATGGATTTGTGCGCTATACAAGAAGCCACCATTATTATTATTTATTAGTATTACAAGTAATTTAATGTATTTACTTTAGTATTTTTTTTTCAAAAACATTGATGTGCAGTTGTTTGAGCTGATTCTTCAGTTTGTGAAAACGGTGACGATTTGTATCTACAGAAAAAAAACAATAATGTGTAATGTATGACAATGGGCATTTTAGATGTAGATCAGCTCATAATATGCATCAATATCATTACATATACATTTTATTTTGTCTAAATATGTAAATGGTGAAGTTGAGGTGTAATTTCTTTGAAACAGCCTATCAATACAAAAAAGCAATGCAATTCCATTGTATACAAAAGAAATGAATTATGCGAAAAATTACCAATATATCTTAACAAAAATGTTAAGAAAATGGTATTGTAAATTGTGTTATAAGTTACTTTATATCCCAGTGAAATGGATATGTTATGTACATATGTCTTATTCCTCCAAAAAGTGATTTTTCAATATTATGTAATTTTTAAAAAGTTTACAATTTTGACTTAAGTGCTTTTATATTTAACTAAAAATGTAATTAAGAAAGTCGTATAACATTGTGTTAAACGAGTTATACAATATACGGTAACCTGAAACGACTACTGAATATCTTCAATTTGATTAAATGAAAAACAATACGTCCGATCCGTCCTCAACTGAAAATACAATTAAAAAGTCCAACCCTTTTACCAACAACATTGTTGACTCAGATAATTTTAACAATTTGATAGGCAATGAGTATTTTGTTCAGATGCTTGAAGTCATGGTGATCGGTTGGTCTTGCTCGTTCTATCACAAATATCCATAAAGTGCTTTGATATTCAAACATTAACTGATGTCTGATATTGATCTAGATTCAAAATTGATTCAAATGTTTTCTTGCTTTATATAATTTGAAGGTGTAAGATTTCCATCGTTAATTCTACCTGAGCAAAAAATAAACATATTATATGATGGATGGACCATGACGAAATTAGTCAAACTAATTTCATAAACAATAAACACCTTAAATAAATAAATATATAAGTAAATATGATGTATTTTCTTCGAAAAATAAGCAAATAAATAATATAAAAAATTGTGTGTGTGTACAAAACCAGCCAAAGATATTACATTAATAATAAATTGTCTTCACAGCTGTGATAAATTGTTCCCGTAGAGCATTGAAGGGTTGTAATGTTTACAATTAGGGTCGCGATGTGTGCTATTTAGCATTTATCAATTTTGTGATAACAATGTTTACATGAAACATCTCAGTTGAAAGTAAGTAACATTGCAAACTCCCAAATGAGCAGTTTATTGATTGAGCCAATTCTTGAAAGGTAAATACAGCCAGAATACAGACAATAAATCTTAAATATCATTACTTACACAATTCACAACATTAAGAAGTCCAATAAAGATAAATCATAAAATAAATTACAGTGAGTAAATATTGTTTAATATTTAATACATTATCTTTGCCTAATTGCATTGAAGAAACAATAGACAAAAGATTAGGTTTATCCACAATTGAATTTAATAATTCAATTATAATTCTACCTTAAAGATGTATTTTATTTCATTGAAGTATTGATTATTTCCTTTTAGGAAAATAAAATATAGATATTTCTATATATTTCTAAATACATATATTTCACAAAATATTATCAAAACTTTGTTTTAAGAGTAATCATGAGTCAACATTAATTAATGGGGAAAACCACCATAAATTACTGTAAAACCTTATTTGCTTCTCACAATTAATTTGAGAAATGTGTCATTGTAAAGCTTTTGTTTTCACTTTTTAAAGTAAAATAGCAATATTCTAATGAAAATCAACATTCCCATAAATTGCCGTTAAAATAACTAAAAACATTGGCGATACATCTTTAAAGATTATAAGTTGCCATTTTGAAATTAAACCCACGATTTTCCAGGTTGCTAGAAACAGTTCGTGTGATCATTAAACATAACAAACGTATACGTGTAATTCTTGTGCAGTAATGACTTAGTAGTTTTTCTTAGTTTTTGTGTTATTAAAGAACCAAGTGATAATTTCATGTATTCCAGACCCGTTCCAGTAAAAACCAAGTTTTCATGCCAGTGATACCATACAATGTATTTGGATTCCTCAAACTGCTCATCTGGGAAATAAATTACCATTTAGGTGATAGGTACCACAATTAATAAACCACCAAGCTCCTTCGTTGTATTGTACACAACGCCTGCACTTTGAGCGGCATTTAAGAGCATTGTGTCTTGGCAACCTTTCATTAAAAAATAAATAAATAAATAAAAAATAAATAAATAAATAAATCCCCTTTGACCAAGCATCATTGTCATTATCCTTTTGCTATTAACATTTGTGATGACACTGTTTAGACGAAACGTCTCGGTTGAAAGTAAGTAACATTCCAAACCCCAAATCAGCAGATCGATTGAACCAATTATTGAAAGGCACATCCAGTCAGAGTATGGACAAAAATCTTGAAAAGTATTACTTACAAAACTCATACAAAGTTCACTAAAGATAAGTCATAACATACACAACGCAGAGCAAATATTATAAATAAAGAATTAAAATGCAATTATAAATCTGCCTTAAATGTATCGCCTGTGTTTTACCGCCAATTTCTGGAATGTTTGTTTTCATTGGAGCATTGAATATTTCCTTATGGAAAGGATCACAAATACTTTGATATGAGATATTTCACAATATCACAGAGCTCAGTTTAACAGTAAACAAAATGTCAACATTAATTAATGACAGGAACAACCATAGGTACATATTTACTGTAAAAACTTGGCTCTCACGATTATTTTGAGAAATGTGTAATTCTAATGCATTTGTTTTCACTTCTTCAAGTATAATACCAAAGTTACAATGAAAAAGAAAATTTCCATAAATTGCCGTTAAAATAGCTCAAAACACAGGCGATATATCTTTAAAATTTATTGTTGAAATAAAACTCAGGACGTAGATTTTCCAGGATGCTAGAAACAGTTCGTATAATCATTAAATATACAAAAACATATACATGTAATTCTCCTGCAGTATGTAGTTTTCTTAGTTTTGTTGTTACAAACATGTGATAATTTAATTTATTCCAGACCCGTTCCAGTAAAAAGCAAATGTTGTACTCACATGTCAGTTTCACGCATTTTCATGCTGGACTTTTTCAGAGGATTGGGGTTGTTATGCCAGTGATACCACGCAATGCCTTTGTTACCCTCCTGATGCTGCCCATCTGGGTAATAATGACCATTTAAGTGAGCGTAAAAACAGGCATTAAACCACCAAGCTCCTCCACGGCTTTCTGCACAATTTCTCCCATCCGCATCATTGTCATTATCATTTGTTGTGAAAGGTCTTCCCATGTGATACCAAAGAGAGTCACCAGCAGTGCTGCTGATGTCGTATGCGCCATAACTAAACGTGTATTTCTCGCCAATAATTTGGAAATCCGTGTATTTCGCGAATGCCGTATCGTCAGTCCAATCTGTGAGATCTATGCGGAGGTCCCATGTCCCGTGTGATTTATCAGAGGTCAGACTCACCAAGTTATCATTGCCTAGCCAATGCTCCCCGCTTAGATCACCGAAACCAGCCTGGTACTGACTCCAATCGCGATAGAAGTCCACGCTGCCATCATCTCTCCGCTGAAATACAATCCATCCCCGCCATCAATGTCCATGTCGCAATAGACTTGGAGACCATCACTAAGTCCCTCTGGGTATATCTTGTAGACACCACTAGTACGGTAACCTGCCTCCAACAGCGTCTTACAACTTCTGTAGCGATCTAAGGACATATCAGGCAATGCGAAGAGAGGTGTGTCTTCATTTGCATCGAAGTACACACTCCCTTGATCTTCAACGAAGGATTCAGGATGCTCAGCCCTCGTAGAATTGTTCAACTCGCACAGTTTATAGTGTGTGTTGAAATTGAATGACTTACAATCTCCATCCATATTGCAGTCTCGACCACAGATGACGTAATGGGGGACAGTTTTCTTCCTGAATGTAAAGTTCTTGAGGACTCTGTTTTCTGCAGGGAACGATTTGTATTCCATTGTTCCACACTGACTCCCAAAGCTAACCACTAGTGGTATCAGGAACACTACAATAATTTTGAAATAAAGAATACACATCGTGAGTATTAGCTTCGTCATGATTGTATCTGTGGAGTTATTTTCCATATGAACGCAACAGTTTGAAGATAAATCAAGTCAATGAGTAAAACTGTCGGCTTTCGTTCAAGTAAATGCTATGCAATGTGGTATATCACTGTTAGATAGAATCCCATCAACTCTGCATGCAGCACAGTGTGTAAATGAAACCTGTGATTTCGATCACCCGATAACTGAAGCACCCACACACACACACACACACACACACACACACCCTGTACACGATAATTATGTGTAAAACACCCATTGGTCAAACTGTAGTCACGAGGGCTACATAATGCATTATTCATAGCTATCACCCAATTCGTTAATCCTTTATACATTTACTTCAGCATATTTTCCTGGTCTGTTATTAGTCCTTATTATTCTTTTTAAATGACGCAGGTACTTTGTCAAATACACTGTACACTATATAATTGCAACCTGTCGATCAGCGGCGCTACAGCACAAAGTCTTTTGCGAAGACGTTATTGTGTTGTGTCCCTATATCAACAACCAGAATATAACAGGCAAGTCTTGACGCAATACTAGTAAACCGAGTTTCCTTGGTGGGCGGAGCTTTAGGGCCTATTGAGCGGTCTAGATCTTTTACCATTATATCATCACTAGTTTCTCAAAGCATTCACAAGTAAAAAACAATAATACCAATCAACAACTGTTGAATTGTTGCAGATATTGATTGTTGGCAAGATGTTAAACATGTCTTATTAATATTAGTTATCTCAGTGGTATAGACGCACGTCATTGTTATTGCACGTGACTGAGAAGAAGAAGAAGAAGAAGAAGAAGAAGAAAACCCGAACAATAACAAGAGGTGTTCGTGCTGTCACTCGAACACCTAATTAACCTACGTAGTTGAACTTGTATTGTTCTAGCTTGCTGTAGATGTATCGTTGCTAAATGAAACTTTACAATTAGTTACGTGGGGTGGAAAGAGGAAAATGTTATCGTGTCATGGAATTAAGCGATATAAAATGTGCTTTGTTGGGTATAACTTATGGTAGGGGTTTGGGAGCGGCCATGGGTGTGTATGTGTGGGTTTATATATCTTTCCAAACAGCGAAAGGAAAACTGGTTCTCCGTTGCTTTCACAATTGGAGCAATAACAATATGTCTTCTAAAGACCAGATTTCAGATTTCAGTCTACAAAGAGGCACTGTTTTTCCCGAATACCCTATCATATGAGCATTACAATTTTTGAATTTGTACTTCCTGTTTCAAACGGAAGTAAAGGTCACACCATATAATGTGACAATATGTGACCTGTCACCACAAAATGAGCTCAAAGTCAGAAATTTAAACAATTGAGTTATTGGTATTTCTGGATTCAGTAGAACAAGAGCTTTCCAATGATACATAACACCTGGGGTTACAGCGATCCCCCAGACCACCAGAGGGGGATTGGCGGCTTTGTTTCCGTCTTTGTTTCAAGTTGTTTGTCAGAACACGATAAAAGCTACCAAAGAAACTGGCCTGAAATTGAGGTTTTTAATTGTCTGATGGAGCTGAAAATTTGGAATTCGATATAAGGAGATTTACAAATTGCAAATACAATAACAAAAACAAATTAAACCTCCCCTCTGATTTTTCACTTTTCCAACTGTACTGTGGAATGGTATAGTGCGACTTTACGCTCATTTCGTTGTAACAGGTCACATATTGTCTCATAGTTTAAGTTCTTAACGATTATGGCGAAATTCAAATATTTTGTTTTTATTCTTGGTTCAGGAGATATGTTTAGATTATACACTGTGAACACCGCGATTGACATAAATAAAAGTTATTACATTTTTGTGCGCGAACAACACAGCGCACTTGTTTTGGTGTTTTCTTGAACTGACACTCGTAGTATATTGGGTTATGTAACAAAGACAATGAATTCATAAAGAATGGGGGCAATCCAGCTCCAAAATTTCTAAACTAGTCGCTGCTGACATTTCTTTCAATAGTCAAATGAAATAATAAACAAAATTGCCATTAGAAATACACTCACTGGCCAAAAGTATTGCAACATGCTTAAAATTAGCACTTTACAGTAACAGGTGAGATGACCATTTAATCTGATTTCATCGATCGTGTATTGCATAATTTCCGAGCAAGAACAGTAAAAAAGAACATTGACTTCAAAACACAGGCACTTTCAAGAAGTCTTAACTAGTGTAAATAAAATAAAATAAATTATTGTAACACAGTTCTCCAAACTGAACTTTGGTGTGTGTTGCAATACTTATGGCCAGTGAGTGTATGTACAACTGAGCTGTGTATTGTATAATGCATGCAATAGCTATACAAGTAGTTGTCAAATAATGTGGAATAAATGTCTCTGGAGGACAACAATTAATTTTGCCAAATAAATTGATTAATTTTACTACATTTAATAGACATAAATATTTCAAATTGATGTTTTGTAATATCATCAAGCTACGTCACAGATTCTACTACCATCAGACAGTTCCAGGGACATATCTGTTTAAGCAGTACTTTAATGTGGTACGCGCATTCTTTAGCTACTTCGGTTCCAAAGCTGGTATACCTTTGTGTGCAATTTAACCTAAATTCCTTGATTTTAACGTTTAAAAGCAGATTTATGAATTTATTAAAGATTTTAACACATATGTTAAAGGCAAGTCTCAACTATTCAATTTCTTGTAGAAATTCTTAAAAGGGTGGCCAGTACATAGGATGAATTACTAACATTAAAATAAACAGTAATTATTATTAATTTTTATAAAATCTAGGTTTTTTCGTTGATTATAGCGTTACTCTACTACTGTACATAGAATCACCAAAAACA
>CM055816.1:67232751-67274114 GCA_029582265.1 Zoroaster sp. YZ-2022
AATATACTTTTAAAAAGGCTGAAGAACACAATGTCCACACGAACACCTATTACAAAAAAAAAAAGTTTTGGAAATATAATTTTAGTAACTTTGTCATTGGGGTTGCACTATTAAAAATTGATCTTGAAATACATCCCCATGAACTGATCAAGGACAGGTACATCACGAAGGAATACATTTTTCCATGGGCAGATCAAACATTTTTTATTGTGCAGGGGCTACAACCTTTGATTTTGAAGGAAAGACTAAATGTCAATTATGCTTAAAGCATGATGCTAAAAGATCATGATTTTTATTTGAATTTTGAGCAGTGATTACTTTCCCATCATGTCTTCATAAATACTGGCTAATATTGCCAACAAATCATAAAAACGCAAGACATAGTAATTACCCCAAATTTCCACTGTACATGTATTGTACACATGTACAATTGTACACATGTACATGTACTACTACATTATGTACCTTGGTCTCCATCATGTTCGTTCATGTTTTGTCAAGTATAGCCTACAACTATTTTTGTACAGCAGAAACGAATTGATCAAACGAAGCATCATTCAGTATTTCATTCATTAATCATGTTGTGGGCTTACCAGTCTGTGTTTAGCCGTCTATCATCAGGATTTGGTTCGTCGTCTGCGGCCTGACGATCACCGTCACCGGGCTGGTCAACTGCAGGCGCCGCAAGTGGCTCGAACCGGTATGGTTCAGCGCCACGTACTTCGACTTCTTCGTCATCGTCTTCGCCTTCTCTCGTCTGGGGAGCTCCCCTCATCGCTAGAGCTGGCATCACTATCCTCAGAAGTGCCTATATGAAACTCCTCTTCCTCATCTATACTGTGATCTTCCCAATATTCGCTGCTATCGGACATTTTCGCTGTTTTTCGGTCTAGAAGATGTCGCTTGTCCGCTGTTGTTCCGCATTGCATGTATGGTAAATGCATACAGTACACACGGTGGACTGTTGTGCGTGGGGGTAAGAAAGCGTCATGGGTGCTACGTCACACACGAAGTATGAATTATTCATGAGTTGAGGGCTTTTGGTGAAACTGGGCTTTTCTGGGTCGTAGAACGCCGATCAAATTGATTTTTTTTTTGCATGAAGGAACAAGTTTTATTGAATAATAATAATATGTTAGTAATCACTACACATTTCTCGAACGAAAACAGCAACACAGCACTTATCATTATTCCGTTGTAGTCAATCTTTAAGTGTCCATTTTGATTTGGTAGCATGTATTTACTTGCATCCATCCAAAATCTAGCCTTTACTCAAGGCGCAGGCTGCAACCCGGAATACCATGCTGGAACAAAGACCACGCACGTGAATGACACAGCAGCTCCAAGGGCCTTTACCAGTCCGTTTCGTGCTGTTATGTTTTTTCTTTATATTCGAGATTGGTAAACAAATGCATTTATAAATCTTCCTATTACTGGAGGTTTATGAGAGCTGTACAACTGAGCTGTATATTACAAGTAATGGTCAAGTAATGTGGAATAAATGTCTCTGGAAGACAACAATTAATTTTGCCAAATAAATTGATTAATTGTAGGCCTACTACATTTATATCACTCCGGACAGAAATATTTCAAATTGATGTTCGATAATATCATCAAGCCACGTCACAGATTCTACTGTCATGAGACAGTTCCAGGGACGTCTTAAGAAATATCTGTTTAAACAGTCCTGTTTAATGTAGTAATCTGTAGGTCCTACTTCTTCGTAATTGTTAGCTATTAATTTGCAATATTTTTTGCTGTATAATATTTTATACTGAATAATTAGTTTTATGTACAAAGCGCCTTGAAGCAGATTTTTTCGGTTCATAAATTGTATTTATTATAAAGCTCAAACCAAGTACGTGTTCATGTAAATCTGAGATCATTTATGTTTTTAAACCAATAGATTATCGTGTTCGTAAGTGAATACATAATACGCGCGCGCATTGGTGGTACGAGCACTCTTTTTAGCTATTTCTGGTTCTAAAGCTGGCATACCGTTGTGTGTAATGTAACCTAAATTCCTTGATTTTTAACGTTCAAAAGCGATTCTTGAATTTGACTATATTAATAAGATTTTTTATGTACAAAGCGCCTTGAAGCAGATTTTTTGGCGCTTTATAAATTGTATTTATTATATAGCTCAAACCAAGTACGTGTTCATGTAAATCTGAGATCATTTATGTTTTTAGAGAACACAAATAGTTTATCGTGTTCGTAAGTGAATTTACATTTACATTTACATTTTATTTATTTATACACGAGTAAACATCAATAATAGCATAATACAATAATTAAAAGTAAAAATATGCCTACTGTTTTACATGAATGTCGTGTGAATAGAGTATGGCTAAAATTAAGAGATCAACTATAAATTATATAATCTTTCTTTAAAAATAGTTATTGTGTCAGATTCTCTGACATCCTCAGGCAATGCATTCCACAATTTTTCCCCGTCAAAACGAAAGCATCTTTTGCCAGAGTTTGTATGTGGACGTGGCAAAGAAATTGTGGTTGACGAGCCTCTGAGGTTATATTGAATAGCTTCGGTTCTTCTTTCAAACATTTTAGTCAGGTACTCTGGGGCAAGGCCATGTAGTGCTTTATAGACCATGACTGCTTTTTGAGTGGCCCTTTGGGATTCTAGTCTTGTCCACCCTATGTTACTCAGAAGCTCGTCAACATGTGTATGAAATGGTAATCCAGTTAGTATGCGGGCTGCTCTGTTTTGTAATTTTTGTAGCTTATCAGATAGCCCTTGATTTGAGTTTCCCCAGATGCAGCTACAGTAGTCGAAATGAGGCTGAATTAGTGCCCTATATACACTTAGAAGGGTCGAACGAGGAACAAATGGTTTCATGCGCTTTAGCGCACCTAGACCAGAAGATATTTTCTTTGTAAGTTTTTCAATATGGGTGTTCCACGATAGACATTCGTCAAGGTGAACTCCAAGGTACTTTACTGACGAAACTCTCTTTATGACCTCATTACCAACTGGAAACGACATATCAATAGGAAATTCTTGGAGTCTCTGGCTTGAACCAATGAGTAGCATCTCTGTTTTTGACCCGTTTAGTGAAAGTTTATTAGCTGCAAGCCATTTACTCACTTCAGTCAGATTATTCGTGACAGACTCGTTAATTTCTTTTGGGTCGTTTCCAGTAGTGGTGAGGGTAGTGTCATCAGCGTACATACGTGTAGTTGCATCTGGCAAACAATTAGGTAAATCGTTGATGTAGATGAGAAATAATAACGGCCCTAATATAGAGCCTTGAGGTATACCACATGTTACTGACTTGAGAGTAGAATTTTTACCGTTGACACAGCAGCTTTGTTGTCTATTGTCTAGGTATGAGACAAACCATTGCAACGAAATGCCTTCAATACCATACAAAGCTAGTTTTTGGATTAGAATTTCATGTTTTACGGTATCAAAGGCTTTTTTTAGATCTAGAAAAGTGATAGCATTAACAAAGCCGTTGTCGATGTTTCTGTACCAGTCATCGGTAGCCTCAAGAAGTGCAGTAACTGTGGAGTGGAGTTCCCTGAACCCAGACTGAGAGTTTGTTAGAATATTATTACTTTGTAGATATTTATAAAGTTGCTCAAATACTAGGCGTTACTTTAGATATTGCTGGTATTACAGAGATTGGTCTGTAGTTGTTTGGTTCAGACCGGCTATCTTTCTTATAAATAGCACACACTCTTGCTATTTTCCACTCTAAAGGAAATATACCTGATTTGATTGAGAAATTAAAAATATCCGTAATAGAGTCATAAATAATATCAGCTGCCTCTTTGAGCAACCTACATGAGATGTTGTCCAGGCCAGTAGCCTTAGAGATACTTAGTTTTTTAAGAGTTTAAGAACTTGAGTATTGCTTACTTCTTGGAGATAAAATGTGCAGTCAACTTTATCGAGATAATGTTCATAAGAGACATCGCTACGAGGAATAATATCAGCTAATTTCGGACCGACACTCGTGAAATGCTCGTTCATAGTCTCCGATATCTCTTCTGGATTAGTTATAACTTTATCGTTGAATTTTAACTCGTTAATGGTAGTCGAGGGGGATTTCCTGGAAGTTAATTCATTAACGATTTTCCACATCTTTGATTGGTCACGCTCGTTATTCTTGATGGAAGTATAATAGTAGTCTGCTTTACATTTACGAATTAGATTGTTAACGCTATTACGTGCTTTTTTTAAGGCTAGCCAATCATCAGAAGCATTAGATTTAATAGCTTTAGTCTTCAGTCTGTCCCTGTCAAGCATCTTTTGTCTGAGGTCGATGGTTATCCAAGGACTGCGCTTAGGTTTTACTCTTCGGCGTTTAGTGGGGGCATGCCTGTCTACAACTCCTAGAAATGTAGATTTCCATGCCTCCCACATTTGATTGGGATCATTTGATTCATATATGTTGCTCCATGTTTGATTACGTAAGTCATTCCGAAATGCCAAACTACTTAAATTATTAAAACTTCGATACTGGGCAAATCTGTGACCCGTCTTTGTGTCTAAGGTTAATTTACGGTAGGCATATATCATATGATGGTCACTAATGCCCAGAGTAAGCACCCCAGAGCAATTGATTTTATCAGGAGCATTAGTAATTAAGTGGTCAATTAATGTACTAGAGGTTTCAGTGATCCGGGTATTATCGTTAATAATCTGACTTAGACCATATATATTATTAACGCGAAGTAGTGTCTTAGATATATTATTATTAATAGGCGTCGCCAGGTCACAATTTGTGTCGCCTAGCAGAAAGAGGTCCTTGCCTTCAGCATCGATGCTACCCACTAATTTCTCATACTGGACAAAAACATCGATACTGGACGAGGGGGGCCTCTACCAAGTACACACGATGAACGGTTTGCTGCGAGGCTTATGTATTTCGATACATAGATTTTCCAAATCTTTTAGATTTAGATCTGACTGGACCGCGTAGTTTATGTTAGATCTGATATATAGTAATACGCCACCCCCATTACGGTTGCGATCCCGCCGAATTATTTCGTAGCCTGTAATTCTGCAATCATTATCAGCAATATTTTCATCAAGTTTACTTTCATTAATTGCTAGAATGTCTAATTTAGTATCCGCCATAAAAACCCTTAATTCATCTAGATGCGCCATTAGACTATTAATGTTTAGACAAGCCATTTTGAATCCGCGTTCATTAGGTAAATAAAGCGATTCGGGCCTAGGCGGGTCAGGGCATATGCCATACATAACAGTACGTGAGCGCATTGGTGGTACGAGCATTCTTTTAGCTACTTCTGGTTCTAAAGCTGGCATACCGTTGTAATAACAACCTAAATTACTTGATTTTAACATTCTAAAGCAATTCATGAATTTGACTTTATTAAAAGGATTTTTGAGTCTTTACAACACATATGTGCAAGGCAAGTTCCCAGCTATGTGGAGTGCCATGGTCGAGCGGTTTAGTGCATCGTATTTGTGTTCTGATGGCTAAGTCGTCAGAATGTGGGTTCGAATCCCGACCGCGACCGTGGTGCTTGTGTCCTTGAGCAAGACACTTTACCATAATTGCTTCTCTCCACCCAGGAGTAAATGGCAGCAATTGTGCTGTACACTTCCCAGGGAGCTGAGATGGTTTCAGGAATGATTTATGTACCTGATGAGCAGGGATAATAATGTACAGCACTGTGATACCTTGTGTAAGGGCGCTTTAAAACCCTCCGATGTGACAGCCCTCCACTCGCGAGAGGCAGAAGTTATTTATTTCATTGTTTTTCCCAGAAAAAAATGCCACAGAGGCCTGGGAGTCATTGATATCCTAAAGTGGACCATTCCACATATCTTAGAAGGGGTGTCAGTTCCCAGAACTGTGTATTTTTTTTCCTGGGCTGGAAAAGAAATTGCTGCCATATGTCTGTGCACAAAATCAACCATCCATTGTGTACACATAAAGACCTACCCAGATCTAACCCTCTGATAAGTGGAACCATCTGTTTAGCATCAGGCTGTGTTGTTTGATGTCTTGCGACAGCCAGTGCCAGGCATAATCCCCCACCCCCCCAGACAGAGTGTCTGGGTTCTGTTTCATGATGGAGAGATAAACTATACGGCTGTTTGCTGTTTGCAAGGTCATACAGGAGAGAGATACACTACACAGCCGTTGTGTGTCATCTGGGGTTGAAAATAATACTAGACAATAGCAGGGCATGTGTGGAAGTCATTTGGATGTAAAAAGTCAATGGGGAATGCAGAGAACAATTTTTAATATAATTACAACCTGCGGCGCGTGAGCCCTACTGTTTTTTACAGTAGGTAAATTAAGTGCCACTGAAAAGAGGAGGATATGCCAACGTCTTGTCATCTGGGGGTTAAAAATAATCCTAGACAATAGCAGGGCATGTGTGGAAGTCATTTGGATGTAAAAAATCAATGGGGAATGCAGAGATAACAATTTTAATATAATTAATACCCTAGGGGATAGGGGTGCCACTGAAAAGAGGAGGGGTGCTGCATTTAAATAAAGGAGTGGCTACCTCCCTCGTCGGAGGGTTAAAATGCCTCCATTATTTGTTATTATCCAGTTTCTTGTAAAAATCCTTACAGAAAAAGGGTTGTCAATACATTTTCAATGGGCTTTTGATGATCGTTGGTGCCAGCACGAGCATAGTGGGCGTGGTTTATGTTGGAATTACGTCACACTTACCAACAGGATATAGGGGCTTTCATTATTTTAAGGTATGGATGCATTTACACATATTTTATTTAAAGTGTATACTGCGCATAATAAAACGTAGGTAAGGATAAATTACTAACTTTAAAAGAAACAATACTGTAATTATTATTTTATAAAACCTAAAGGTTTCAATTTCGTTGATTAAAGTACACATCAGCATATCTTACATGCACATAACATAGGTGTCAATATCTACGATTCCAATTAACATAAATTGTTACCCAAATCGTTCCGTGCATGTCTATCTACCTGATTCAGATAACGTTCACAGAGCGATGAGCCTTTAATTAATTAATTTCACTATGCCAACCCTGAAAGAGAAACAAGCTTTTAATTTCCTGTATTTCATCTTGGCGTGTACGTTCATTGTCACGTTTACCACTAGTATGAGAAAGCAATCATATGCCTACAGTTACTGAGTTTAATTTAATTTGATTAGATCAGCGATATGTTGTATTTTAGCTTGTATTATACAACACTCTTCACCCCAAAACGATATTCATTTTATAACTAGACACAAGTCTTTCAAGGTTTTATTTAATTAGGCCCAAAAAAGTCTCCGGTTTCTGGTCTCCTCGTGCGTCGCCTCAGACCCGCGCGTCGGCATTTTTTATTTGCTTTTTTTTTCAGATGAAATGATTTCCAACTGCAGTCAAAATTGCTGGATCGATTGAAATTCTGCCGTGCTGTGCCATAAACGACTTTTTTTCCACATCGGGATATGAACGTTTCCCGATTTGTGAGGCCTCTCTTAGCCACCATACTTTGTATATAGAATGTAATCGCGTATAGAATGTATCACGTTTTTCCCTGTTGGCAAAAAAAGATGGCCAAATGATGACTGACTGACTGACTGACTGACTGACTGACTGACTGACTGACTGACTGACTGACTGACTGACTGACTGACTGACTGACTGACTGACTGACTGACTGACTGACTGACTGACTGACTGACTGACTGACTGACTGACTGACTGACTGACTGACTGACTGACTGACTGACTAATATTATGACCAACCAGGGAATATAAGGAATACATTTCCACTGTTTAATTATATATGAAAAACACCAATACACAATAATATATTGAAACAAATGTGTTTAATTATACAAACAAGGGGAAACTTTTAAGACACTGGTAGCAGTATACATGCCGGTCCTTTTCTATTGTTTACGTTTTCTGAACATGCATACGAGATTGCGAACAACTGAAAAGAACTCGTAAAACTACTGACATCTAGCGTCAATTATTGTTTGAGAAATGATGAGCAGAAACTATAATTACTGTTCATTTCAATTCAATTAGTTTTCAAGTGCACATTTACTTCAATACACTTAAAACATATGCAGGTAATACAGAATATGAACTTTATACGCACGGAGGAATTTAAGTCCATTTAATTCACGAACCTGTAGCGGAATGCCTTTGAAAATAAAATATATAGAAAAGATAATACACCACTATTTTTGTTCAATTAACATACTACCCCGATCATGCCTCAAATAAACCAATTCATATCAAAGCTTTAGCTATTCAAATTGGATAGCCATATTTGTTAAAAGATGAGGCGATGAATTCCCCCAAACACGTCTTCGCACGACGAGACATTACGGTGTAGCCTCGCTGATTAGATAGATAGAAGAGTGGAGTGTACTGGATCAAATTCTGCATTATGGCACAAGCCAAGCGGACCAATCAGATACCAGGGTACTATATATGCTGACGTGTACGTATTAAAGATGAACCAATTAGTTGCAACACTTTCGTCTAGATGACGTCAGGTTTAATACTTACAATGAACCATAGAACAAACCATGATCAGGTAACTTAACTTGTGGAATAAACCTTTGCATATACGGAAGTGTCGTCACACGAACTGTTGTTGGACTTGCAGTTGTTATTAGATAATTTGCAAATATTAGAGAGGCATCTACATTTTGTGGTTACAAATTTGTTCATGTATCCATGGTTACGATATTTTTCTTCAGCAGTGTAGAATTATTATTATCTTATATAAGCTCTTCAAAAAAGGTACTGGTAAATTCCGGGATGAAGAATAAGTTTTCTATTTTTATTAGGTGTTCGCGTGCGACAGCTCAAACACCTATTGAAATTGTTCGGTTTTTTTCTTCTTCTCAGTGAGACTTATCGAACAAAAAAAAACAGTTGCCAAGCTCAGAATGACTTCATATTTTTCACTTACAGTGCTTGGACTTCCTATAACACCGATGACGTAAGAATGTCATCACTAACTGATTTTCTATTTAATTATTAGTAAATAAATACATTGCTCCCTCAATGCCTTAGACAACAGACGTTATGTATGTGTGCCACACACGTGTACGCGTATATTGAATTTAATATTTCATAAAAATCATATATCATGAACCATAAAATATATTGTCACAATCTTTGCATCATCTTAAAGATCTTGAATTATGTCACATTTCGTTTACAGACATGACCCCAATGTGACCTCTCCTTCCCGTCGAAACCGGAAGTTTAATTAAACAAATATTCTGAAGCACTATTCCCTACTTGTACATGTATTAAGTACAGCACGGTTACTTCGCAATCTAGCCTACATCTATATACCACGGTCGCCGGCCACACACAGTTGCAAGTTACGTAACACACTTTACATTAGCATACAATGCACGAAAACGTGTTGTGGTGTGGACCGTGAAACGTAAATGCCGCCCTCATTAACCACAAAAGATATATTCACAATTTTTGCATCATCTTATAGACCTCGAATTATGTGACTTGTCGTACACAGACATGACCCCAATATGACTCAAAATGCCTATTTGAATAAAATGATTAGACCTAGAAATGGCATGACATTAAACAAGTGAACAAAACCGATCAATGGATAAATATATCATGGTTCCAGGCTGAATTGTCCTCCCATCCCTTCCCAGGTTCTGAGGCCAATAACCATTTCGAAGTTCGAAGTTACAACAAGATGCAGGTAATTACCACCCACGCTGCGTGACGTCATATTTTCGGGCTAGCTTTTTAATGTTCTTTTATTTTCTCTATGAAATGGCTATTCTATGCAATTGGACTCAGTCTGAAACGAAAAATATAATACAACACAAGTTAAGACATATTGGTTCTTTTGAGCGGGATACTCTCTGTGTTCAGCAGCTCAATACTGATTAGTTAAAATATATTCTCATAGAGAATACAAATTTGTATAGCAGATTTCTTTGGTTACCATCCAAACTTCCATACAAAATGTACACATTTTGGCTGGTAGTGTGTATATTACTGCTTTGCAAAAAACATATGTGTTTAGTTAAACTCTCTGCTTAGCATCTCCAAAAATGACTCATGGTCGCAAGAACATCATGAGAGTGATATGGGCACTGACACTGGCATTCTCTAGCTACAGTGGCGTCCATAAACTGCATTGTATATTATGGCAGACATTACCGGTAACTGTTTCCGTTAAAATATATCATTCGAACAGGATTTGTTTAAAATATAGCCTATTGTAAATAAGAAATCTAAATATTTTGTTACTTCTGAAATAAATTTGTTTTATGTCAGCGACACGCAAAGTTTTGTTTCGTATAATGGCAACTGAAGATTGGGAATCTGTCCATTGAGCATTAAGGAATATTTCTGTTTTCAAAAATTTGAAAACAACAAAATATATATTTGTTTTTATTTATTTATAACTTTGGTAAAATTTGTGTTCTGTATTGAGTAACAGTCGTCACTGGGGAAAACCACTGCTCTGTATTACTACAGATCAGTGGTCTTAATTCTGGATACGAAGTGAGCCCTCTGTTGACATAGTAAACTCCCGGTGCGTATACTTTGGATTGGACGTACTGCTTGGGATGTGCCAACTGCCCCCCCCCCCCCCATCAAGAAAATCATGGACAGGGGATACCCTCTGTTGTCAATAAAGACCTCATTCCCTTTAAGGTTGCATCTCAAGTAATGTTTGGGCTGTGGAGAGGGGGTAGGATTTGGTTGAAGACGTAATTTTTCCAGTAGTCAAATTCGCAAGACGGGAGGGGGAATGGGTTGGGGGTGCCCTGTGTTGACATAAAAGACTCCATACGCTTTTAGGGTAGATCAGATGTACTGTTTTTTCGTGGGGGAGGTTAAGTAGACGGAGGTTAAGTCGACGATTTTTTTCTCTCCAAATTTCAAAGTCGCTTGAATGGAGGGAGGAGTGGGGGAGTACCTTCTGTTGATATTACAGAATTCATGCGCGTATGTAATGGATCGGAAGTACCACTGCTGGGGGTCAGGCTGGGGTTGAGAGGGGTTGGTTCGGCTAGCGGTTGGTGCATCTTGTCCAGTATCCAAATTAGCTCGACGGGGGAGGAGGGGTGCTGCGATGGCGATTTTAACATGCATAGATAACGAGACTAACAAAGTCGAAAGAGGGCTAAGAGGGGGGGGGGGGGGGCAGCACCAAGACCAAGACCCCTGAATCAGCTACTGATAATTAACATGCCATTTAATTAAACAAGAATACGGAATCCTTCATCGATTCCTGTCACTCTGTTTATTGTACGTTATTGGTCAATGGAACCAGTTAATTTACAACACACTAAGGACCATCAAAAGTTCGTTTCATGTTCAAGGAGTAAAAACTGTTGTCCTGTTTCGATAGCCTAAGTATGTTTATAATACATAGAGCAAACCAATGCATATTATCAGTTTTAAGGTACAATTCACTGGCTATTTCAGACTCCTTTTACCCAAGAGTATTCACTTTTTACTCATGTAAGAAAGTCAAACATTTTAATGGCCATGACAGCTTTCAATTCACATTGCGTTATTTACAGGCAAACCATGAAAAATAACATATATTTAAAAATTAGAAACACCTAATTCTCTTGTCAAGAATAAAGCAAATATTCAGAGTCATTACTTATGGTTACTTAAGCCGTTCTTTTATCAGAAACAAAAGAGGGTCTGTAGAACACATCTGTTGACAGGTACTTCCTATAACGAATAACTCAGGACATTTCACAGTCTGTAGATTTCCAACGGGCAGTGCTTATTGACAAGAGACTTGAGTGCATAAATTATACAAATTATACACAATTATACTATTAGTTAATTTCAATGTCAAGCTCTTATTCTACTAAGTGTCGTATGACCACGGATAGTTCAATGACGATTTTGTTTAATCCATTTACTCACAACTAAGTTTAAGTTTTATTACGAAATAAACATTGCTACATTATGAATCAAACATTTTGTAATCGCACGATACATTATTTACAATATACCTTACGGTCTTCATTTTTTCGTTCTCACGAAGTGATGAATGCGTTTTGTAAGTAATTGCTCATTAATTACAGTCTATTTTTATGGTAATGATATTTTCATTACAAGTAATTTAATTTATTTACTTTAGTATTAAAAAACAACAACATTGATGTGCAGTTGTTTGAGCTGATTCTTCACTTTGTGAAAACGGTGACGATTTGTAACTACAGAAAAACCCAATAATGTGTAATGTATGACAATAGGCATTTTAGATGTAGATCAGCTCATAATATGCATCAACATCATTGGATATACATTTTAATTTGTCTAAATATGTAAATGGTGAAGTTAAGGTGTAATTTCTTTGAAACAGCCTATCAATACAAAAAAGCAATGCAATTTCATTGTATACAATAAATGAATTATGCCAAAAATTACCAATACATCTTAACAAAAATGTTAACAAAATTGTATTGTAAATTGTTACTGCATATCCCAGTGAAATGGATATGTTCTGCACATATGTCGTATAAATTTGGAACTTATTCCTCCAAAAAGTGATTTTTTTCAATATTACGTAATTTTTAAAAGGTTTACAATTTTGACTTAAGTACTTTTATATTTAACTAAAAATGTAATTAAGAAAGTCGTATAATATTGTGTTAAACGAGTTATACAATATACGGTAACTTAACACGACTACTGAATATCTTCAATTTGATTAAATGAAAAACAATACGTCCGATCCGTCCTCAGCTGAAAATACAATTAAAAAGTCCAACCCTTTTACCAACAACATTGTTGACTCAGATAATTTTAACAATTTGATAGGCAATGAGTATTTTGTTCAGATGATTGAAGTCATGGTGATCGGTTGGTCTTGCTCGTTCTATCACAAATAACCATAAAGTGTTTTGATATTCAAACATTAACCGATGTCTGATATTGATCTAGATTCAAAATTGATTCAAATGTTTTCTTGCTTTATATAATTTGAAGGTGTAAGATTTCCATCGTTAATTCTACCTGAGCAAAAAATAAACATAATGATGGATGGACCATGACGAAATTAGTCAAACTAATTTCATAAACAATAAACACCTTAAATAAATAAATATATAAGTAAATGTGATGCATTTTCTTCGAAAAATAAGCAAATAAATAATTAAAAAAATTGTTTGTGTGTACAAAACCAGCCAAAGATATTACATTAATAATAAATTGTCTTCACAGCTGTGATAAATTGTTCCCGTAGAGCATTGAATGGTTGTAATGTTTACAATTAGGGTCGCAATTTGTGCTATTTAGCATTTATCAATTTGTGATAACAATGTTTACATGAAACATCTCAGTTGAAAGTAAGTAACATTGCAAATTCCCAAATTAGCAGCTTATTGATTGAATCAATTCTTGAAAGGTAAATCCAGCCAGAGTACAGACAATAAATCTTAAATATCATTACTTACACATTTCACAACATTAAGAAGTCCAATAAAGATAAATCATAAAATAAATCACAGTGAGTAAATATTGTGTTATATTTAATACATTATCTTTGCCTAATTGCATTGAAGAAACAATAGACAAAAGATTAGGTTTATCCACAATTGAATTTAATAATTAAATTATAATTCTACCTTAAAGATGTATTTTTTTCATTGGAGTATTGATTATTTCCTTTTAGGAAAACAAAATATAGATATTTCTATATATTTCTAAATACATATATTTCACAAAATATTGTCAGAACTTTGCTTTAACAGTAATCATGACTCAACATTAATTAATGGGGAAACCACCATAAATTCCCACCCATAAATTACTGTAAAAGCTTATTTGCTTCTCACAATTATTTTGAGAAATGTGTCATTGTAAAGCTTTTGTTTTCACTTTTTAAAGTAAAATAGCAAAATTCTAATGAAAATCAACATTCCAATAAATTGCCGTTAAAATAGCTAAAAACATTGGTGATACATCTTCAAAGATTATAAGTTGGCATTTTGAAATTAAACTCACGATTTTCCAGGTTGCTAGAAACAGTTCGTGTGATCATTAACCATAACAAACGTATACATGTAATTCTTGTGCAGTAATGACTTAGTAGTTTTTCTTAGTTTTTCTGTGTTATTAAAGAACCAAGTGATAATTTCATGTATTCCAGACCCGTTCCAGTAAAAACCAAGTTTTCATGCCAGTGATACCATACAATGTATTTGGATTCCTCAAACTGCTCATCTGGGAAATAAATTACCATTTAAGTGATAGGTACCACAATTAATAAACCACCAAGCTCCTTCGTTAAATTGTACACAACTTTGACCGGCATTTAAGAGCCTTGTGTTTTGGCAACCTTTCATTAAAAAATAAATAAATAAATAATAAATAAATAAATAAATCCCCTTTGACCAAGCATCATTGTCATTATCCTTTTGCTATTAACATTTGTGATGACACTGTTTAGACGAAACATCTCGGTTGAAAGTAAGTAACATTGCAAACCCCAAAGCAGCAGATCGATTGAACCGATTATTGAAAGGTAAATCCTGTCAGAGTATGGACAAAAATCTTGAAAAATATTAGTTACAAAACTCATACAAGTTCACTAAAGATAAGTCATAACATACACAACGCAGAGCAAATATTGTAAATAAAGAATTAGAGTTCAAGTGCAATTATAAATCTGCCTTAAAATGTATCGCCTGTGTTTTACCGGCAATTTCCGGAATGCTTGTTTTCATTGGAGCATTGAATATTTCCTTGTGGAAAGGATCACAAATACTTTGATACGAGATATTTCACAATATAATTGTCAAAAGCTCAGTTTAACAGTAAACACAGTGTCAACATTAATTTATGAGAGGAACAACCATAGGTACATATTTACTGTAAAAACCTTGCCTCTCACGATTATTTTGAGAAATGTGTAATTCTAATGCATTTGTATAATAGCAAAGTTACGATGAAAAACAAAATTTCCAGAAATTGCTGTTAAAATAGCTCAAAACACAGGCGATATATCTCTAAAGTTTATTGTTGAAATAAAACTCAGGACATAGATTTTCCAGGATGCTAGAAACAGTTCGTGTAATCATTGAACTTCTACATGTAATTCTTTTGCAGTATGTAGTTTTCTTCGTTTTGTTGTTACAAACATGTGATAATTTAATTTATTCCAGACCCGTTCCAGTGAAAAGCAAATGTTGTACTCACATGTCAGTTTCACGCATTTTCATACTCGACGTTTTGAGAGGATTGAAGTTGTTAAACCAGTTCTTCCACACAATGCCTTTGTAATCCTGATACTGCCCATCTGGGTAATAATGACCATTTAAGTGAGAGTACAAACAGGTATGAAACCACCAGGCTCCTTCACGGATTTGTGCACAATTTTCCTCTTTCGCATCATTGTCAGTATCCTTTGTTGTGAAGGGTTTTCCTTTGTGATACCAAAGAGAGTCACCAGCAGTGCTGCTCACATCGTATTCGCCATAATTCAGTGTGTAATTCTCACCAGTGATTTGGAAATCCGTGTATTTCGCGAATGCCGTATCGTCAATCCAATCTGTGAGATCTATGCGGAGGCCCCATGCCCCGTGTGATTTATCAGAGGTCAGACTCACCAAATTGTCATTGCCTAGCCAATGCTCCCCTCTTAGATTACCGAAGCCAGCCTGGTACTGACTCCAATCGTGATAGAAGTCCACGCTGCCATCCTCTCTCCGCTGAAATACAATCCATCCCCCGCCATCAATGTCCATGTCGCAATAGACTTGGAGACCATCACTAAGTCCCTCTGGGTATATCTTGTAGACATCACTAGTACGGTAACCTGCCTCTAACAACGTCTTACAACTTCTGTAGCGATCAACGGACATAAAAGGCAATGTGAAGAGAGGTGTGTCTTCATTTGCGTCGAAGTACACACTCCCTTGATATTCAACGAATGATTCAGGATGCTCGGCCCTCGTAGTATTGTTCAACTCACACAGTTTATTACCTTTAAAGAAGTTGAGTGACTTACAGTCCTGATCCATGTTACATTCCTGTCCGCAGATGACGTAATTGGGTACGGTTTTATTCACGTATGTGAAGTTCTTGAGGACTCTGTTTTCTGCAGGGTTTAATTTGTGATCCAGTGATCCACACTGACTCCCAAAACTCATCACTTCAAGTATCATCGGTACTATAAACACTAAAAACATTTTGCAATGAAGAACACACATCCCGAGTACTTGCTGCATCATGATTAAATCAATGATTTCAGTTGATTATATTCAGAATGTTTTTGTTTTTAAAATGTTCAAAAGCAAATCAAATCAAGTGAGTCGATCTTGATCAATCTGTATTCAGTCCAACCAGTATTTCGTCAGTCATCGATAGATCACTGTTAGATAGAATCACGACTGTATAGCACACAGAACAATGTTGAAATGAACACTGACTTCGGCGTCGGCATATAGTGCGGGGATTGTGTACGTATACCAACGAACGATGTATGTAAAGACCTGATTGGTCGTACACTGTAATAACGTATGAACGCCCGTCACCTGATTGGTCGATGCAAAATATAACGTTCTGTGATCGGTCTGTATCCTCTCATTTCAGCACAGACATCGTACATACGTAGAAGTATAATACGTTCCATGACGTCAGGGCGTGATTTGTTTATCAAGCGCCAGCAATCGATAACTGTACTGATTTCATAAACGAATCGCGTGCCACAGAATCATATGCAATGTACCGTATAATTTCATAAACGAGTCTGGTATGGATTGTACCAATATGAGTTTGTGTAATACCGAATCACATTGAAACTGTCGTAGATGGAAGATGATAGGGCCATTCCATGTCAACTCACCCAGGGGTTGTCAGTGACTGACTCAGATTCTTTTATTTTTAAATATTTATTATCTTAAAATATTATATCCTATCTAGTATCTATGTACCTATTTACATATTTCTATGTACACATATACAATATAAAAGCAATCGGACCACTCGTGTCTTCACCAGAAGGGCCCAAATGGCAAAAAAGTAATTGTGGGTTTTGAAGGACCCCTAACATGAACAGGAGATGTTACTACTTTTGACAGAAGATTCTAGTAGATTGGGTGTCATTCACCCTGTGTAACAATTTACAGCAAAATAACTCTTCCAGTTTTGAGATATGCCCAAAAATCACTGACGCAACTTGAAGGGAGAAAAGGGGGCGTGGCTATATTTTCAGGGGCCTATATCTCAGAAACGACTTAGAGATGGGAGAAAAAAGTTGTTGTGTGTTCATTACTCCCATAGAGGTATGTTGAAAAAAAAATCAGCAAAATTTGAGTCAGTCACTGACAAATGTTCAAAAATTTACGTGATTTGGCATGGAATGACCCGATAATAATTAGAGTTTGATTAAAGTACCAACACCATCACAATGTGATGCTCAAGGCGTGTTATTATTATTATTATCCATTTCACCGGGTTTTATTACGGTCACTCATCTGTTATCAAAACTCAATAACAATATCTGCCGCCACGGTCTTCATTCATACTCCTGGGTGAAGAGAAGCAATTCATGATTATGCTATAAACCAGCATGGATAGGACTCGAACCCATTTTCTGATTACTTATTTAAGCCTGTGTTTTGTCGGTAATTTCATGAGTTTTAAATTTTCATTGGAGCATTGATAATTTCCTTTTAAAAGAAAAACAACTACTTTTCACAAATTAGTTTGGTGTACACAGTACAACAGTGCCAATATTATGTTATGCCGTGATCCACCATCAATTAATTTAAAATGTTGCTTCTCACGATTAATTTGAGAAATTTGTACTTTTAAATCATTTGTTTTCCCTTTCTCAAGTAAAATAGCAAATTTCCGATGAAAAGGATAATTTCCGGAAATTGCCGTTAAAGTAGCTAAAAACTCAGACGATTCATCTTTAAGCTCCAATTATCAATGATCAATGATCAATGATCAATTAATTTCGGTAGTAAAACAACAAAACTCGCTTCCCACGATTATTTTGAGAAATTTGTACTTTTAAATCATTCGTTTTCCCTTCCTCAAGTAAAATAGCAAAGTTCCAATGAAAAAGAAAATCCGGAAATTGTAACTAAAAGCACAGACGATTTATCTTTAAGCTCCAATTCTCAATGACGTCTTTCAATAATCCTCAGCTGCTGGCTATAATCTATGATATCGCCTTGAAAACAGTTTGATTGGTCACTGGCAAATGTCTCTTACACAAGCAAGGGGGTAATTTGTTTATCAAAAGTCAGCAATCAATAATTGTTTGGTTTCATAAACGCATTGCGTGCCCACAACCAGATGCAATATGCCGTGTAATTTGAAATAACTGATGCATTCTCTTCTGTGATTGGTCTATATCCTCTCCTTTCAGTTCGGACACCATGCATGCGTAGGAGTATCATATGATGTCATGACGTCTTTCATTTGATATCCCATTACGTAGGAACATTTCAATTGGTCACTGGCAAATGTGTCTAACACAATCCAAGGGTAATTTGTGTATCAAAACCCAACAATCAACAGTTGTCATAATTTCATAAATGCATCATGTGCTAAGAATCATATCCAATATTCCCTATAAGTTCATATACGAATCTCGTACAGATTTTACCAATACGATGATAGGTGGTCTTGTAATAATGGCGAATCACCTTGACACTGCAATAGGTGGGGCATGTTGTTTTATTGCGGTTAATTGTGATCAAGACTTTCAAGAAGCAGATTTATTTATCAAAAGCCAACAATTAATAATTGCACTGATTTCATAAACGCATCGCGTGCCCAGAATCATGCAATATGCCGTATAAATTCATACAAGAGTCTCGTATGGATTTACGATGAGGTCGTCATGACGTCTTTCTGTAACACTTGATGGCTATTCATTTTAAATCCCTTTACGGTGGAACAGTTTGATTGGTTATTGGCAAATGCCTCTTACACAAGCAAGCGGGTTATTTATTTATCAAAAGCCAGCAATCAATAATTGCCCTGGTTTCATAAACGCATCGTGTGCGTGTGCTCAGAATCATATGGAATATGCTGTATAATTTCATACACGAGTCTCGTGTGGATTATACTAATACGATTATATGAGGTCGTGCAACAATGCCGTATCACCTTGAAAAAAATTAAATAAAAAAATTAAAAAAATAGAAAAAAGAAAATAGAAAATAGAAAATGGTAGATGGAGCATGTTGTCAAAAACGAGTTAATTGCGGGTAATTGTGATCACCAAGAGAGTCACCAGCGGTGCTGCTGACGTCGTATTCGCCAATATTCAGTGTGTATTTCTCGCCAGTGATTTGGAAATCCGAGTATCATTAAAGATGGACTACAACGAGAACTCTCACATTAAATTGACTATCGAACCTTGTTTATGTTGTGTTCAGGTAACAATTTATTGTTGTGGTCATGTTTTTCTCTTTATAATTTTGTTGCAATTTGACCGAAAATATTAGACCCCGCTTCTTCGATTTTAGAAATTTCCCGCCCTGCACTGGTTCCCGACAAAGACCCATTGAAAATCCACTATGAAATCCACGATATAGTACCAGCGGACTTGTAAACCAGCGAAAAGGATGACGTATAACCCATGAGCACCTGAGAGTAAACAGAAGACGCCATGTTACTTCCGTATATATTATACATGCGTTTTCATGCGTCAGCAGAGGCATGAAGTTTTTATGAAGCTTTTTTTCGACGTTGTTGTCTAACAGTTATAATGCCGACTTCATGTGTTGTTGGTGGATGCACTAGAAATAGTATTAAGAATCCAGAGACTCATTTTTTTCAATTTCCGCGGGATCCTGCGATATCAAAGGAATGGGTGAAGTTCGTGAATAATACACGAAAGGATTTCACCTTCATGCCAAAATTCCTGGTTCCGCCCCTGCTGATATTTGCCTGTTTTTATCAATTTATCTGGCTCCCATGTATTTAATCTTTTATAATCTTTGCTATTGTTACTTTAGGTTATTTTATTATATTTAAAGGGCCTGGGAGCATTTTATTCAAATGGATTTGGTGCTATATACATGTCTTTTATATTTTTTATTAATATTTGAGTGAAGACAGAATGACATGGCCTGTACACATTTATTGTTATTCTATTCTTGTATTTTACAATTTATTGCCACTGTACACTCAGAACAAGTTTTAAGTTTTATAGGCAGAAGTACATGAGATTTACCAACATGAGATTTACAATATTAGTTGTTGTCACACTTCTCCCTTTTGTGATGCAAAGCCAAAAAACCTAATTGAATTAGCTTTAATCCAAGAAAATCTGAACCTGCTCAGCAGTAGAGTTATGCTGATTGTAAGTTTTTTCCTGGGAAAAGAGCAGCAAGTGTGAAACAATTTCAAAGGATTTCAGTTCGGTTTAACAGAACAATGGCCAAGTTCCAAACAAGTATGTACAGGATTTTGATTAAGTTGTTTTCGTCATCAAGAGGCAACTTTTTTAATTTTGATATTTTAACCTCAAAAATAAACTCAATTGTTGGTTGCAAATACATACATATTTTGTATTGTCATTTATTCGAAAGTACTAAGGTCTTGTAAAATTTTCAGTTCTTGGCATCTTTCTGCCATACCGAATTTGTAATGTTTTTACCATAGTGTATTGTTGGCAACATAAAACAAGTTTATTTCACATTAGTGCTAAATTAATCAACTACTCCTCCCCCCCGAAAAGACACAAAATGAAATACACACGTAATTGATTATGCCATTGATCATGGTTTATGAACGCACAAAATAATGTGTAACTCCCTCCAGATCATTATAACTAGGGAAGAATGTTACCAATTTAAAAAATAAAACAAAGCAAATCGGCCTAATGTGGTGGATACGAAAATCCTTTGTACTGTCCATCAGGGTTTGGGAACGTCCTGCGGATTGCGTCCATTACACATGATGGCAGTGGCACCCGGTTGAAACGGCCAAGATAACCCCAACACCACCTCACCACTTGCCGATATGCAACATGGCGATATTTTCTGTAAAACAAAACAAAAAATCTGACAAAATTATAAACATAAGATTTGTGATTTGCATGGTGGAGTATCGATATTGTTTACGTTAACACCATGTGAAACTGAAATGCTATAAAACTATAACCATACCAAAAGGCAATCATGATCAAAAGTAAACAATTACATACATGTAATGCATGTACAATAAGATATAGATGCACGTGGGTCAACCAAGGTCATATTCAGTTGTGTGCGGTTACTCTGAAGTAAACACCGGTGCTCATTCTGGTCAATCAAAAGTAATCTGCTTGATATGCAGATCATTCAAAACTGACATTGCTCTAAAATATTAATTGAAATTGATGGTACATTGGCTTTGTACATTCAGTCAACACTCAAATCACTTACTGGTCAAGCGTTCCTTCAACTGCATCTCCGAAGATACGCTGTTGCAAGCACTCCTGGGTGAGGCAGATCGCATCAAACCAATCATGGATGGTAAGGCACTGGTTGGGATCATCCACGTTGATGTCCAGCTGCCGCATCATGTTCTCTGTCTTCTCAACTTCTTTGCAACATATACAGTTTGCGAGCAAAGGCTGAAGAACACAATGTCCACACGAACACCTATTACAAAAAAAAACAAGTTTGGAAAATATAATTTTAGTAATTGTCATTGGGGTTGCACTACTTAAAAATTGATCTTGAAATACATCCCCATGAACTGATCAATGACATTTACATCACGAAGGAATACATTTTTCCTTGGGCAGATCAAACTTTTTTATTGTGCAGGGGGCTACAACCTTTGATTTGAAGTGAAAGACTAAATGTCAATTATGATTAAAGCATGATGGTAAAAGATCATGATTTTATTTGAATTTTGAGCATTGATTACTTTCCCATCATGTCTTCATAAATACTGGCTAATATTGACAACAAATCATAAATGCAAGACATAGTAATTACCCCAAATTTCCACTGTACATGTATTGTACACATGTACAATTGTACACATGTATGTACTACTACATTATGTACCTTGGGTCTCCATCATGTTCGTTCATGTTTTTGTCAAGTATAGCCTACAACTTTTTTTGTACAGCAGAAACGAATTGATCAAACGAAGCATCATTCAGTATTTCATTCATTAATCATGTTGTGGGCTTACCAGTCTGTGTTTAGCCGTCTATCATCAGGATTTGGTTCGTCGTCTTCGGCCTGACGATCACCGTCACCGGCTGGTCAACTGCAGGCGCCGCAAGTGGCTCGAACCGGTATGGTTCAGCGCCACGTACTTCCGACTTGTTCGTCATCGTCTTCGCCTTCTCTCTCGTCTGGGGAGCTCCCCTCATCGCTACAGCTGACATCACTATCCTCAAGTGCCTATATGAAACTCCTCTTCCTCATCTATACTGTGATCTTCCCAATATTCGCTGCTATCGGACATTTTCGCTGTTTTTCGGTCTAGAAGATGTCGCTTGTCCGCTGTTGTTCCGCATTGCATGTATGGTAAATGCATACAGTACACACGATCGACTGTTGTGCGTGGGGCGGGTAACAAAGCGTCATGGGTGCTACGTCACACACGAAGTATGAATTATTCATGAGTTGAGGGCTTTTGGTGAAACTGGGCTTTTCTGGGTCGTAGAACGAAGATCAAATTGAGTTTTTTGCATGAAGGAACAAGTTTTTATTGAATAATAATATGTTAGTAATCATTACACATTTCTCGAACGAAAACAGCAATACAGCACTTATCATTATTCCGTTGTAGTCCATCTTTAAGTTTTACCTGGAAAAGATTTGTCATCTGTAATGTAAAGAAACACGACAGATAAATTTGAATTTAGCCGGTAATTTACACAAACCTCCATTACTACGGCATGCTTTGACTTACATTAATAAAACTTGGTATATTAAATATTAATTTATATGTCGTCAGGATGACGTCAGCGGTTGCTATCCCTAGAGGGCGCTGTATTTGGATGCAAAGACCTATTATACGCAAATGAATAAATGGTTAAAAGTATTTATTTTTAGTCATTGTAGTGCACTATAGGGATAAAGTATCATTAATTTTAAACTGGAAATGATATGTCAACTCTGGTGTAAGAAAAACAAAGCCCCTATCAGCCCCTATCAGCCCCTATTCAGCCAAGAAACCTTGGCATTTGGGAGGGAATAAACAAACCTTCATATCTCCGGCATGCTTTGACTTACATTCATAAAATTTGGCACATTTAATGTTCATTTTTTACGTACAGGAAATCGTCAATCGGCTTGAAAAGGGTTTACATGGGCTATTATGGTTCTCTCGAACATGAATGCATTTTGTCCACAGACTTTGCCTACAGATGTGCTCAATCCACTGCTTTCCTGCGAGGCTGTGTAGGCTGGGTACTTCTTCTAGGGGTGGGTCGAAGGCACCGGTAACTGTGCACAGGGTATTGTTCAGGCTCTTGTCCACCACAGGAGTATGTTTGCTACTGCACCACACACAGGAGAGCAGAATTCAGCAGAAATGTACACTTGGGAAACTATATTGAAAGTGCATAGGATGACACTGGCTCTCTAGTTCTGGCAGCACAATAACGTTATGAAAACTCTGAACCCTTATGCATTTTATCCACAGGTGTTGCCAACAGGTGACTTTATTAGTTTGTTCACCTGCATGTCTCAGCATACCTTGGTGTGAAGTTAGATAGTTATGTTGCATGCCACCAAAATTTGGCTGACCAGTGTGATACACGCAGCGTCCTATAGCTGCCCGTGCCGTCCTGTGCCGTCTTGTGCCGTCCTGTGCCGGCCTGTGCCGGATTTTGTCCAGCTTGTGCCAGCTTGTGCTGTATGGCCAGAACTAGGAGAGCCAGCGTCATCCTATGCACGCCCAATCGAGTTTTTGTGTATACTTCTGAAGAATTCTGCGCTCCTGTGTAGTGCAGAAACAACCATATTCCCACGGTGGACAGCAGCCTGAAAAATACCCTGCGCACAGTCACGGGTGCCTTCGACCCACCCCTATAGGTATACAGCCTTCAGAGCCCCACATGCAAGCAGTGAATCTACTAAGCCGTGAATCTAAGATCGCATCTGAATGAAACATCTGCGGACGAAATACATTCACGTTTGGAGGAAACACATATTACACCCATGTGAACCCTTTCAAGCCGGTTGATGATTTCCTGTACCTAAAACGAGGCCGGAATGACCTTCCATTGGACAACCCTTCCCGAAAATAAAATGTGTGTCATCGAATTTGGAAGAAAGCCTTGCCTCAGAAATCTCTTCTTGCTGCAGTCGACACTTGTTACAAGACTCATTTCCTCTTGACTGTAAGTTCCAAGAAAAATGCAAGGGCGTTTGGTATTTCCTGAGACAAGTGTCTTTAACCAGGAATCAAGAGGACGAAAGGACTCTGAAGGCATATATTTCATTTAAAAGAAATTAAAGAAAGCCAGGGACTGATTTCATAGCTGCTGAGGACACACATTAACATGTACTAGGAAAACATAATGTGGGTTCATTGATATATTCTCCTGCTCCTCCCCCCCAACCACCACCTTTCCACGATTACTTTCAGCCAATGTTTTTAATGTATTTGTGTATTTAGTTTTACTCAAAATATTCCCCAAAATTTTACAAATCTCAAATTTACCATAATTTGTTTAAAGTTTCAATCTTTGATTTGTTCAAAGTTTCCTTAAAATCATTTAGTAATCTTAATTGTGTTTTAAATTTTAAGATTTCTTCAGTTTTGTAGTCAAACCCGTTAAGGCGGCAGTGGGGGTACACTATGAAAATCGTTGCTCCAAATCCTGGATTGGCCTACACACTGTTTTGATGTCTATTATATAGAGCGGCTCTAAGGTCACATTCAGCTTTGGGCTGTACTCATTTTCTAATAGATGGAGGTGAACAAGAAACAATTCCCGTACTGCAGAAAACTAAATTTGACCTGAGAACCACTCTTTACTATTGACTATTCTTTACAGTTATAAAACTGTTAAGCAATTTTATTGTTGTTTTTTGTTTTTGTCTTTGTTATTGTTTTTATCTAGAGAAGGTTTGCAGTAACACTATGTAAAATTCTCTATTTCGTTTTAAAGATTGCTTCTGGTAAGAACCAGTGGTTTCAACTCGATGTTTTGATCAGTATGTTATGATCATCTTCCTTCTCCTAGACACGACAAGAGCATTACTGATCGTTACACCAGTTTTTGTCAGAACCGACCGTTTTATACCCGGTGGAGATTTTACATGGTATTGCAAGCTTTTCCTAAGTAAGATTTAAAGTTTTCAATGGTGTTGAGAGTAAGAATAAACTGGTTTACGGGGACCATGTAAACCAGTTATTTCTTTAACCTTCCCTAGTTTACCTCATTCACCAAGCAAAGCTTCAAATCTTATCAATGTTTTCTTCCTTAGTTCTATGAAATCGGGCTTAGAATCATGTTTTGTTTCCCAGGTAGAATGTATCCTGTCCAACCCCCTGAGAATTTCCCCGTATCTACCATTTTGTGTTTGTTAGAAGAAGTTTATAACAACAGTTGTTTTATGCGTTTTTTAAAGACAATCTTAGATTTGTGTGTGTGTGTTTAAGAGTGATTCTTAGGTAAAAATCAGCATAATTTATGATAATAATAATAATAATAATAATAATAATAAAGATTTGTAGCGCGCACATATCCACCCTGCTGGGCGCTCAAGGCGCAGAAACAAAGATAAAACATGAATACAAACAATATACAATGATAGCATAGAGAAAAATTATGTACTGAGATACATGTACCTACAATGCAATTACAAATACACCGCGACAGAAAAGACCTATCACCCCAGTTCCGTTGGTTCCTTTAGGGTGACATGTTGCTGAAGCGCAAATTGCGTGATGGAGTAGACTTTAAGCAGTTCAGAAATATAAATTGGAGCAATGTTATTAAAAGATTTGTGAGCAATTAGCATAAGTTTAAAAACAATTCTCTGTGAAACAGGAAGCCAGTGCAGTTCTTTCAAGATTGGCGTGATATGACATGACTTTCTGGACAAAGTCACAACACGAGCTGCTGTGTTTTGTATGTGCTGAAGACTAGATATTTTATTCTGCGGGACACCGTGATGTGACAAACGCATGTATAATTTGTTCAGCAGCACTTTTATTCAAGTATTTCCTTATTCGGCTAATATTTCTGATATGAAATGATGATATGCGAACAATGTTGGAGATATGAGGTTTTAAAGTCATTGTCGAAAAGGTTTTAAGATCAAAAAGTTTTAAGACAATCGTAGATTTATATTTGTTAAAGAGTGACTCTCAGGTCAAAAATCAGTATAGGCCTAATTGATGATAATTTATGAGCAAGAATTATGATCATGGTTTATTCACTTTTTCAGTTCAATCACCAGCAATTTATCGGGGTAAATTTCAGCTGTATTGATTGAAATTTAATCTTAAACTGCAATATATTACCTAATGATGTCACCTAATATTTTACATGAAGATGTAAATGTTGTTCATTTATACCGCCATATATCAAGATAATATTGTTGTTTAAAATAAATCAGAAAGAATTTGACATTTTCATAATCCCCAGAAATTATATGTAAACTACAGTTTTATATTACAGAATTATTTAAGTAACGACAAATAATGATGTTATTTTTCTCATCAGCCTTACTTTGGCGACAATGTAAAATCAGCCATAGGACAGCCGATACTCTTATGCAATAAAATATTCATCTTTCGCAGTTATTTTGATAAGAATTTTGTCATTCGATCCTTGTTATGTTATTGTTTAGATTTTTTTGTCTTTTCAATATATAACGGCCAGGAATTGAGCGACATAATTACACAACCATTGGGCAAACGCTTGGATAATTGTGGGTAAAATCTGCCCTGATTTTGGACACATTAAGGCCATCCAGTATTCATAATAATAATAATAATAATAATGTGTGGACTTATATAGCGCACGTATCCACCAACTGAGTGGTGCTCAAGGCGCATATTATTACCCCTGCTCATAAGGCTCATAAGGCTCATAAATCATTCCTGAAACCATCTCAGCTCCCTGGGGAGTATACAGCTCAATTGCTGCCATTACAGCGCATATAGGGCTAATCAACCAACTCTGCCCTCACAGGTACCCATTTAACCCCTGGGTGGAGACAAGCAATTATGGTTAAGTGTCTTGCTCAAGGACACAAGTGTCACGGCCGGGATTCGAACCCACATTCTGCTGCTAACACCAGAACTTGAGTCCGGTAAGCGAGACCGCTCGGCCACGACACTCCATGAGTTGGTTAGATATAGGAAAAGTAACCACTCATTGGTTAGGAACTATGCCTAAGCGGTGGTTAGGTTTTGACCAACAAATGGAAACTTTGATGTGCTCAATAGATGGCTACAAAGACAAGTTGCCCAATTAGTGGTTAATTACATTTATCCAATTGTTGAGACAGTTCAATTTACCGAAGAATTAGGTAAATACTTTTACCCAGTAAGAGTGACTAATGTATTGCCCAATAGATTGGTATGTTGACTATTTGCTCTACGTTGGGTAAAGTGTTGGGTAATTATTTGCCCATTTTTTACAGTGTATATTGTACTGCAATGGCTAAAAATAAGAAATAGTGTTTAACCATTTATTTATTTGCGCATAATATTCATCTAAATACAGCGCCCTCTAGATTTGGTTTCCATGGCAACCACTGACGTCATCCCGGAAGGATTCCCGGCTGAATTTGACACAATAGGGAGGGGCTTAAAGCTCCAGAGACCCATTAACAAAATATTTTCAAATTTGTCTTTCGATTTTCCTTACATTACAGTTGACAAATCGTCTCCAAGTAAAACTGAATAATACTTTATCCTCATAGTGATAACTAGTGTACAATGGCTAGAAATAAGAAATAATTGTATCCATTAATTTATGCGCGCATAGTATGCATCCAAGTATAGCGCCCTCTAGAGGTAGTTTCCATGGCAACCAATGACATCATCATGACGACATATGAACAAACATTTATTATGCCAAGTTTGATTAATGTAGGTCAAAGCATGTTCGAGAAATAAAGTATTATTCTATATGTAGTGCCATGGACATCTAACTAAGCTTAAAATACCGTTGGAGCTAAAACAAGTGCCCCCAGAAAGTTCTAAGTTAAATCATTTTTGTCGTTACATAGACAGACCTATTTAAGGCATAAATTAATATTTTTTTAGTTCTTGGTGGCACTATAAAAACTAAATGACTTATAATGAGATATTTTTCTGAAAATTCCAATAATTAAAATATGCATAATATACGTGTAATTATAGCGCCCTCTAGTGGTAATTGTCATGACAAGCGATGACGTCATCATGCCTGAACATTAATTGTACCAAGTTGCTTTATAGTAGGTCAAAACATGATGGAGTAATGGCGAGATGTTCGATCTTCTACCCCTAGTGCTAAGAATTATCAGCGTAAGGGCAAACAATAGTGGGCCAGAACAGATAGTGCAACCCAAAATTTTCAATGTTAACATCTTTTTTCGTGTTTAGGACATCCAAAGGAACACAAAAAGATCGGTGGCGGTGGTTTATGGGGGTGCACGGTAGACCCCTCCAGCCCACTAATGGAATCGGAGTGCTAGTTTAAGATTAACTCAGTGACTGAAGATAATACCCCACGTTATAAGCTCATATTATCGTTGCTGTAATTTTCAGTCACTGTATTTATCTTAAACCGATTACATGTCCCGTTGAAAGTCTGCTCTGATCGTGACGACATTGTCCTGTCTCTATTGACAATTGCGCATCTCTTGTGTCAAAGTAATGAAAGCTGGAGTCACCCCCAGAGTATTTAAATTCCGCAATAAAACATAAGTGAAGGAAATACTGTTTGTATACATCGTTGTTTTAAAGTATATTGATCAAAGTGTGAGTAGACTGAAGAATGAGTAGAAATCAAAGTTGATGTGGAAAGTAACAGTGTGTGAAATAGGGATCATCGAGAAAGAGACATGTTAGCGTGAGTGTGTTGCAAAATCCCAAAACGCCAACGATCTGAACCAAACGGCAGTTTGCCTATACTGGTTGACACAAATCAGGTGTTACCAAACAGCAGATATTCAGTCTCGGCTTATATAATACTAGAGCTGAAAAGCCACTTCTAGTGCATTCTGGAAATCCAACACGGCCGCCGTTACGTTTAATTGCATTATCTTATATGTTGTCCCCCAAAAACATGATTTATTTATTTATTTATTTATTTTATTTTTAAAGAATTGTTTGGTGAATTTATAAATTTATGACATGAATAGTACCATGGATGTGATTATATCTGCTTTTATTGTACTTCTGGTAAAACAAACCTCAAACCACTACGCATGCCCACATTTTTGGCGCGCAAGCGCATAAACAACCTTTTAATTTGTCTCCCAAAAAAGTGGCCCGCGCTAGCATATCAAATTGACGCATGCGTAGTGGTTTCCCCCGTTTTTAACAAGTTTCCCAAGACTGTGTTTGATAGCGGTTCGTGTGTGGTAGCGGCGATGGGTCGTGCATCAAAACGTAGAAACATAGTCTTGAACTAAGACTGTGACTTTACCTGTAAATAATTGTATCGCCCGTGTTTAACCGGCAATTTCCAGAAATGTGTGTTTTCATTGCAACATTGACATCTGTCTCCTTCTTTAAGTAGCAATGTCCCGATGCAAAAGAAAATATACGGAAATTAGCGTTAAAATAGTAGCCTTGTCCAAGGCTGTTGTCGTCGTGCGCACTTTACAACGGTGCCCCTATCCCGTACCGATTTTCTGGGCCCCGAAATTCAGCACACGATGCGCTGTCCCCTTATAGGGTCCATACGTACATATGTGACCGGATGCTACGAAATGAGTCTTAAGGTAATTTCGGCACAAATTGAGTTTTTATATGGTCCTGAAAGAGCATATTCTCCTCTTCCACTTGATAACAAAATATATATGTTCATACCTTAAAATACGGCAGTTATACCATAAAACACATTACCTCAGCCTCTGTCAGAAAACCGAAAAACGGGAATATCGCACGTTTATTAAAGTCTGTTCTTGATTTCTTGTTTTATTTTATATCATTCTTCCATAGCAAGGTGTTTCAAGTCAACATGGCTGCAAACATAGAGCAAGGAGCGGGCATTCTAGGGCAAAAAGGGGACAAAACGATCATTTGCTGAGTAATTTTGGAACATTCTTGATTCAACATGGTAAAGAAAATCAGGATTTTGAACATTTTCCGATTTTGTTTCGGGATTTTTAGATGGGAAGATTTATTAACATGTTTTTTCTACTTATTTCTTTCGAATTTTTTTTTCCAACCATACACACGCATGACTCGTGTTTACGTGTCCGTATCTCAATACAGGCGACTTCTGACTCATATGTACGGTCGGTTCACATATACATTACACTGTATACAGGGAGATCAATAAACCGAGTCGTGGATACGGTCGTGCATTGCGACCTTATACACGTTTGAATTGAATTGAACTGAATCAACAGCCTTGATCATTCTGTTTATGTGTTTCTTTATTTTCCCATTGGAAATCTGTGAGTTTATGTGTTTCTTTATTTTCCCATTGGAAATCTGGGGAAATTCATTAACAATTCAAGAATTGTTAATGTTGTGGGCGGTTCTTTTTAAACGATGGCTAATCACAGGCCCCAAGCTTTGACCCCGTTTGATCCCACGCTCACACACTCAAACAACGTATTCACGTGTGTTCATACCTGTCGCTTAGTTCTGTCGCCTTGCCGTGATTGCGCAATAATCACTCCGATGACTGTGTCCCTGCTACGTCCTGGCTGTGTCAATGTCTATCAGAACTGTCGGCTTTCATTGAACAAAATCTTCCTTATTTTGGCAGTTTTCTGGGGAAAATGCCGTGAATAACTATTGTATACATTTAGTTTTAAGTTCTGTGTAATATTTCTTTAAAATTAAATTTATTTTTATAAACTACAAATATAGCGCGTCATACACTTTTCAAATATTTCTAAGGCATTTTCCCAATATCCTTATGTCAACGCTGTGCTCGTCACAACATTTGAAGAAAGATTCAAACAAAGTCACACATTACTTTTCAGACAAGCAAAGATTGTTTATGTTGAGTATGGTGAGTTTTTATTTGCTAAGTTTTAGTACTTGATTTCTTTCGCGTGACACCATGTAATGATCTCTTCTTGGAAGAAGTGATGGCTCTGAGAAGAACCGGTTGGTTTTTTCTCAACGTTTCGACTAGTCTGCTCTAGCCGTCATCAGGAGACTGATGACGTTTGTTCTCAACGTTTCGAGAAGTCTGCCCTAGCCGTCATCAGGAGACGGATGACGGCTAGAGCAGACTAGAGGTGGGCGGGGAGTGATATGGTTATAAAGTTAAAATGGTTGTTCGCCTGTTGTGGATTTTAGTTTTCGTACAGCAAATATCCTGTAAATGAACTCAGGCCAAAGGTGGACGAGCTGACAACGTCGCCGTACATATATAAGTAGACTTGATCGTCGGGAGCCAGCGAAACAACTGCACCACTGCTGATTTGGTGTTGACCTGCGCCTTCAGCACGGCCTGCAGTAACGACGTGACCGTTTTTCCTCAGATAAACACTCACATGATATCCTTCGCTTTTCATGAGTGAAAACATAAACACGTAGATGCCAGGCACAGTGCACGTAAAAGTTCCTGTTGTCAAATTAAAGAGAGTCCCTTCCTGTAAAAATTCTACACTGTCAAAGCGACAAATTTGCCAGCTGAATAATGGATCCATGGATCCAGTTTTCTTAACAGTGAAGGCCACCTGCGCTGCATATGTTTATCCGATGCACTATCTCTGCCCCTCAGTCCAGCAGGCCCAGGCGCTCGCTCCCCCTTCGAAGCAGCCACCCCTGGTACTCCTCGAGGTCCTTGTTTCCCTGGCTGACCGACACCTTGATCTCCCTTGGGTCCTCGTTCTCCTGTAGCGCCTGGTTCACCCACCAATCCGTCTGATCCCTTGTCTCCCTTCGCGCCAGGTACGTTATCACCAGGAGATCCGACATCTCCCTTGGGCCCGATGGGTCCGTAGGGTCCATGGTTTCCAGGTATCCCAGGGACTCCTGGTAGTCCGGCAGGACCCTGACAGCATGAGGGACAAGGCTTGTCCTCTTCCGGCGGCGCTGTAGCTGTAGCTAAGAGCGCCGTAAGAGACGAAGCCAAGAAAAGGATTGTTGTCACTTTAAACGGCATCTAGATGAAGAAAAAAGTTAAAGCTGTAAGCGCAGTATAACACAACATAAGTAGTGAAGTAATATGGGAATAAGAATCATGACACAATAGGCAGAATGCTCATGTTTGTTTGACCCTGCACCAGTCAAGAGTTGGTTTTATTTAAATAATTATAAAACCCCTTAGCCAGTTAAACTAAAAGAAAACCCACAATTCCACGTGGGCGTAAACAAAATAACTAACTAACTAACTAACTAACTAAGTAACTAAGTAACTAACTAACTAACTAACTAAACTCGTTACAAAGTCTTCAATACAAACTAAAAGTCAGGGACAATAATTTCACTTTTCTAAAAACAAATTATAGCACCACAGACAGGGAGAAACTGATACTCAGTAATTTGACATTATAATTCGACAATTTTGTTATTTTTGAATTGCCAACCGCCATTATTTACTTTGTTGCACCCGGGTAATAATGAGGATTATTACACCAAGGTGGACATTAATAATGATGACTCTGTAAAAATAATGGTACAAAGACACTGGTGAATTGTTGCACAAAACTGCTTTCGATGTTTCTCCAAAGTCATCAAGCATGGTAATCAATACAAATATCATCAATTAAAATAACTATATCGATAAATCAATAAGGAAATCCTTATACAACATAAATCCATTCTCGATATCAAAAATCATAATCATATAAATAATACAACAAGTCACTACTGACTTAATCCTTTAACTTCTCAGACTGCTCTAGAGCTTCTATTTGTTTTTCTAAGACCCTATGCACTGACTTGACTAATCCGGCTTAAGCCTGGTACCAACTGTTTATTGCACAGTCCATCAGTCAGACAAAGGAAAATACAAAGTCATACATGTTCATGTAGGCAACTAGACTCTGTTTCTAGAAAGCACATTTATAAAAAGATAAAACAAATTCTAGAAATCTACACTTTTAACCAAATAACTGCTGAAACATAATTAACTAAAACCTCTCTGTCTTAGAAGTATTCTAAGAGTTCAATCAAACTTCAGACTATAAGCCTAAGAAAAAAAAACTTAAACCTTGCCTTTGAAATGTCAAAATATATCAATGTAACAATAAAACACACTGAGTGGTAGAAAGGATAACTTGTTTCACTATGCAAGATCCAACTATGTATCAATATCCACCAATCTAACCCTGAATTAGAAAAAGATTAAAGAACACGAGCATGGAAGACAAAGTTTGGACATGAGAAGGGATGGTACAAAAGCAGAAGGAAATGGATGAAAAAGATAGATTGGAAATGTTCACAAAGAACAACCAAGAAGAAGGATAAAAGGATTGAAAATAGAAAATGAGAAAGCAAAGGGAAATCTATACACATTTCTATAAAGAAACAATCCTCAAAATAACATGAGCCACACAAACCAAATGCCTAAAAACTATAACCTTGAGCAAAAGAACTCCATCTCTTTGTTCTCCGGCATATCCTGCCTGACTTTGTCTCCAGACAAAGATGCTCAACAATATGACAAAAAACTATAAATTTCTTAAAAACTAGATCAATATTTAGCACTCTAGCAGGATGTTCTAGAAAAGTAAGTTAAAGATGGATAATAAAGATCAATCAAGAATAAAATAAAAGTGCACATACCTGTAAAAATAATGGTACAAAAGACACTGGTGAATTGTTGCACAAAACTGCTTTCGATGTTTCTCCAAAGTCATCAAGCATGGTAATGGCTTGGGGAACAAAGACTGCCAACTCACCAGTTCTCTGTACACAGGAAGTTGCATAACACATTGAGGTTGTGCCACCACTACTGTTTCATGGTACAGTCTGGACTAAAGCATTTTTACTGACATGAAACAGCCAAGATGAACAATGCAAGGAAAACCAAAAAAATTAGGGGGTGCGCAATAAATGTCTGCCCAAGGCCTCTACAACTTACTTACTTGCCTTACTTGCACTTACCACTTACTTACTTGCCTTGCCCTTGCCTTGCACTTGCCTTGCCTTGCCTTGCCTTACTTGCCTTGCCTTGCCTTGCACTTACTTCTTGCCTCACTGCCTTACCTTGCTCTCTCTTGCCTTACTCACTGCCTTGCCTTACTACTTGCCTTGCCCACATTTGTTTGTTATTTGTGGTTAGTTAGTTAGTTAGTTAGTTAATTAGTTAGTTAGCCATTATTTAAAAGGGTACTTGTGGAAGCAGTTTGCCAACATTGGCAAGATATAGTAACTACCTTACCGATTTATCTGAAACGTTTACAAATCGGTTGCTATGCATCCTCGTTAAAAATAAAAAGGAGTTTTGGAAGAGGTTTTGCCTATAATTATTACCAATGCATTATTACTAAGATACAGTAACTATAGGTGTACCTTAACTTCATTTACATCCGTGCTGTGTTTAGCAGTCCGCACTCTGACCTTGTTTGAATACGACTAGCACCGAAGTTGATAAAGATATATCTTGACATCCATAACAATCAATGAAATAAAAGAAAATACAAATAGTGCATTCACCTATCAAACTAATGAATGGTTCATTCCCTCTGAAGCTGACGGCTATTTTACAGGTGTTCGTTGCGTCGTACGATGTTGTCCGTATAGCCATTTCCCCCAAAAAGCTAGTTCGTGACCGTCTCTTTGGTGATGTCAGGGGTGTATTTTCGCGATCGTGACCAGAAAAACGTTTCGGCTTAGGTCATTGGTGGAGCGTTTTCGCGAGTTTGGCTGTGCGGTCTATTATGTGACTGTCCTGACAGAACTTGAACCGATTTTTTTTCTTGGGCTAGTTCGCCTGGTTTCAAGATTGCAGACTGTAAAATGTAACGATAGTTTTGAATCATTGTTCGTACAAGCTAACAATAGGCTACAATGTTTTTCGTGTTTTCCTTGAAATTGAGAACACTTTAGATATAATACTTTCTCGGGATGATTGGTACCTTAACCAACTTCACATCAAGTTATCTTTCAGGTATAATAATTAAGTAATTTTGTAATCTGGTTATTAGCAATGCTGTCCCTTTCCTGTACGGCGTAAAATCTGCATATTAAAATCATTACACACACTGATTATCTGTGGGGTATCAAGGTCTAGTGCATCAGACTTTTGTTCTCATGGCTGAGTCGTCAGAATGTTGGTTCAAATCCGAGCGCGACCATGTGTCCTTAAGCAAGACACTTAATTGTAATTGCTTCTGTTTACCCAGGAGTATAAATGGGTACCTGTGAGGGTAGAGGTGGTAAATGTGTTTGATTATTCTGCAGCGCCAAAAAAGAGGTTGCACATAATGGGTTATATACTCCCTAGGAGCCGAGAAAGATTATAGGAATGATATTGGCCCAGTGACCATTAGGAAATAATAAATGCTACAGACCTTCATTTGAAGGTATTATGCGCTATATAAGAACTGTTCATTATTATTATTATTACTGATTCTGTTTCTGCAAAACCACAAACATTATCACCACTTGAGCAATAGCATGGTCTATAGGGATCTCCGTTCGTTCTGTGATCTTATGTTTCTCTTTATATTTCTCTACTGATTTAGTAAAAATTTTTAATACATAATTCATTAGGTAACTAATTTGTTATGGTATCACTTATTTAAATACTTTGCTTACGGTGATTGGTTTGAATAAATTTGCATACATAAATTACTCTTTTGCTAGCGGTTTATGAAAGGCGCTTGTGGCTTTGAGCAGCTTCAGTAGTCCCGTGAGTAGTCTGTTTTCGGGCGTTGTTTTCTTGTTGTCACGTGCGCCTTGACTAAAGGCTACCTGATAACACACTAGGTGTGAAGGTATTTTTTTATGCAAGTTCTTGGGGCAAAATCTTAGAACATTACTACACACTGTAATTTAAGTGAAAATAGACAAAACAATCATTGTTTTCACTATTTGTTTATTAACGAGACAATGAAATAATCTGAAAATTACCATATCTCTTGATTCTTGCACGTTATGAATACATTTTATCAGAGGTGTGTACTGACTCTAAATGGAAGGTACAGCATTGGTAATGTTGCAAACTTCTTCTATAAGTATACTTACTCTCTTTGAATCAATATACATTATGATATTGGTAAACTCACTTCTAATAATACATTAAAATAATGTACAACACTGGTGGTGTTGGCAAACTGCTTCTGTGGTATGCTAAGTTTATTTGAATCGAGATATTTGTACATCAAACGACCAAACTGTGAAAGCTTCAGCTTAAAGCAGAGCTTAAGTCATATGAGATAAGTGTGAACAAGCATTCTCGTTGTTTTGTGCAGAAAGCACATGCAACAAACAGTTGCAGTCGGCAGTTTTGGTAAAATAATGTGCATAGATTTTAAATCAACTTTGTGTTTATTATAATCTTTCAGACACTTTAGCTCTTAACTATTTCTGTGCATTTTCTAGGTTTTAATTGTCTTCAGTGCTAAGGCCAAAAGTTCCGGTCTCCGCGTCACCGCACCAATTTAAAGCCGGCCGATGACCATAAACCGGATACTTTTTTAGAGCATGCATGCATGATCAGGGCGCTTTATAAATATTGTGTATTATTTATTAGGCCTATAGCTGTTCGTGTTTTTCACGGAATGACACCAATTTGGAAAAAATCTGATTTTCTCCAGGATGACTGGCACATTTACAGAGAAATATTCAATTTGTACTTGCCTTTAATATATAAACTAACATGGCATCATCTATTATCTATTAAGTTTCCCGAAACAAAAATATACTCACATTGAAAAGTTAAGTGAAGCTCCTTCTCTCGATGTTTTCGATACGGCGAATGTTCTTCCTAAAAAGCAAAGCCCACTAGCTGTCTCTTAATATACTCCCCCTCAAGCAAAGACGTGGCAACGTTTTAAATTCCATGATTGGCCATTGCTTGCTGTCAGTCACATTACCTGCGCTGACCATGACTGACCTGTGGGAAGGACCATCTCTTTGGTGGACGAGCAATTCAAAAACTTTTCATGACACATCGTAGTGCAATATATACTTTTGACTTTGATCAGTGTTATAGAAATGTCCACATTATAGCCCAAAACGGTAGCCTATGTCAAGAATGTGTACACACTTCGGAATTCATAAACATTAGAGCAGAAAAAGTAAGATCAGCAATACCAAACTTGGTAAGGAATGTTTGGTAAACATGTTTTATTTATAGTTTCTTACCAGATATACGAACAGAGTGTTAAAGCAGCCGTCGCATATTTCGATTTGAGAAATGCTTCTGTCATATGTTTCCCATTTACTGTGCAACTATGTAGTTATTTGGTTTTTAAAGTAAGTACCCTGTCCCTCACAGTCAATAGTCTGAATGAAAATGTATCCCCTCTTTAGAAAGTAAATTATTAGACCAGCATGAGATACTTCAAAAAGAAAATTGTGGGTAGTTAAAAACCCCAACTCTTGTTAAAGGCAATATCTTCACGATCAACAGGTCATGGAATCGAAGTGCTAGTTTTAGATTAACTCTGTGACTGAAGATAATACCCCACATGATAAGGTTATGTTCGCGTTGCTGCTGCATAAATGAGCCAGTAATTTTCAGTCAGTGTGTTCATCTTAAACTAGGACACCGATTCCATGCCCTGTTGAAAGTCTGCCTGACCGTGACGATCTGCTTTTTGAACATAGAGCCTCCCCAGAAGACTTATATATCTAGGGATGTTAATCCCAATTCTCCTTCATTCTTTTTAAAGAAGATATTGTTAGGATTGACTGGACCAGGCTCTGGAATCCAACCAAGCTCCAACTCCGTATATGATTCCTTTCTTTCTGTTTTTTCTCTGCAAGGTACAACATTCACTTTCCGTACATCGTTGAAAAACGACAGGTAAATCTAAAATGTCAAATTTACCTTGGATAAACCAGTCGATCGATTAATTCTTGTCTCTTCAAAAACAGGTTTTTCAGGCGTTTTCTACGCAATCCAACAGAGGCTAACGAGCGTAATTATAAAACTTTGGAATCGTCTTACTGATACCATCCGTAAAGCTAAGAAAGACTATTATGCTCGCAATCTTGAATATCGAAAATCCACCTTAAAAGTTTTCCTCTGGCGCGAAATTAACAGTATACTGGTAAAAAAATAAAAACAGACGTCACTTCCTGATGACTTCACAGATGGAAGCATACTCTTTTCAGGAAATCCTTCTGACTCTTACTTTACTAACATTGGCTCCTCACTGGCTAGCGAAATACCATCTACTAACTCTCACTTTTCCAGTTACTTGCACCACCCAAACACTTCTTTCTCCCTTTTTACCTACTAACAGCTTAGAAATTACATCGTGTTGTCAAAGATATGAAAACCAACGCCAGCTGTGGTTTTGATGAAGTCAGTTCTACTGTGACCAAATCTGCAATCCCCTTTGTTGCCGAACCCTTGCTTACATTTCAATCTTTCGTTTCTCACCGGCTCTGTTCCTCTTAATCCTAAAGGTCTCAAAAGTGAACTATCTTCAAACGTGGCAACCAATTGTATTGTACAAAATTACAGACCTATCTCCATTCTTCCTTGCTTATATAAAATCCTTGAAAACTAGTCTATAATCGTTTAATTAATTTTTACTTCTCATCTTCAACTCCTTTATGAACATCAATATGGCTTTTCGCGATGGGCGCTCCACTGATGTAGCGCTCATTCAGGTTATCAATAGTATTACCTAATGCACTAGTAATAAATTATGTATTGCCATCGGTGTGTTTATTGACTCTCCCAAAGCTTTCGACACTATCAATTGTTCTATACTTCTTTCGAAGTTAGAGCATTAAGAGCATGAAGCGGTCGCGTTCCAATGGTTTTACGGATTACCTTAACAACAGACGAAAGCAATTTACGACTATCAGGGATAACAACTCTACCCGCCTTAACATATTGCACGGCGTTCTACAAGGCTCTATTCTCGGCCCGCTTCTGTTTTATTTTATATATAAAACGACTTGCATCATTCCTCCTCATTCTTGTCATTGCTTTATTTGCAGATGACACAACTATTTTTCACCCTGGTCTTAACTGTGACTCCTTAATTGAGTCCTTAAACTATAGACTTTCAACAAGGTCTCTATGTGATTTAAGGCAAATTATTGGTCTTTAAACCACACCAAAACTAATTTCATTTTCTTTAGCAAGTCTAATTTGTCTGCTCGTCTTGAAATGTCTCCTATCAAAATAGATAATATATCTGTTACCAGGGTGTACTCCACTAAATGTTTGAGTGTCACTATTGATCAAAAACTTTCCTGGTCTGAGCACATTTCCTCCATTACTAAAATCACATCTCGTAATACTGGTGTCCTATCAAAGCTTCGCTTCTTTCTTCCTTCCTCCTCAATGGTCTTGCTTTATAACACCCTTATTCTCCCTTATCTTAATTATTGCAACATTTTCTGGGCTCGCTCTAGCAAAAATAAAGCTGCACTCTCATAAGTTTCCCAAAACCAGGCCGTTAGAATAATTATGCACTTAGTCACATTTTTCGTGAGCACACTGCACCACTTTTGCACAATTACACACCCTTACTCTTTTCGATATCAATAAACTTCATACCGGGAGTCTTCGTGACAAATATTCCAAAAACCTTCCTTCCCGATTCCTTTTGTTCTTATTTTACTTATATTCAAGACTTGCATGGATACCATACCAGATCTTCTAATAATTTGTCTGTTCCCTTCACTCGCTTGCTTGTTCTATGGAGCTACTTCGTTTCTAAGGTCCTCGTCTTTTGGAATGACACTGCACAATACAGTTAACCCTTTCACCGTGGGGCCGCAGCGCCTGCCACAAAATTGGTCAGCTCCGTACGTGAGGCCCGCAATGCGAGGCCTCTGTGACAACTACAGTGTATACATACACATACAAACGCTGGGACTTCGCGGCCGCCGGCCGATCCAGCTGTCTGTGGGCCGTTTTAAAGGCATATATAAAATTACTTCTCTCCCAGTATGGTAACCTTGCTTTCTCTTCCCAATACATGTGACTCGTCACTGATAAGCTTAACTTTCTCTGTCATCAGCTTCCACTTGATACATTTATTATTATTGTTATTTATTATTGTTATTATTAATTTACAATGTGAATGCATTATTGCATAATAGTTAAAGGACCCTATCTTCTGCTAATTCCTGTTCATGCCTGGTCTCGTCCGTCCCCAGATGTATGTCCTTTGTGCAAGGTTGTTCTCCCACAATTCTTGTGTCCTTTGTCCTCGTGTCCTTTGTCCCTTTGTGCCAACGTTGTTCCCCACAAGCCGTGGCCCATATGAACAACCTCCATACTCTGTGTTTTCATGTATGACGTGTACATAGATTGATATTTTCTCCTTTCATATAATATCAGTTGTCTAGTACTATCTTTCTTTGTACTAAGTTTCACGGTATACTACCACCTTTTGTGTAACCATTTTCTCATGTGAGTATGGAAATAAATGTGAAATGAATGAATGAATATTGTCCCTTGAAGTTTCAGGTCCTCATCTTTGGACATGGCATTGACAATGCAGTTAAAAGATCCAGCTGTCTGTGGGCCGTTTTAATGGGTAAATTATTTATGGGCAAAGTAAACTACTTAATTGTTGATAAATAATTTATGGATAAATTCTGACGTTGGGTGAAGCTTTAAAATTGCCTAAAACTGGTTACATTAAATTTCATAAAATTTGGGTATATGTATGCAATGGTTGGATATTATCAGGCTTTGCCTGTACATTGTTGGTGAAAGCGGCACACGATTACTTTCTTCAGTTGGGAACACACGGAACAAAAGAAGTCTCAAAATGAGCATATCGACAGAGGGCGCACGTAAATTAACCAACGATTTGGCGCAGGCCATGTGCTATTACTGCTGCTGCAGCCGGAGCTCTAACTTGCCTGGGCATATATATCTACAGTTTTATATTGCAGAATCATTGAGTAAGGACAAACAATTATATTTATTTTCTCATCAGCCTTACTTTGGCGACCAATGTAAAATCAGCCAAAGGACAGCCGATACTCTTATGCAATAAAATAATAATGCTATCGCAGTTATTTTGATAAGATATTTGTCATTCAGTCATTGAGTTGTTTTTGGTTTAGATTGTTTTCTTTTCGGTATATAACGCCCTGGAATTGAGCGACATAATTACACAACCATTGGGCAAAAAGCTTGGATTTTTTATAAATTTAA
>CM055816.1:67274614-67282114 GCA_029582265.1 Zoroaster sp. YZ-2022
CCTGAAAGATAACTTGATGTGAAGTTGGTTAAGGTACCAATCATCCCGAGAAAGTATTATATCTAAAGTGTTCTCAATTTCAAGGAAAACACGAAAAACATTGTAGCCTATTGTTAGCTTGTACGAACAATGATTCAAAACTATCGTTACAGTTTACAGTCTGCAATCTTGAAACCAGGCAAACTAGCCCAAGAAAAAAAATCGGTTCAAGTTCTGTCAGGACAGTCACATAATAGGCCGCACAGCCAAACTCGCGAAAACGCTCCACCAATGACCTAAGCCGAAACGTTTTTCTGGTCACGATCGCTATACGGACAACATCGTACGACGCAACGAACACCTGTAAAATAGCCGTCAGCTTCAGAGGGAATGAACCATTCATTAGTTTGATAGGCGAATGCACTATTTGTATTTTCTTTTATTTCATTGATTGTTATGGATGTAAAGATATATCTTTATCAACTTCGGTGTTAGTCGTATTCAAACAAGGTCAGAGTGCGGAATGCTAAACACAGCACGGATGTAAATGAAGTTAAGGTACACCTATAGTTACTGTATATTAGTAATAAGGCATTGGTAATAATTATAGGCAAAACTTCTTCCAAAACTACTTTTTTTTCTTTTTTAACGAGGATGCACATTAAGCAACCGATTTGTAAACGTTTCAGATAAATCGGTAAGGTGGTTACACTGGGCCGAATAAATAAAAAGTAGCATTTGCTTTTTCTAGGCTTTTTCTTGAATATTTATAAATAAAACTAAGTAATTGCTCATAAGCAAAAGCTTCTGCTTATAAGCAGAAGCACAAGCTCGTTTCTTGTAAGCAAATGCTTTACAAATTAGCAAATGCCTGAAAACATATAAATAAAATCTATATTTTACTTGTAACCAGAAGCATTTGCTCGTAGTTTTGCAAGCTCCTCCATACCAGCTTGATCTTTTACTCACGCCTTCATGCTTAACTGTGAGCACCAGTTCATGCATGTAAGAGAAGGTCCTAAGGTGTATAAGAACAAGATTAATCGTGCTGAGACATCTCCTGGCACCTATCGAAAATTGTTTCGATTTGATAAGGAAAATGGGCCGGATAAATAAAAGTTAGCAATTGCTTATCTAGTAAAAGCTCAAGCAATAGCAATTGCTTAACAAGTAAAAGCTCAAGGTTAAGCAATTGCTTAAAAATGTATAAATAACCTTCTTCTTTGACTAGCACATGTTGCTTGGGTGGGTTAGCAATTGCTTATGGGTATAACAATGATGGGAGGTCAGTTCCGATTAGCCTAGTGGTTGTATATGAGGCATGTGTTAGCAACATGGATGCTGCCGAAGAATTGGGGAGTGGTACAAATAGTGAGCAATCTTTGAACGAACTGTTCGTTAGTATAATCAAAGAGTACCCTATTCTAATCGAGAAGAGTCAGTTGCCGGGGGTAAAAGACATGAAGGCAAATGCACTTAAAAAAGCACAAATGTCAATTGCTACCAACACAGAGTAAAGCCATGGATGAGAAGCAAATTTTTGAAAAAGATAGCAAACATGAAAAGTCAAGTGAAGAAGAAAACAGATGGAATGCAAACAGGAAATAGGAAGATTGTTTTGGTTCCATGGAACAAGATCTGTACAACATCTTCAAAGGGGATGAAATCCCGACTATTACGAAGATGCCATGCGCCATTTCTGCTGGTTTCAAACCAAGTACTTCGACTGCTGCTAGCCACTCCACATTTTCAAAATTGGACCGAAATAATTTCCGGTATCTGGTAGGATTGACTTCATCACGATTTATTCTTTCATTGTACACCTTTTCATGTTCCTTACATGCATAAACTCGGCCATGATGGCAGGAGTAATGCAACATGCAAGTGTTAGCAAATGCGTAAGCTCCTCATTTAGGATCTTGTAAAATATTAGCAAGTGCTACAAGTCATTAGTAAAAGGTCTGGTTTATTTATATGCTTCCAAGCAAGTGCTAATCTCTCTAGTAATTGCTTAAAAATCATAGCAATTGCTTTTGCTAACTACTGGAAGCAATTACTTGCAAGTAATTGCTCACTTTTATTAATGAAGATTTAAGAAAATGACTAGTAAAAGCAATTGCTACTTTTTATTTATCCGGCCCAATGTCGAGTGGCTTGCACAAACATTTCTGCCCGAAAGGCATGAGACACATGGTGGAAGCTTGTCACCAGTGGAGCGCATGGAGACAACTTTGCGTTATTTAGCAGATCCAGGCTACCAGACCTCAGTAGCAGAGCACTGTAAGTACATACGTTGCAATTACTTTGGACCGCATATCTGCCCAACGCCCAACATGGATAAAATTTCCTGTGTCTAATGCTGATCTGACGGACCCAAAGCAATGGTGCGCTGATAAGCTTGGTTTTCCCTTTACGCTTGGGCCATCGACTGCACTCATGTACGTATTGATAAGCCAAGTGGACAGTTCGGGGATGAATTCATTAATCGCAAGAACTTTCCTTCATTCAATCCTTCGGAATGAATGCCGCTATTGTTGTTGACCTAAGCATTTGCTAGGCAAGATAAAGAAAAAGCTATTAGTCAAAGCAAATTATTATTTATACGTTTTTAAGCAATTGCTTTTGCTTTTGCTTCTGCTTGGTAAGCAATTGCTTTTTCTAGGTGCTTCTTCTTGTAAGCAAATGCTACTTTTTATTTATTCGGCCCTATATCTTACCAATGTTGGCAAAACTGCTTCCAAAAGTACCCTTTTAAGCAAGCAAGCAAGCAAGCACTGCAAGCAAGCAAGCAGATAGCGTTCGTCGGCGCAAGACGTGTTCTCCAAAGCTCTGCGATTCTGGATCGTTTTCCTAGCGAAAATCTCCTTTTGCGGTAATTTCAGTAAGTACAGACGATATATCTCTTTCTGTACGACACCGGTGCCAACAATTTAGCTACTGCTGAGAATTTTGGTCAGTTTCAGGCCGTTTTTGCGGCCTGCCAAGATTGGCCTCCTGAGAAGAGAGACGCCATCTTGGTTCAGTCAAGATGTACGCCCGGCACAACGCGGGAAGACCAGGGTTGAAGAGACCCAACACCGTGCGTTTCAACACAAAGAGCCTCACCACAGCGGTCACGCCTGAACAAGTCTATAGAGCCGTGAAGAAAGAACTGAAATCGGTCTCCACTGTGAAACGCATCGCAGAGCTCAACAACAATTGGTATAATATAACCTTCGACAATGAACGACAATGAACGACAATGCGAGCATCTGGCGTACTACGGTTTAGAGCTGCACGACAACCTGATACAGTGTGAGAGGGTAAGTGATTTAAACTCCGTCGTGTGCTACATCAATGTCCCCTATGAAGCCAGCGACGCGGCTGTGGCAACCGTCTTATCCCACTACGGCACCGTATCTAACGTCAGAAGGCAATACCATGATTTCGACAAAAATATAGAGACTGGAGTCAGAAGCTGCCTCGTAAAAAACCTTCAACGGCCCATACCGAGTTTCGTGAAGATGGGGAGTTTTACTCTACCGGTGAGATACCGCGGCCAACAGAAGACGTGCAAAGTATGTGAGGCTACAGACCACATGGCACGTGATTGCCCCTACCGGGGAAGATGCTTCGTGTGCGGCAGCGTCAGAGGAAGAAGCGTCTTTCGTGGGCGAGAAGATCGGAAGAGGGCAGTCAGCCAGTCAAGTCCAGTCAGCACAGCCAGAGAGGACGAGGTAGGGGAAGAACAACTTAAAGTTTTCTTCCTATAGTGTTATAAGATGACCAGTTTTCTATCACTCCTCCTCATGGTAAAGATAGTCAGTCTCAATGTTAACGGTCTGCGGAATGACAAAAAAAGGGAAATGGTCTTTAATCATCTAGTAAGGGAAAAATATGATATTATTTGTTTACAAGAAACACACAGTGCTAATATAGACGAAAATTTGTGGAAATCTCAATGGGGAGGGGATATAATTTTTAGTCATGGGGAAAGGGATTCTAGGGGGGTTGCTGTCCTTGCATCGAGGAGGAGTGGTATTAAACTGGCCAATCCGGATTGTGATAATCACGGGAGGATTCTCACCTGTGCCTTTTTTTGGCAAGGTATTAATTTAAATCTGTTGAATATCTATACCCCGAACGATGTATACTCTAGGAAAATGTTCTTTCAGAATATATCTAAATTTTTGCATTCGGGTGATAATTGGGTTGTTGCGGGTGATTTCAATTGCCAAATAGATTTGGAAAATTCTAAAGATAATAGTATTAACAATCTTCAAAATCTTATTAACGAGCATAACCTAATCGATTCGTGGCATAGTTTATACCCACGTGACAAAGGATATACCTTTTTTCATAGAGGTCTTAAGACGTGTAGCCGAATCGATTATATCTTTATTTCAAACGAATTGCGTCCCTTTCTATCATACGCAAATGTCAGCTCTCTTGGGTTATCCGACCATTATGCCATTATTTGTAAATTTGATAAATTTGATGTTGTCTGTGGACCCAGCAGATGGATCTGCGACAGCACTTTACTTAAGGACGAGGAATGTTTAAACCGTGTTAATTTTTTTTGGAACTTTTGGAAAACCCAAAAAGATAAATTTAATGATATTCTGACCTGGTGGGATCACGGGAAAGGTAAAATTTAAGAAATTCTTAGCAATTACGGCACCGAAAAATATAACGAAGAGAGAAAATATAAAACAAAACTTCAAAAAGATTTGGCTAGACAGATGAACCTAGACAATCCAGATGCTAATGTTATTAACGTAATTGAACAGAATATTAAATTGTTTGAATCCAAATACTTTAATAAATCCAGGATTAGGTCCCACATATGTAAGATAACGGGTGAAAAACCAACTGAATTTTTTCGTAACTTTGAAAAATATAGACTGACAAATAAACTCATCGCTCATTTAGTGGATGTCAACGGTAAACAATGCGAGGATTCTTCCTCCCTTTGTCAGTGCGTTAACGCATTTTATAAAGATTTATATACTAGTAGGGGAATCAATTATTATAGTTGTAATATAGTACTCGACGCGGTCGATAACTGTGTCTTGGATGATGAGTTAGAAAAAGAATTAAATACCGACTTTTCAGAAGACGAATTATTTCAAGCTGTTATGCAAATGAGTAAAGAAAAATCACCTGGTTTAGACGGCTTGACAGCAGAATTTTATCAGACCTTTTGGCCCATTATAAAAAATGAATTTAAAGAAGTAGTGGCCGAATGTAAAAAAAACGGGACGCCTCCCACGTTCCATGAATACGGCCCTGATCAGGTTAATTTTTAAAAACAAGGGGGAACGGGTAGATTTAAAAAAAATTGGCGGCCCATCAGTCTGCTGAACGTAGATTATAAAATTATTTCAAAAGTCTTAACAAATCGTTTGAAGAAAATTATGCCTCTTATAATTAACGAAGACCAATCTAGTGGAGTGATCGGAAGAAACATCCAAGACAATTTAACGACTGTCAGAGATACAATATTTTATATTAATAACGAAAACAGACAGGGAGCTCTGTTGAGCATAGACCAACAGAAAGCTTTCGACATGATAGAATGGAATTACATGTTTCGTATTATGTATAAAATGGGAATTCCCAGAGATTTAATTAATTGGGTGAGTATTCTATATAGTAATCCTTCAAGTTCCGTTATTGTAAACAATTTTATTACCAAGCCTTTTTGTGTCAGTAGGGGAATACGACAGGGGTGCCCTTTATCGCCATTATTATATTCTATATGCGCCGAAGGCCTAGCTTGTTTAATAAGAAACAATATTAACGGCATTGCTCTGCCAAATAGTGAGCTTTTTCTGAAAATCGTGCAACATGCCGACGACACCACAATCTTTGTCGAGAACGATCTCGACTTTGTCGAACTTGAGAAAGTTTTTACCGTTTACAGTAAGAGTACCGGTTCGAAAATAAATGTCCAAAAAACACAAGGTCTGTGGATTGGGAAATGGAAAGATAGGAAAGATAAACCGGGGGGATTTTCGTGGGTGAATAATCATCTTAAAATTCTTGGTATATATTTCGGAAACGATGATAATGTCGATAGAAATTGGGCCCTCGAGTATCAAAAATGCAAACTATTCTAAACAAATGGAAACTTAGAGATTTAACTTTAAAAGGTAAATCCATAGTTATTAATACGTTTATGGGTTCCGGACTTGCCTATTACGGACCAGTTCTTTCCTGTCCGCAAGACTATATTAAAACAATGGAGAGGATTAAATGGGATTTTTATTGGAATGGGAAAATTTACAAAATTAAGCGCACTTCTATCTGTGCTCCCAACAACAAAGGAGGCACCGGTGTGCTGGACATAAAATTAAAACTCCGTGCCTTGAAAATGAATACCTTTCGAAAATATAAAGAGACCACTGGGAAATGGAAATACCTTTTCGAATACTGTCTATATCGAGCCAGTGGAGAAAATAAGCTCACGTGGTATATTTTAGAAAATCCAAAAACGATGGTGTCCAAAACACAACTTTTTTTCAAAGATCTAATTTCTGAGTTTTGTTACAGCGGTTTTAATGTCAACCATAATTTTAGTTGTTTTAACGAGACGAGCAATCTGCCCCTTAGGAAAAATATTGTCATTACGGACAAGCAAGAGAAAGAACTTGACAGTAAAATATTGAAACCTCAGGGTATTGTTTCTTTAGGAGAAATTTTAGAGGACGCTCAAATCATTTCTTTTCGTCGTCTAGCTGAAAAATGTAATATCTTGCCAATCAATGCCGGCCGGATTGTAGCTGGTCTCAAAAGAAAAATTAAAGATTCTTACGTCAGTGAAGTGAGGGAAGGTCCTCCTAATCATTTTTTGAACAATGTCACTTTGGTTAATAAAGAGGGAGATGTAGCTTCAGAATTATCCGATATGAATGTTAAAACCATATACAGTAACTTAATAGATACAAATTATAGTCCGCCCGTAGCGGAACATTTTTGGGAAGAATTTTTAAAGTCAAAAGCCTTGATTGGAATAGTATTTGGATTAACAATGGTTGTAGGATCTTGGATTGTATAGATTGTGATATTTGGTTTAGACTTAAACATAAAATTTTACCAACTAAAGATAAATTAAAGAAATATGGTATAACTGATGATGACCTCTGTCCCCTTTGTAATACCGAATTAGAAACACTTGACCATCTATTTATCAATTGCAAAAAGCATATCGATGCATGGTTATTCGTCGAATGCATTATTCGTAAACAGACGAGAATAGAATTTTAGGAACTGGGATTAAAACCGACCTGTGTATTTTTCTTATCGGACGATTACATAGAATCATTTGGAAAACGAGATGTCGCGCTACCCCTCAAGATATAGGTGATTGTAATATTTTGTACAAATATAAAATGAACCTTCGTCAATTTCTTTTCATGGAAAAAGAGCGACTCGAAGATAATGTTTTCGATAAGATTTATTGTAAAAATTCAGCTCTTTGTTATTTAGAGAGAAATATTGTAAAATTTTGTTTCTGATTTTTCAGTGATTATACCCTGG
>CM055816.1:67284614-67363286 GCA_029582265.1 Zoroaster sp. YZ-2022
ATACCTGGAAACCATGGACCCTACGGACCCATCGGGCCCAAGGGAGATGTCGGATCTCCTGGTGATAACGTACCTGGCGCGAAGGGAGACAAGGGATCAGACGGAGTGGTGGGTGAACCAGGCGCTACAGGAGAACGAGGACCCAAGGGAGATCAAGGTGTCGGTCAGCCAGGGAAACAAGGACCTCGAGGAGTACCAGGGGTGGCTGCTTCGAAGGGGGAGCGAGGAGCGCCTGGGCCTGCTGGACTGAGGGGTCAAGATATTGCATCGGATAAACATATGCAGCGGGTGGCCTTCACTGTTAAGAAAACTGGATCCATGGAACCATTATCCGGCGCAAATTTGCCCTTTGACAGTGTAGAATTTTTACAGGAAGGGACTCTCTTCAATTTGGCAACAGGAACTTTTACATGCACTGTGCCTGGCATCTACGTGTTTATGTTTTCACTCATGAAAAGTGAAGGATCTCACGTGCGTGTTTATCTGAGGAAAAACGGCCACTTCGTTACTGCAGGCCGTGATGAAGGCGCAGGTCAACACCAAATCAGCAGTGGTGCAGTTGTTTCGCTGGTTCCCGACGATCGAGTCTACTTATATATGCACGGCGAAGTTTACAGCACGTCCACCTTTGGCCTGAGTTCATTTACAGGATATTTGCTGTACGAAAACTAAAAACCACAACAGGCGAACAACCATTTTAACTTTACAACCAGGACCTTTCCAGGCCCACACCCAGAGTGTGCGAAGGGTGCGTAAGCGTATCCCTCCCCGCCCACCTCTAGTCTGCTCTAGCCGTCATCAGTCTCCTGATGACGGCTAGAGCAGACTAGTCGAAACGTTGAGAACAAATGTCATCAGTCTCCTGATGACAGCTAGAGCAAACTAGTCGAAACGTTGAGAACAAACCAATCGGCTCTTCTCAGAGCCATCACTTCTTCCAAGAAGAGGTCATTACATGGTGTCACCCGAAAGAAATCAAGTACTAAAACTCACCATACTCAACATAAACAATCTTTGCTTGTCTGAAAAGTAATGTGTGACTTTGTTTGAATCTTTCTTCAAATGTTGTGACGAGCACAGCGTTGACATAAGGATATTGGTAAAAATGCCTTAGAAATATTAGTGTATGACGCGGTATATTTGTAGTTTATAAAAAAATCATTAATTTTAAAGAAATATTACACATAACTTAAAACTAAATGTATACAATATAAGGAAGATGTTGTTCAATGAAAGCCGACAGTTCTGATAGACATTGACACAGCTAGGACGTAGCAAGGACATAGTCATCGGAGTGATTATTGCGCAATCACGACAATGTGACAGAACTAAGCGACAGGTATGAACACACGTGAATACGTTGTATGAGTGTGTGTGCGTGGGATCAAACGGGGTCAAAGCTTGGGGCCTGTGATTGGCCATCGTTTAAAAAGAACCGCCCACAACATTAACAATTCTTGAATTGTTAATGAATTTCCCTCAGATTTCCAATGGGAAAATAAAGAAACACATAAACTCACAGATTTCCAATGGGAAAATAAAGAAACACATAAACAGAATGATCAAGGCTGTTGATTCAGTTTGATTCAATTCAAACGTGTATAAGGTCGCAATGCACGACCGTATCCACGACTCGGTTTATTGATCTCCCTGTATACAGTGTAATGTATAATGTGAACCGATCGTACATACGAGTCAGAAGTCGCCTGTATTGAGATACGGACACGTAAACACGAGTCATGCGTGTGTATGGTTGAAAAATCTTTTTTTTTCGAAAGAAATAAGTAGAAAAAACATGTTAATAAATCTTCCCATCTAAAAATCCCGAAACAAATCGGAAAATGTTCAAAATTCCGATTTTGTTTACCATGTTGAATCAAGAATGTTCCAAAATTACTCAGCAAAGGATCGTTTTGTCCCCTTTTTTGCCCTAGAATGCCCGCTCCTTGCTCTATGTTTGAAGCCACGTTGACTTAAAACACCTTGCTATGGAAGAATGATATAAAATAAAACCAGAAATCAAGAACAGACTTTAATAAACGTGCGATATTCCCGTATTTCGGTTTTCTGACAGTAGAGGCCGAGGTAATGTGTTTTATGGTATAACTGTCGTATTTTTAAGGTATGAACATATATATTTTATTATCAAGTGGAAGAGGAGAATATGCTCTTTCAGGACTACATAAAAACTCAATTTGTGCCGAAATTACCTTAAGACTCATTTCGTAGGATCTGGTCACATATGTACGTATGGACCCTATAAGGGGACAGCGCATCCTGTGTGCTGAATTTCTCGGGCCAGAAATCGGTACGGGATAGGGGTACCGTTGTAAGTGCGCACGACGACAACAGCCTTGGACAAGGCTACTATTTTAACGCTAATTTCCGTATATTTTCTTTTGCATTGGGACATTGCTACTTAAAGAAGGAGACACATGTCAATGTTGCAATGAAAACACACATTTCTGGAAATTGCCGGTTAAACACGGGCGATACAATTATTTACAGGTAAAGTCACAGTCTTAGTTCAAGACTATGTTTGTACGTTTTGATACACGACCCATCGCCGCTACCACACACGGACCGCTATCAAACACAGTCTTGGGAAACTTGTTAAAAACGAGGGAAACCACTACGCATGCGTCAATTTGATATGCTAGCGCAGGCCACATTTTTGGGAGACAAATTAAAAGATTGTTTATGCGCTTGCGCGCCAAAAATGTGGGCATGCGTAATGGTTTGAGGTTTGTTTTACCAGAAGTACAATAAAAGCAGATATAATCACATCCATGGTACTATTCATGTCATAAATTTATAAATTCACCAAACAATTCTTTAAAAATAAAATAAATAAATAAATAAATAAATCATGTTTTTTGGGGACAACATATAAGATAATGCAATTAAACGTAACGGCGGCCGTGTTGGATTTCCAGAATGCACTAGAAGTGGCTTTTCAGCTCTAGTATTATATAAGCCGAGACTGAATATCTGCTGTTTGGTAACACCTGATTTGTGTCAACCAGTATAGGCAAACTGCCGTCTGGTTCAGATCGTTGGCGTTTTGGGATTTTGCAACACACTCACGCTAACATGTCTCTTTCTCGATGATCCCTATTTCACACACTGTTACTTTCCACATCAACTTTGATTTCTACTCATTCTTCAGTCTAATCAAACTTTGATCAATATACTTTAAAACAACGATGTATACAAACAGTATTTCCTTCACTTATGTTTTATTGCGGAATTTAAATACTCTGGGGGTGACTCCAGCTTTCATTACTTTGACACAAGAGATGCACAATTGTCAATAGAGACAGGACAATGTCGTCACGATCAGAGCAGACTTTCAATGGGACACGTAATCGGTTTAAGATAAATACAGTGACTGAAAATTACAGCAACGGTAACATGAGCTTATAACGTGGGGTATTATCTTCAGTCACTGAGTTAATCTTAAACTAGGACTCCGATTCCATTAGTGGGCTGGAGGGGTCTACCATGCACCCCCATAAACCACCGCCACCGATCTTTTTGTGTTCCTTTGGATGTTCTAAACACGAAAAAAGATGTTAACATTGAAAATTTTGGGTTGCACTATCTGTTCTGGCCCACTATTGTTTGCCCTTACGCTGATAATTCTTAGCACTAGGGGTAGAAGATCGAACATCTCGCCATTACTCCATCATGTATTGACCTATTATAAAGTAACTTGGTACAATTAATGTTCAGGCATAATGACGTCATCGGTTGTCATGAAAATGACCACTAGAGGGCGCTATAATTACACGTATATTATGCATATTTTAATTATTGGAATTTTCATAAAAATATCTCATTATAAGTCATTTAGTTTTTATAGTGCCACCAAGAACAAAAATATATTAATTTATGCCTTAAATGGGTCTGTGTCTGTCTAATGTAACCACAAAAATGATTTAACTTAGAAGTTTCGTGGATTTTCTATCTCTGGGGGCACTTGTTTTAGCCCCAATGGTATTTTAAGCTTAGTTGGATGTCCATGACACTACATATAGAATAATACTTTATTTCTTGAACATGCTTTGACCTACATTAATCAAACTTGGCACAATAAATGTTTATTCATATGTCGTCATGATGATGTCATTGGTTGCCATGGAAACTACCTCTAGAGGGCGCTATACTTGGGCGCATAGTATGAGCACATAAATTACTGGATACAATTATTTCTTATTTTTAGCCATTGTACACTAGTTATCACTATGAGGATAAAGTATCATTCAGTTTTACTTGGAGAGGATTTGTCAACTGTAATGTAAGGAAAATCGAAAGACAAATTTGAAATTTTTTTGTTAATGGGTCTCTGGAGCTCATTGTTTAAGCCCCTATTTTGTCAAATTCAGCCGGGAATCCTTAGCATTTGGTGTGGGAGGGGATTACTCAAACATCTATTACTCCGGTATGCTTTGACGTACATTCATAAAACTTGGCACATTAAATGTTAATTGATATGTCGTCAGGATGACGTCAGTGGTTGCCATGGAAACCAAATCTAGAGGGCGCTGTATTTAGATGAATATTATGCGCAAATAAATAAATGGTTAAAAACTTTCTTATTTTTAGCCATTGCAGTACAATTGTAAAAAATGGGCAAATAATTACCCAACATTTTACCCAACGTAGAGCAAATAGTCAGCATACCAATCTATAGCTATTGGGCAATACATTAGTCACTCTTACTGGGTAAAAGTATTTACCTAATTCTTCGGTAAATTGAACTGTCTCAACAATTGGATAAATGTAATTAACCACTAATTGGGCAACTTGTCTTTGTAACCATCTATTGAGCACATCAAAGTTTCCATTTGTTGGTCAAAACCTAACCAACGCTTAGGCATAGTTCCTAACCAATGAGTGGTTACTTCTCCTATATCTAACCAACTCATGGGTACTGGATGGCCTTAATGTGTCAAAAATCAGGGCAGATTTTACCTGCAATTATCCAAGCGTTTGCCCAATGGTTGTCTAATTATGTCGCTCAATTCCTAGCCGTTATATTGAAAAGAAAAGAAAAAATAACCTAAACAATAACATAACAAGGATTGAATGACAAAATTCTTATCAAAATAACTGCGAAAGATGAATATTTTATTGCTTAAAATAAATCCCTGCGGTGCTGCATGGTGCTATTTCATTTAGTCCGTTTGTAAACGATTGTTGTTTACTACGTCATTGAAAACTCAAATTCAGCCATTTTTCATAAGTTTTCTAATGATACAGTGCCTGATAAAAAAATTCAACCTGGGGTGAACCATTGACCCGGTATGCAGCTTTCAAAGTAAGGGGGGGGGGCCTTGCCAGCAGACAACCCATTGAAACAGTACAGCTGTTATCAATTGACATTACCGCACTAATCCCAGACATTGCTCAGACATTCCGGCAACCTGAGATGTTTATTTTGAGGTCTGGTTGTGGGTATTAGAATGGCCAGACAAATAGAATCTCTTGGTTTCTCTGTAGAATGTCAGCAGTGCAAAAATTGTGCAAAAAAATTGGTTTTCGGTAAAAACATATTTTTGAAGGGATTGTGGGCTGGCACCCATATAAAACTTTATATTTGGCTTGAAATTGTTTTCTTGGGTCCAGAGGGACTCAATAAGTCTGTTTACACCATTTGAGAAGGGATTGTGTGCCCCAATGTGAACGTTTTACACGCTATTCATACGTATTCATACGTACTAAATGATTTAGTGCCTTCAAGCGCGCGAGGTTTTTATTGGGCATACGTACTAAATGATTTAGTGCCTTCATGCGCGCGAGGTTGTATATTGGGCACCCATATAAACATTGTTTTGGCTTGAAATTGTTTTCTTGGGTCTAGAGGGACTCAATAAGTCTGTTTACACCATTTGAGAAGGGATTGTATGCCCCTATATGAACGTTTTACACGCTATTCAAACGTACTAAATGATTTAGTCCCATCATGTGTTCGTGTGTGATTTGAAGCTTTGCTTGGTGAGTGAGGTAAACTAGGGAAGGTTAAAGAAAAAAACTGGTTTACCCTGTAAACCAGTTTTTTCTTACTCTCAACACCTTGCAAAACTTTAAATCTTACTTAGGAAAAGCTTGTAATACCATGTAAAATCTCCACCAAGCGATCAGTAATGCTCTGGTCATATTCAGGAGAAGGAAGATGACATACTGATCAAAACATCGAGTTGAAGCCACTGGTTCTTACCAGAAGCAATCTTTAAAACGAAATAGAGAATTTTACATAGTGTTACTGCAAACCTTCTCTAGATAAAAACAAAAACAAAGACAAAAACAAAAAACAACAATAAAATTGCTTAATAGTTTTATAACTGTAAAGAATAGTCAATAGTAAAGAGTGGTTCTCAGGTCAAATTTAGTTTTCTGCAGTACGGGAATTGTTTTTTGTTCACCTCCATCTGTTGGAAAATGAGTACAGCTCAAAGCTGAATGTGACCTTAGAGCCGCTCTATATAATAGACATCAAAACAGTGTGTAGGCCAATCCAGGATTTAGGGCAACGATTTTCATAGTGTACCCCCACTGCCGCCTTAACGGGTTTGACTACAAAACTGAAGAAATCTTAAAATTTAAAACACAATTAAGATTACTAAATGATTTTAAGGAAACTTTGAACAAATCAAAGATTGAAACTTTAAACAAATTATGGTAAATTTGAGATTTGTTAAATTTTGGGGAATATTTTTAGTAAAACTAAATACACAAATACATTAAAAACATTGGCTGAAAGTAATCGTGGAAGGGGGTGGGTGGTGGGGGAGTGGAGCAGGGGGAATATATCAATAAACCCACATTATTTTTTTCCTAGTACATGTTAATCTGTGTCCTCAGCAGCTATGAAATCAGTCTCTGGCTTTCTTTAATTTCTTTTTAATGAAATATATGCCTTTAAGAGTCCTTTCGTCCTCTTGATTCCTGGTTAAAGACACTTGTCTCCAGGAAATACCAAACGCCCTTGCATTTTTCTTGGAACTTACAGTCAAGAGGAAAATAAGTCTTGTAACAAGTGTCGACTGCAGCAAGAAGAGATTTCTGAGGCAAGGCTTTCTTCCAAATTCGATGACACACATTTTATTTTCGGGAAGGGTTGCCCAATGGAAGGTCATTCCGGCCTCGTTTTAGGTACAGGAAATCATCAACCGGCTTGAAAGGGTTCACATGGGGTGTAATATGTGTTTCCTCCAAACATGAATGTATTTCGTCCGCAGATGTTTCATTCAGATGCGATCTTAGATTCACTGCTTAGTAGATTCACTGCTTGCCTGTGGGGCTCTGAAGGCTGTATACCTATAGGGGCGGGTCGAAGGCACCCGGTGACTGTGCGCAGAGTATTTTTCAGGCTGCTGTCCACCGTGGGAATATGGTTGCTTCTTCAGAAGTATACACAAAAACTCGATTGGAAGTGCATAGGATGACGCTGGCTCTCCTAGTTCTGGCCATACAGCACAAGCTGGACAAAATCGGGCACAGGACGACACAGGACGGCACGGGCAGCTATAGGACGCTGCGTGTATCACACTGGTCAGCCAAATTTTGGTGGCATGCAACATAACTATCTAACTTCACACCAAGGTATGTTGAGACATGCAGGTGAACAAACTAATAAAGTCATCTGTTGGCAACACCTGTGGATAAAATGCATTAAGGTTCAGGAGTTTTCATAACGATATTGTGCTAAAAATAAATACTTTTAACCATTTATTCATTTGCGTATAATAGGTCTATGTATCCAAATACAGCGCCCTCTATGGATAGCAACCGCTGACGTCATCCTGACGACATATAAATTAATATTTAATGTACCAAGTTTTATTAATGTAAGTCAAAGCATGCCGTAGTAATTTTGTATAAATGCTAAAGATTACCAGCTAAATTCAAATTTATCTGTCGTGTTTCTTTACATTACAGTTGACAAATCCTTTCCAGGTAAAACGTAATGATACACGGATTTCCAAATCACTGGCGAGAAATACACACTGAATATCGGCGAATACGACGTCACCAGCACCGCTAGTGACTCTCTTGGTGATCACAATTACCCGCAATTAACTCGTTTTTGACAACATGCTCCATCTATCATTTTCTATTTTCTTTTTTTTCTATTTTCTTTTTTCTTTTTTTCTTTTTTCCTTTTTTTCTTTTTTTCTTTTTTCCTTTTTTTCTTTTTTTCTTTTTTTCTTTTTTTCTTGTTTTCTTGTTTTCTTGTTTTCTTGTTTTCTTGTTTTCTTGTTTTCTTGTTTTCTTGTTTTCTTGTTTTCTTGTTTTCTTGTTTTCTTTTTTCTTTTTTCTTTTTTCCTTTTTTATTTTTTCTTTTTTTCTTTTTTTTCTTTTTTTCTTTTTCTGCTTTTTGCTTTTTTCTTTTTTTGCTTTTTTCTTTGTTTGCTTTTTTCTTTGTCTTTTTCTTTGTCTTTGTCTTTGTCTTTTTTCTTTTTTCTTTTTCAAGGTGATACCGCATTGTTGCACGACCTCATTATAATCGTATTAGTATAATCCACACGAGACTCGTGTATGAAATTATACAGCATATTGCATATGATTCTGAGCACACGCACACGATGCGTTTATGAAACCAGGACAATTATTGATTGCTGGCTTTTGATAAATAAATAAACCGCTTGCTTGAGTAATAGGCATGTGCCAATAACCAATCAAACTGTTTCACCGTAAAGGGATTTAAAATGAATAGCCATCAAGTGTTACAGAAAGACGTCATGACGACCTCATCGTAAATCCATACGAGACTCTTGTATGAAATTATACGGCATAATTATTGCATGATTCTGGGCACGCGATGCGTTTATGAAATCAGTGCAATTATTAATTGCTGGCTTTTGATAAATAAATCTGCTTCTTGAAAGTCTTGATCACAATTAACCGCAATAAAACAACATGCCCCACCTACTGCAGTGTCAAGGTGATTCGCCATTATTACAAGACCACCTATCATCGTATTGGTATAATCTGTACGAGAATCGTATATGAACTTATAGGGAATATTGCATATGATTCTTAACACATGATGCATTTATGAAATTATGACAACTGTTGATTGTTGGGTTTTGATACACAAATTTCCCTTGGATTGTGTTAGACACATTTGCCAGTGACCGATTGAATTGTTCCAACGTAATGGGATATCAAATGAAAGACGTCATGACATCATATGATACTCCTACGCATGCATGGTGTCCGAACTGAAAGGAGAGGATATAGACCAATCACAGAAGAGAATGCATCAGTTATTTCAAATTGCACAGCATATTGCATCTGATTCTGGGCACGCAATGCGTTTATGAAACCAAACAATTATTGATTGCTGACTTTTGATAAACAAATTACCCCTTGCTTGTGTAAGAGACATTTGCCAGTGACCAATCAAACTATTTTCAAGGCGATATCATAGATTATAGCCAGCAGCTGAGGATTATTGAAAGACGTCATTGAGAATTGGAGCTTAAAGATAAATCGTCTGTGTTTTTAGCTACAATTTCCGGATTTTTTTTCATTGGAACTTTGCTATTTTACTTGAGGAAGGGAAAACGAATGATTTAAAAGTACAAATTTCTCAAAAAAATCGTGGGAAGTGAGTTTTTTTTGTTTTACTACCGAAACTAATTGATAATTGATCATTGATAATTGGAGCTTAAAGATGAATCGTCTGTGTTTTTAGCTACTTTAACGGCAATTTCCTGAATTTATCCTTTTCATCGGAAATTTGCTATTTTACTTGAGGAAGGGAAAACAAAGGATTTAAAAGTACAAACTTCAATTTTAAATTTTAAATTAATTGATAGTGGATCCCGGCATAACATAATGTTGGCACTGTTGTACTGTGTAAACCAAACTAATTTGTGAAAAGTAGTTGTTTTTCTTTTTAAAAGGAAATTATCAATGCTCCAATGAAAATTTAAAAGTCCTGAAATTACCGACAAAACACAGGCTTAAATAAGTAATCAGAAAATGGGTTCGAGTCCTATCCATGCCGGTTTGTAGCATAATCGTGAATTGCTTCTCTTCACCCAGGAGTATAAATGAAGACCGTGGGGGTAGATATTGTTATTGAGTTTTAATAACAGATGAGTGACAGTAAGAAAACCCGGTGAAATGGATAATAATAATAATAACACGCCTTGAGCATCACATTGTGATGGTGTTGGCACTTTAATCAAACTCTAATTATTATCGGGTCATTCCATGCCAAATCACCTAAATGTTTGAACATTTTGTCAGTGACCGACTCATATTTTGCTGATTTTTTTTCAACATACCTCTATGGGAGTAATGAACACACAAAGACTTTTTGCTCCCACCTCCAAGTCGTTTCTGAGATAATTTATAGGCCCCTGAAAATATAGCCACGCCCACTTTTCTCCCTTCAAGTTGCGTCAGTGATTTTGGGGCATTTTCAGATGCCTATATCTCAAAACTGAAAGAAGCTTTTTTGCTGTAAATTGTTACACAGGGTGAATGACACCCAATCTACTAGAATTTGCTGTCAAAAGTAGTAACATCTGCTGTTCATGTTAGGGGTCCTTCAAAACCCACAATTGAGCCGATATAGGTTACTTTTTTGCCATTTTGGGCCCCTCTGGTGAACACACGAGTGGTCCGATTGCTTTTATATTGTATATGACTGTGTACATAGAAATATGTAAATAGGTAAATATGTCTGAATTTTCTTACATACATAGATAGGATATAATATTTTAATTAAGATGTAAATGCTTCAGTTACGTGGGTAGTGGCCCACCTTGTCATCCATCCTTTAGAAGGAGGTAGTTTTTTGACATTTTCGTCTGTGATACCCCAGCCAAACCAGCCAAACTAGGGGCATAATGTCTGCCCCCAAACAAGGATGAACCAGTCATACCTTCATTGGGAGCAAAGATTTGTTGTGTGTTCACAACTCCCATAGAGGTACCGGTATGTTGAAACAAAACACTTAAATAAAATAAAAATAAAAAAAATTATAATAAATCCAAAAAGAAATCAGGAAAAAATCCAAAAAATCTGAGTCAGTCACTGACAGCCCCTGGGTGAGTTGGCATGGAATGACCCTATCATCTTCCATCTAAGACAGTTTCAATGTGATTCGGTATTACACAAACTCATATTGGTACAATTCATACCAGACGGTATATTGCATATGATTCTGTGACGCGATTCGTTTATGAAATCAGTACAGTTATCGATTGCTGGCTTTTGATAAACAAATCACGCCCTGACATCATGGAACGTATTATACTTCTACGTATGTACGACGTCTGTGCTGAAATGAGAGGATACAGACCGATCACAGAACGTTATATTTTGCATCGACCAATCAGGTGATGGGCGTTCATACGTTATTACAGTACGACCAATCAGGTCTTTACATACATCGTTCGTTGGTATACGTACACAATCCCTGCACTCTATGCCGACGGCGAAGTCAAGTGTTCATTTCAAAATTGTTCTGTGTGCTATACAGTCGTGATTCTATCTAACAGTGATCTATCGATGACTGACGAAATACTGGTTGGATTGAATACAGATTGATCAAGATCGACTCACTTGATTTGATTTGCTTTTGAACATTTTAAACAAAAACATTCTGAATATAATCAACTGAAATCATTGATTTAATCACGATGCAGCAAGTACTCAGGATGTGTGTTCTTCATTGCAAAATGTTTTTAGTGTTTATAGTACCGATGATACTTGAAGTGATGAGTTTTGGGAGTCAGTGTGGATCACTGGATCACAAATTGCACCCTGCAGAAAACAGAGTCCTCAAGAACTTCACATACGTGAATAAAACCGTACCCAATTACGTCATCTGCGGACAGGAATGTAACATGGATCAGGACTGTAAGTCACTCAACTTCTTTAAAGGTAATAAACTGTGTGAGTTGAACAATACTACGAGGGCCGAGCATCCTGAATCCTTCGTTGAAGATCAAGGGAGTGTGTACTTCGACGCAAATGAAGACACACCTCTCTTCTCATTGCCTTTTATGTCCGTTGATCGCTACAGAAGTTGTAAGACGTTGTTAGAGGCAGGTTACCGTACTAGTGGTGTCTACAAGATATACCCAGAGGGACTTAGTGATGGTCTCCAAGTCTATTGCGACATGGACATTGATGGCGGGGGATGGATTGTATTTCAGCGGAGAGAGGATGGCAGCGTGGACTTCTATCACGATTGGAGTCAGTACCAGGCTGGCTTCGGTAATCTAAGAGGGGACCATTGGCTAGGCAATGACAATTTGGTGAGTCTGACCTCTGATAAATCACACGGGACATGGGACCTCCGCATAGATCTCACAGATTGGATTGACGATACGGCATTCGCGAAATACACGGATTTCCAAATCACTGGCGAGAAATACACACTTAGTTATGGCGCATACGACGTCAGCAGCACTGCTGGTGATTCTCTTTGGGTGCACAATGGAATGCATTTCTCTGCAAATGATAATGACAATGATGCGGATGGGGGAAATTGTGCACAAAGCCGTGGAGGAGCTTGGTGGTTCCATTCCTGTTTTTACGCTCACTTAAATGGTCATTATTACCCAGATGGGCAGCATCAGGAGGGGAACAAAGGCATTCTGTGGTATCACTGGCATTACAACTTCAATCCTCTCAAAATGTCCAGTATGAAAATGCGTGAAACTGACATGTGAGTACAACATTTGCTTTTCACTGGAACGGGTCTGGAATAAATTAAATTATCACATGTTTGTAACAACAAAACTAAGAAAACTACTTACTGCAGAAGAATTACATGTAGAAGTTTAATGATTACACGAACTGTTTCTAGCATCCTGGAAAATCTATGTCCTGAGTTTTATTTCAACAATAAATTGTAAAGATATATCGCCCGCGTTTTGAGCTATTTTAACAGCAATTTCTGGAAATGTTGTTTTTCATCGTAACTTTGCTATTATACTTGAAGAAGTGAAAACAAATGCATTAGAATTACACATTTCTCAAAATAATCGTGAGAGGCAAGGTTTTTACAGTAAATATGTACCTATGGTTGTTCCTGTCATAAATTAATGTTGACACTTTGTTTACTGTTAAACTGAGCTTTTGACAATTATATTGTGAAATATCTCGTATCAAAGTATTTGTGATCCTTTCCATAAGGGAATATTCAATGCTCCAATGAAAACAAACATTCCGGAAATTGCCGGTAAAACACAGGCGATACATTTAAGGCAGATTTATAATTGCATTTTAATTCTTTGTTTACAATATTTGCTCTGCGTTGTGTATGTTTTGACTTATCTTTAGTGAACTTTGTATGAGTTTTGTAAGTAATACTTTTCAAGATTTTTGTCCATACTCTGACTGGATTTGCCTTTCAATAATTGGTTCTATCGATCTGTTGATTTGGGGTTTGGAATGTTACTTACTTTCAACCGAGACGTTTCGTCTAAACAGTGTCATCACAAATGTTAATAGCAAAAGGATAATGACAATGATGCTTGGTCAAAGGGGATTTATTTATTTATTTATTATTTATTTATTTATTTATTTATTTTTTAATGAAAGGTTGTCAAAACACAAGGCTTTTAAATGCCGCTCAAAGTTGTGTACAATATAACGAAGGAGCTTGGTGGTTTATTAATTGTGGTACCTATCACTTAAATGGTAATTTATTTCCCAGATGAGCAGTTTGAGGAATCCAAATACATTGTATGGTATCACTGGCATGAAAACTTGGTTTTTACTGGAACGTGTCTGGAATACATGAAATTATCACTTGGTTCTTTAATAACACAAAAACTAAGAAAAACTACTAAGTCATTACTGCACAAGAATTACACGTATACGTTTGTTATGTTTAATGATCACACGAACTGTTTCTAGCAACCTGGAAAATCGTGGGTTTAATTTCAAAATGCCAACTTATAATCTTTGAAGATGTATCGCCAATGTTTTTAGTTATTTTAACGGCAATTTATGGGAATGTTGATTTTCATTAGAATATTGCTATTTTACTTTTAAAAAGTGAAAACAAAAGCTTTACAATGACACATTTCTCAAAATAATTGTGAGAAGCAAATAAGGTTTTACAGTAATTTATGGTGGGAATTTATGGTGGTTTCCCCCATTAATTAATGTTGACTCATGATTACTGTTAAAACAAAGTTCTGACAATATTTTGTGAAATATATGTATTTAGAAATATATAGAAATATCTATATTTTGTTTTCCTAAAAGGAAATAATCAATACTACAATGAAAAAAAAAACATCTTTAAGGTAGAATTATAATTGAATTATTAAATTCAATTGTGGATAAACCTAATCTTTTGTCTATTGTTTCTTCAATGCAATTAGACAAAGATAATGTATTAAATATTAAACAATATTTACTCACTGTAATTTATTTTATGATTTATCTTTATTGGACTTCTTAATGTTGTGAATTGTGTAAGTAATTATAGTTAAGATTTATTGTCTGTACTCTGGCTGGATTTACCTTTCAAGAATTGATTCAATCAATAAGCTGCTGATTTGGGAGTTTGCAATATTACTTACTTTCAACTGAGATGTTTCATGTAAACATTGTTATCACAAATTGATAAAATGCTAAATAGCACACATCGCGACCCTAATTGTAAACATTACAACCATTCAATGCTCTACGGGAACAATTTATCACAGCTGTGAAGACAATTTATTATTAATGTAATATCTTTGGCTGGTTTTGTACACACAAACAATTGTTTATATTATTTATTTGCTTATTTTTCGAAGAAAATACATCACATTTACTTATATATTTATTTATTTAAGGTGTTTATTGTTTATGAAATTAGTTTGACTAATTTCGTCATGGTCGATCCATCATTATGTTTATTTTTTGCTCAGGTAGAATTAACGATGGAAATCGTACACCTTCAAATTATATAAAGCAAGAAAACATTTGAATAAATTTTGAATCTAGATCAATATCAGACATCGGTTAATGTTTGAATATCAAAACACTCTATGGTTATTTGTGATAGAACGAGCAAGACCAACCGATCACCATGACTTCAATCATCTGAACAAAATACTCATTGCCTATCAAATTGTTAAAATTATCTGAGTCAACAATGTTGTTGGTAAAAGAGTTGGACTTTTTAATTGTATTTTCAGCTGAGGACGGATCGGACGTATTGTTTTTCATTTAATCAAATTGAAGATATTCAGTAGTCGTGTTAAGTTACCGTATATTGTATAACTCGTTTAACACAATATTATACGACTTTCTTCATTACATTTTTAGTTAAATATAAAGGTACTTAAGTCAATATTGTAAACCTTTTAAAAATTACGTAATATTGAAAAAAATCACTGTTTGGAGGAATAAGTTCCAAATTTATACAACATATGTGCAGAACATTTTCATTTCACTGGGATATGTAGTAACAATTTACAATACAATTTTGTTAACATTTTTGTTAAGATGTATTGGTAATTTTTGGCATAATTCATTTATTGTATACAATGAAATTGCATTGCTTTTTTGTATTGATAGGCTGTTTCAAAGAAATTACACCTTAACTTCACCATTTACATATATTAGACAAAATAAAGTGTATATCCAATGATGTTGATGCATATTATGAGCTGATCTACATTTAAAATGCCTATTGTCATACATTACACATTATTGTTTTTTTCTGTAGTTACAAATCGTCACCGTTTTCACAAAGTGAAGAATCAGCTCAAACAACTGCACATCAATGTTTTTGAAAAAAAATACTAAAGTAAATAAATTAAATTACTTGTAATGAAAATATCGTTACCATAAAAATAGACTGTAATTAATGAGCAATTACTTACAAAACGCATTCATCACTTCGTGAGAACGAAAAAATGAAGACCGTAAGGTATATTGTAAATAATGTATCGTGCGATTACAAAATGTTTGATTCATAATGTAGCAATGTTTATTTCGTAATAAAACTGAAACTTTTTTAGTTGTGAGTAAATGGAATATTAAACAAAATCGTCATTGAACTAGCCGTGGCCATACGACACTTAGTAGAATAAGAGCTTGACATTGAAATTAACTAATAGTATAATTGTGTATAATTTGTATAATGTATGCACACAAGTCTCTTGTCAATAAGCACTGCCCGTTGGAAATCTACAGACTGTGAAATGTCCTGAGTTATTCGTTATAGTAAGTACCTGTCAACAGATGTGTTCTTCAGACCCTCTTTTGTTTCTGATAAAAGAACGGCTTAAGTAACCATAAGTAATGACTCTGAATCTTTGCTTTGTTCTTGACAAGAGAATTGGATGTTTAAACAAACACTAAATATTTTTAAATAATATGTTATTTTTCATGGTTTGCCTGTAAATAACGCAATGTGAATTGAAAGCTGTGATGGGCCATCAAAATGTTTGACTTTCTTACACGAGTAAAAAGTGAATACTCTTGGGCAAAAGGAGTCTGAAATAACCAGTGAATTGTACCTTAAAACTGATAATATGCATTGGTTTGCTCTATGTATTATAAACATACTTAGGCTATCGAAACAGGACAACAGTTTTTACTCTTTGAACATGAAACCATCTTTTGATGGTCCTTATAGTGTGTTGTAAATTAACTGGTTCCATTGACCAATAACGTACAATAAACAGAGTGATAGGAATCGATGAAGGATTCAATGTTCTTGTTTAATTAAATGGCATGTTAATTATCAGTAGCTGATCCAGGGGTCTTGGTGCTGACCCCCCCCCCCCCACCTCTTAGCCCTCTTTCGACTTTGTTAGTCTCATTATCTATGCATGTTAAAATCGCCATCGCAGCACCCCTCCTCCCCTGTCGAGCTAATTTGGATACTGGACAAGATGCACCAACCCCTAGCCGTACCAACCCCTCTCAACCCCACCCTGACCCCCAGCAGTGATACTTCCGATCCATTACATACGCGCATGAATTCTGTAATAGTCCAAGTCGTTCCAGTGATTTGGGCCCCTGAAAAATATTACCACGCCCCCCTTTTCTCCCTTCAAGTTGCGCTGGTGATTTTTGGGCACTTTCAGAAGCCTGTATCTCAAAAATGGAATCTGCTGTCAAAGGTAATAGCATCTTTTCATGTTAGGGGTCCTTCAAAACCAACAATTGAGCCGGCGTAGGTTACTTTTTTTGCCATTTTGGGCCGCTCTGGTGGTCAGATTGCTTTTATATTGCATATCACTGTGTGCATAGAAATATGTAAATAGGTAAATATCTCTGAATTTCCTTACATACATAGATAGAATACAATAGTTTAAGATGTAAATGTTTCAGTTACGTGGGTAGTGGCCCACCTGGTCAACCATCCATTAGATGGATAAGGCTTTTTGACATGTTTGTCTGTAAATATTCAAACCCCAGCTAAACCATCCAAACTAGGTGCATATGTCTGCCGGATGGACCAATACTAACTTCATTGGGAGCAAAGATTTGTTGTGTGTTCAGTACTCCAATAGAGGTAAAATCCAATCCAATCCATAAAATAAAATAAAATAAAATAAAATAAAATAAAATAAAATAAAATAAAATAAAATAAAATAAAATAAAATAAAATAAAATAAAATAAAATAAAATAAAATAAAATAATATAAAATAAAAATCACTGATAATCCCTAGGTGACATTCCATTCCCACGGAATGACACTATCTTCCATCTACGACAGTTGCAATGTGATTCGGCATTACACAAACTCATATTGGTATAATCCACACCAGACTCGTTTATGAAATTAAACAGTATATTGCATATGACTCTGGGCACGCGATGCGCGTTTATTAAACCAGTACAATTATTGATTGCTGGCTTTTGATAAACAAATCACGCCCTGACGTCATGGAACGTATTATATGCATGACGTCTGTGCTGAAATGAGAGGATACAGACCAATCACAGAACGTTATATTTTGCCCCTACCGATCAAGTGATGGGCGTTTATACGTTACCAATCAGGTCTTTACACACATCATTCGTTGGGATGTGTGAACACCCTATGCCGACGCCGAAGTCGGTGTTCATTTCAACGTTGTTCTTTGTGCTGTACAGTCGGGATTCTATCTAACAGCGACTGACGAAATACTGGTTGGATTGGAAACAAATTGATAAAGCCCGACTTATTTGACTTGATTTGCTTTGGAACATTTTTATCCGTCTATTTCAAAAACATTTCTGAATATAATCAACTGAAATCATTGATTTAATCATGACGCAGCAAGTACTTCGGATGTGTGTTCTTCGTTGCAAAATGATTTTAGTGTTTATGGTACCGATGATACTTGAAGTGATGAGTTTTGGGAGTCATTGTGGATCACTGGATCACAAATTACACCCTGCAGAAAACAGAGTCCTCAAGAACTTTACATACGTGAAAAAATCTGTCCCCCATTTCGTCATCTGCGGACAAGAATGTAACATGGATCAGGACTGTAAGTCACTCAACTTCTTTGAAGGTAATAAACTGTGTGAGTTGAACAATTCCACGAGAGCTGAGCATCCTGAATCCTTCGTTGAAGATCAAGGGAGTGTGTACTTCGATGCAAATGAAGACACACCTCTCTTCGCATTGCCTGATATGTCCTTTGATCGCTACAGAAGTTGTAAGACGTTGTTAGAGGCAGGTTACCGTACTAGTGGTGTCTACAAGATATATCCAGAGGGACTTAGTGATGGTCTCCAAGTCTATTGCGACATGGAGATTGATGGAGGGGGATGGATTGTATTTCAGCGGAGAGAGGATGGCAGTGTGGACTTCTATCGCGATTGGAGTCAGTACCAGTCTGGATTCGGTAATCTAAGCGGGGAGCATTGGTTGGGAAATGACAATTTGGTGAGTCTGACCTCTGATAAATCACACGGGTCGTGGGGCCTCCGCATAGATCTCACAGATTGGATTGACGATACGGCATTCGCGAAATACACGGATTTCCAAATCACTGGTGAGAATTACAAACTGAATTATGGCGTATACGATGTGAGCAGCACTGCTGGTGACTCTCTTTGGATACACAAGGGAATGCACTTCTCAACAAAGGATAATGACAATGATGATTGGCCAGGCTGGGATTGTGCACAATACAATGAAGGGGCCTGGTGGTTTCAGGCCTGTTTTTACTCTCACTTAAATAGTCAATATTACCCAGATGGGCAGTATAAGTATGACAAAGGCATTGTGTGGCATCACTGGCATAACAACGCTAATCCTCTCAAAAAGTCCAGTATGAAAATGCGTGAAACAGACATGTAAGTACAACGTTTGGTTTTTACTGGAACGTGTCTGGAATAAATGAAATTATCACTTGTTTCTTTAATAACACAGACAAACTAAGAAAACTAATTAGTCACATACTACGTAAGAATTAAATGTATAAGTACTTAATTCAAAATTGACAACCTTGAAATTCAAGTTGAATAAATCAGATAAATAAGACAAAAGTATTTAGATTTGAAAAAAGAACAGTGGTATTATTTTCAACAGAAATAATTTTGGCGAAAATTTAAATCTATTTAATTGATATTAGTTCCAAATTCATACAAAATACATCACGTTCATGAAACATACTTTGCATTGGGATATGGATTAACTTAAAGTTATGTTATAAAACATTTTATTCAGTTTCTTTAAAGATATATATATATATAGCAATTTAATGTATTTACTGTAAAAGTTTGTGTGTGTGTGTGTATATATAAACTGCATTCTCTAAAATGTTATTGTCATAAATGGAGTGATAAAATTAATGTTGGTGTTTTCTGTGGATACAAATAGTCACAGTTTGTAAGCAAAGTAAAAAATGAGCTCACGCAACTGGAAATCAGTGTTCCTCAAAAAAAAGAAAGACAAAACAAACCGAAAAAACAAAAAACAATGTCCTTTAAAGTTGAAGTGTTTTTATTCCTAGTTTCAAAGACTTGTTTACAAAACTTATTTCGTCATTTAAAAACGCAAATGACGTGCAGAGCAAAATGTATCATGCGATTAGAAACGGTTTGATGAGCTTAATATCTACATCTACATTATGCTAATGATTCATAATGTAGCTATGTTTATTTCGTAATCAAAGTTAAACTTAGTAGTTGAGTCAATGGATTAAACAACATCGTCATTGGAACAGCCGTGGTCATACGGCCAGCACTTAATAGTAGAATAAGAGCTTGACATTGAAATTTACTAATATACTGAGACGCAATAGAAACTTACCACTTGTTTTGGAATAGCATAAAATTGTAATGGTTCAAAATAAGTCATCACGTGCTGCTAATTAAAATCATCACATACCCCTTGAGCAATCGCTGATGGTCAAACCAGGTGTTACGCACCTGGGCCATGAAGAGAATGACTCAAAGGTCACGTGACCATGTGTGACCGATTTGTCTGTAGGGGGTACACTGACTTGCCAAAATAAGTGCACATATTACATTTGTGCATTGTGATTACTGATAATTTAAGGTCGAAAAAGTGGTAAGTTTCTATTGCGTCTCAGTATATTATAAATTTTGTATAATTTGTATAATTTATGCACTCAAGTCTCTTGTCAATAAGCACTGCCCGTTGGAAATCTGCAGGGAAATGTCCTGGGTTATTGGTTATAGGAAGCTCCTGTCAACCGATGTGTTCTACAGACCCTATTTTGTCTCTGATGAAAGAACGGCATAGGCAACGTTAAGCAAGGACTCTGTAAGGTTGCTTTTTATTTGTTGACAAGAGAATTGGGTGTTTCTAATTGTTGTTTAATACAAGCACCAAATATTTTAAAATAAATGAAATTTGTTTGCCTATAAATAACGCAATGTAAATTTAAAGCTGTGGTGGGCCATCAATATTGGCGACTTTTTCACGCGAGTTAGCGTACTCTTGGCCGAAGGGAGTTTGAAATAGCTAGTCAACTATTGAAAGATAATATGAAATACTGCTTCTATGCATTGTTTTACGTTATTTTTGAAACTGGAAACATACTTAGCCTATTAAAGAAGTACAACGCTTTTTACTACATGAAAATGAAGCCAACATTTGATGGTCCGTAGTGTGTGTTGTAAATTAACTAGTTCCAATGACCAATGACGTGCAATAAACTGAGTGATAGGAACCGATAAAGGATTCTAGGCTATATTCTATATTCAATTGGTTGTCAGAATAATCTTAATAGTCCAGCAGTCAAAAGCCTGTTGATACATGAACCATGTTGGTTTCGCTCCAACATTACCAGTACCAGCTTCATATTATTTTGCTTGATTGTTCGCAACACAAAATATCGATAATTTAACATTCCCAAACTCTGTTGAGGGTGTCATATAGCAAATTCTTAAAGAGTAATACCTCCTTAGTTATAATATGCAACAATTATTATATATCCAACAATGATTGTCCACCCTGATGATTGCTGGACTACATAAGTATTAGTGGCGGATCAAGTGGGCTTTGGGCTTGGTACTGAATCTGCCCTCCCCCTCCTCCCAGCTTAACCCCATCTCTACCCCATGGGTCCCATTCCCTGTCTGTTTAAATCGCCATCAAAGAGACCCCTCCCCACCCCTACCACCCCCACCCCTACCACTCTCCGTGACAAGCAAGTTTAGATGATGGACAAGACACGCCTTCCCCCAACACGACCCTCTACCCGACCCCACCCCGACCCCAACCCAATCCTTCTACTCCACCCCCAGCGTGGAGAGTGTTTCATGTCACCTCTTAAAAATCCACCGTAAATGGAGTATTATAATTCAACAGAGGGTAACATCCCCAGTCTAGCAAAACAATCCTAGTCCCCGATAACCACAACCCTTTATATTTCCTTTTCACAATTTAGAGAATGTCTGTGTCAACAGAGGGCGCACTTTTTATCCACGGTTAAGGCGCGTGGCTTGCGTTTTTTCACAAGGACGACCGTTTCACCTGTTGAAAGGTCCTTTTTTATGAAATTGCCCATGTGCAATGCTTTCACATATTTTGGGGTTTCATTCTTTTGATGTTCCAGCGACAAAAGACAGGTTATAATTGTAATTGCATTATTGGACAAATTGTACAGTAGGCCTATGTGTATGTTGATCGTCTTGTTAGTTAGACTGCATTCACAATCCACTCCGCTCTGTAATAAGTACACGGTATAATCTGCCGCTAGCGGGCGCTGCACAGTCTCCAGACTTAAATCACCTTCCACCACGCACCTGGCTAACTCTGCAACTTCGTCCCATGGTTTAACCTCGTTCTCCTTACTATAGACCCTAGTTGGAAAACGGAACTTCGTTCCCGTGTCTTTTGAGTAGTATCGGAACAATTTCGATATCCAATATTATTGGATATTTAAATAAGATGTTTAAAGCCGTCTTTTCTGTTATAGGCTGATACACGGTTTCTATGGGTTCAGCGAGTGATGCATTAAGGAAGCCAGGACTAGTCCATCCAACTTTCAAATCCTACGCATTGCAGATTGATACACTATTCTCAGCAACTGTATTAGTCCAGAACCTTAAACATATCAGCGGCAATCCACTTAATTCAGATAGCTTTGGATATTGTAATCGTACAGTTCCAGTGTGAGATAGCAGTGGGATCTAGGAATTCCAACTGCTCGTACGCCCTGGGGATAGTAACTCAATGACAACCTGACCTCGACCCATGTCACTCATGCGTAATGTTACTGTAAATTCGTTCGAAAATGAACTCGATGATGGTATAGAACACCACTAGAAATATTTCTGTCTCATGTTCAATAATTTTAGAAAATATCAGGTGGGTCGACCATTGTTTTATTTAAAACAAAAGAAGACCCTGGAAATAGTTTCGCCCAAATGTATTTACGCTGATGACTGCTTTTGTCGTGCTGAAGTGACAATTAACCAGGGAAGATACGCAAACAATCAGTCGACGTGATTCTATCTAACAGTGATATACCGTGCGTGGCATACAATTTGCTCGAGTAACAATGAACGAATTAACTCCAGGGGAAATGCAGGCAATCAAAGACGGTTTGTCTTTGACCGATATCTATATCATGTATACAGAAACGCGTAGAGCGACGGGGGGTAAAAATAAAATTGCAAATGAAGACAGCTTTCTGATGTAAGATTATAGTCACACTGCAATTATGCGATAAATGATAAATTACAATGAAAACTAAGGAATTGTCGGTTAGTGGCGTAAATATGTTGTTTAAAACCCACTAACTTCACGTTAAAATCTCTCGCAAAATGAGAAACTTTCACCAAATTTAGCACAGACAACAGTAACATTACAAACAATAAAATTGTACTGTATACAAGAAGTTACATTTTATGAACCGGACGTTAAGGTTGATAGAATTTAAAATAATGTGTAAATTCGTCCATAATTTGCCTTTAGTGACCAATCCCGAATTAAGTTGGCATAGTGACCAATGCGGTATTGGTCACTTTGCCAAATTACAAAAATAGCCAGTTAGAGCATTCGTCATTTGAATGCATGCTCTATCTCCAAAACTATAAGGAATACATGCGTGTGGATTAGATACAATGGTAGGTCTCTTCCTGAATGTACTAATGGGCGGGAAAACTTGAAAAAAAAGTCGGATTGGTCACTATGGCAAATTAGGGACGAATTAATCAAATTAAAATTCCAAACAAGGCTCCTGTACAACTGCTCATGTAAATAATTATGATGACTATCGTCGTTATTGTTTCATTAGTAAACAATAAAAAGTAAAAAGTTGGGTCATGGTATTTATGCATTACGTAATTTAAAGAACACAATTCCCCTGAACATTTATTGATTGTATACAAGACAATAATTCAACCCCACATTGATTATCGTATAACTATATGGGGCTATGCACCTGATGTACAATTAAACAGAGTCCAATGCTTACAAAACAGAATGGCACGCTTACTGACAATTAATAACGACGATTGGAATATTAGTCCATATGACCTTCTTAAAATGTTAAATATTCCTACAGTTACTCAGAGACGAGATTATTTTAATGGTATTTTAATGTATATGTGTTTAAATGGTACAGCCCCTAATTATATGTCTAAGTTTATATCGACGGCTTCTGATTGTAACTTTTATAATACCCGTAATGTTCAAGCTAATATGTTATATGTTCCAAAACCTAGAGTGGAACTTTTTAGACAGTCTTTTCAATATATTGGACCTTCGTATTATAACGAATTACCAAATGTAATAAAAGGGGCTGGTGATATATTAAGCTTTAAATGTTCATTAAAAGATTATGTTTTAAATGTATAAAGACATCTGTATCTACATTAAGTATTTAGTTATCTGTAGTATCTATATTAATTTTTTTTTATAGTATTGTATTACTTTGTGTCTCCTGGGCACCTAGGAAGAATACCGGAAGGTAAATGGCCTACCCAGGTTAAATATTTTGAAATAAATAAATAAATCAGTAATAGCTAGCATCCTTCATTCGATAACAGGGTTGGAGTCAGGGTGGGAGGAAGAACGCACATAATAGCAATTGAATACATGACAAAGAAAATGGTGAATTGCACTCTTTGTACATCAATTTATCATACGTTATTTGTTTCCCCCTTGTTTGGCAGTGTGCCCCCGCCCCCTTTATCGACACCCTGGATCCAACACTGTATTACATTATCGTTTTACACCAATGGAATAATAATTGCCCATTGTGTATTGTTTGTTCCTCATACACGTCTACCATTGTCACATTCCCTATCTACGGTAAATATATTCGTTACGATCACAGGCCTTGAACTTCGTCCTCGTATGAGAAAGGCAATTTTCCCTCAAAGAACTTTTCCATTACAAAATCAAAATGGATGAGGATAGTATAGTTGACAACGATTCCGTGCAAGTAAATTGGACATGGGGGTAAATTTGCCATGACTTTATTGTTTTTGATTTTAAACAACAACCACTGTCATTTTACCCATGCTTTAATAGATCCCAATCACACTATTGGTAAGGCCATATTGTCTGGAAACCTGACAGCTAATCATAAATCAATATGAGTTTACAAGGCAACATACTATTTAAGACAAGAGCCTCATTTTGATTCCAATAGAGAAGTACATTAGGAAACCAAAATCGACCATTCTTGGACGAAGTTCTGTTTGTCTATGAATTGAAAAATCCACGAAACAAGATATTGACAAATCAGACAGTGTTTTGTAATAAGAATCTGTTCTGTATTTTTTCACTTAGTTTTATTTTATGTAAATGAAATTTAATTTGTTATTGTCTTGTATTATTGTGATTTGTGTTTTGTTTTAAATGTAATTCGTTATTAGGCAATTTCGATTCCAACCAACATATCAAATATGCTACTATCTATTGTTATCCTCTCTCGATCCCTCTCCTCTCTGTCCGAGGTCTGATCTGCGGATTTTTTCTACTTTCTTATGATGGGTCAGGATTTTTAAATTCTTAATCCCCACCTTTTGACGTGTCTCATGTGGGAACAAAGCATTTATATGGGATGATCCTTTGGTTAGATATGAGAGGCCAATATCAAATGAAGTTTACCATAGATTGAACATTGCACACATCATTCAGTCAGCAAAAATTTTACTTCATCAAACGCGAAAAGATGCAAAACATCCAATTTCAGGATGACGTAATTGAAATCAATGTCAAAAATACAAAATAGAACTAAATAAACGGAATTGCGGACGATAGGAATGAAACATTCACTGCCTAGAAATTAATTTGAAGGCAACAATCTAAAACAAGAAACCCTAATTTTATTGGATTTTAAACGGCGTGAATTTGAATGTTCTTTAACGGGAAAACCTATAATAAAATGGATAAATTGAACCCCCTAAACAAATAACTGTGATGCTTATGGGTCTTCATGTAGGGTATATATTTATTTTAATATCATGATCCATCCTCTCGCTGAGTCTTTTGTATTGTACTCTATAATGATTTACATTCATTTCATTTAGGATTTTCAAGTATTTTCTTTAATCCAATTACTTCACAATGTATTTCCAAAGAATTTGCATTTTGTAAAATTACTTTTTGTGCTTACAAATGAAGGGCAAAAAAATGTTCCTTCCATTAATAAATTAAATGTTTATTCATTTTTTTGTTGAAATAAAATTTGATCTCATTATGTCATTGGCGACGTTCACCTGAACTTACGATTTCTAATGTTTTAAATACAATTATTAAAGCCACAAAAAATACGGTTTTCTTTTTGTTTTTTTCATGACCTTTTCAAGTCTTTTGACACTGTAAATCATAAAAAATTTATTTCTAAATTAGAGAATTACGATGTGCGTGGATTTCGCCTTGGATTGGTTCAGGAGTTATTTATCACATAGAAAAGAATTTTGTTTCGTTTAACTATCTCTTGATCTATCCATTTCATGCGAAGTTCCCCCAAGGCAGTGTATTAGGTCCCTTATTGTTTATTATTTATATATTTGTAAATCATCCAAAATTATATCCTTTTGTTTATTTGCTGATGATACAAATTTAATTTATACCGATAACAATGCAAATAATGCAGCTCGTATTTTAAACACTGAGATAGTTAAAATAAGTAATTGGCTCATAATTAAGGCCAAAAATTTCTACGGTTTCTGGTCATAGGTCGGCTTCAAAATCGGTTTTATTTATTATTTTTATTCTTATTTTTTGGGGGGCGTGGTTTTTGCCAACCAGTGAAACACGTAATACATGTATGCACGGTTATTGGAACCAGACCAAATTTCACATACACAAAATATGGCTGCTAAGAGAGGCCTCACAAATCGGGCAAATGTATGATTACATATCGTTTAAAATTGAACACCGGCGTTTTCTCAGCCTGGCAGCGCGGCAGGCGTCAGTCCGTGCACCGGGGACTGCCCCGGAGACCTAGCTCGGCTTCACCGAAGCCGTTTACGTACACTGGCTACAGTGTGTGAAACTACCACACTGTGTATGGTTGCAGGTGTGAGGAATAATTTGGGAAGCCACCTTTTTAATTATTGAACTACCCAAACTTCCCCCTATGGTAAATGTATTAAATTTGTTGATTTGTTGAAGACGTTTTTCTGTAAAAATTATTTCTTGATCTGTTGTTGATGGCTAGCATGCATATAGTTAACAAGTAACTTGTTCTTTGTTTCAAATTGATACACCAGCGATTTCTCATCCTTCCAGCGCGGCAAGATCCAGTCCAGACACCGGGACGGGAACCCTGGAGAGCTCGCTCACTACTCACATGTACATGTATAATTATGCGCGTGTATATGTATATACGTGTAGATACATACACGTGTACAGTATCTACGAAAAAACACGCACATAACTCGGAATTTTTTGTTTCAGATACGAATAGCTCAGAAATATCATACTTTGATATATCAATTGATATGGCCAGATATTACAGTCCTCGCCAAAGACAATTACGTTGATATATAATGTCATTAAGTCTACAAACATTTACATTGGGACAAGTTTCTAACTAGTTTCTCTTTTTGAACAGACCTCAGACAGCTAATTTTCGTTTGGACGATAAATGAATTTTTGAGAGGTATGAGTGTAAATGACATGTTCATGTAACTTCAGAATTAGCTTTACAAATATTCGTATTTCATACTTCTGAAGTCTCGTCGCGATCAGACACTGTTAGTATTGATAAATAACATATGCCCTATTAATTGATTTACTGATAACGCGTGCAAACGAAATATGTCAGTTTCAGAATTTAGTATATTCTGAAAAATACAGACGAAGTTTCCAAGTCAGGTTTAATTTAGTATAATCTAAATGTTATATACGAACAACACAAATCAAACTTGAACCAAGACTCGTCTTTAATAGAATAATTATGTTGATAGCCTTAATCCCTTGCACCTCTACCAGTGGCATTGCAGAGAGTAGGATATTGACGCTTGAGCCAAGATTAGTCTTTGATATTCGATATTGCCTGTATGTATAATACAGACACCAACAGAATATGTACAGGTATTTATACATATTTATACCTGTAAATATTCTGTTTTTCTATTGAAAATTATGCAAAATTATTGTGGTTTATTCTATTTTATCATAACAAAAATCGCATCCTCTTCTAGTGATCCTCACATTGCCGCTTTCCAGGTTGTGTTTTATTTATTTATTTCTGGGCTTTTATCAGAGTAACCCATGGGAATGAAAATATAATTCAAAAGATAAAATTTAAGTGATCAATAAATATTAAACGTAATATAAACAGATACAACTAAAATACAATTAATTGGGCAAATATCTAAATTCAGTTAGAATCAAAAGCCGATGTGGTAAGAACAGTAAAGATAAAATAAATCATATGTATATGAATGGGCTACCGCATTCTTTGGTTGAATACCTTTTGACGATCCCCACCCCCGAACAACAAAGGGCTAGATACCTCAGTTGGTAGAGCACCGGTACGTCAACCCGGAGGTCTCAGGTTCAAATCCAGCTCATTTGGTCTTTTGTTCATTCCAGACAAATTTATTATAGGTAATATTACTTTCACTGTTACGTACATTTGTAAAACAATTACAAATATCTTCAAGGTTTTTGATGGATGCTGAATGCTGATTCATTGGAACAGTTGTAGCAAGCTAAGACAGATTTAGAAATTGATAACCAAACCGAGGTTTATCAACTTAACAAATATTTTTTATGTGAAAATATCTTGAATTAAATAGATTGAAATGTAAATAACTAAAGTGATGGTACTCTATACAGTGTACGATTTACAGACTATAGTTGAGTATTCTTCTACATTGCACCAAAGAAAACAAATTGATTTGGCCTTTAGACTTGTTCTGATCAGTTCACACCTCAACTGGCTACAATTACCAATAAATGATGCGGAAAGCTGGAAACGAAACTACGTGTAGTGTGTTAGTTATGCTTGGCTAAAATATTGACTTTGCTGTCAGTAACTCTACGTGACAAAAGACTGTCGTAACTGCTGTAAAATACCAAGGTTGTTTAGTAAAACAATGTAACAAGTGAGATGGACAAAACTATTGATTTATATTTATAGGCCAAACAGAAATAACTTGTGTTTATCCTGCACTGTACCTCCACCATATGCTTTGCATATTGAGCATTTTACTAGACCAAAACACTCACATGTGTTTAAAATAAACTCCAAAAGGGTACTACTTTAGCTAGATCAATAAACCTAAAAGCTCTTTTATTCCATTATACAACTTATTGTCCATCAAATTGAAACTACACCTGAGATTTACAGTGTTTGCTCATTACTCTTATAGAAAATCATAGTTATTAGGTTTTTGAGGGACAGCGCGAACACTTCTTGATATTGTTCTTCTTCTTGGTCTCATCGTGCGAACTCTGTAACTTTCATACACATTTTGTTTATTTAATTAAATCTTATTGAAATAAGAATGTAAATTTGTTAAATACACTCACTGGCCAAAAGTATTGCAACATGAATTTGTACTAGACATTGCCTAGACGGATGGCCGCAATTATCAGGTCACGTGGTTACCCGACAAAGTATTGAAGGACTTTGTTTCCGAGCAAGAACAGTAAAAAAGAACATTGACTTCAAAACACAGGCACTTTCCAGAAGTCTTAAGTAGTGTAAATAAAATAAAATAAATTATTGTAACACAGTTCTCCAAACTGAACTTTGGTGTGAATTTCAATATTGCAATACTTATGGCCAGTGAGTGTATAACCCTTTTAGCATTGGGGCTTCATGGGGGAGCGTGATTATTGAACATAAAATACTATTTTTAACAAATATAGAATTAGCTGTTGCTAACTGCTTATCAACCTAAAGGACCTGCAGTATGTGTGGTTTTTGATACACATTCAATTGCTGCACACTGCAGGAGATTGCTATATCTCTACACGAACCACTATCAAACACAGTCTCGGAAAACTTGTTCAATCCCCCGCCCCCCCCCCCGAAAACAGGGGGAAACCACTACGCATGCGTCATATGATATGCTACTGAGGCCCACATTTTTGGTGCGCACGCTATTTTGGATAAATGAAAGTAAATACATTCTACCGAGTGTACACTTTAAGAAGTGTGTAACCTATGACCTGTTCAAGTTTGATCTTATTTGAGTTCGTCCACCGTTATCGAGATAATAGTACAAATACATTGTGATTGTTCGTAATCATTAGATCGTATACAGTGTTTGTCTCCTCAGGTGAAACATTCTGTCGGCAAATTATTTTACTTAAGTTATCACGATGATATCTCCTAATACTGAAATAGTACGAGAATTGTTTGAAACTATCATAAACTGTTCACAAGTATGCGTTTAAGTAATACATTTTTGCTTTGTAAAATATTTATAAAGTATGTAAGATGCAGTGCTTCATACATACGTTGGTGTATGGGCAAATATCAAACCAATTAGTAGAATACTCTTATTGCAGATAACAAATATTTACAGTATATTATTTCACAAAGCAACTGGCCAACTAGTAAAGAAAATCAGCAGGCACTACAAATATTGAAAACATGAAATCTGCATAAAAATATAAAGTATTTAACAATGATTATACACGGTAAATTACAAATTGGTTATCTATAATTCATGAATATTAATGTTGTTTCATTATATTTCACTTCCAGCCTGCATGTGTTCAACAAGTATCACAACAGTAAATCAATGAGAAGTGTTCAACCCCAAAATCAGAAAAATAATTGAGCCCTATGCAAGTCACAAGTCATCTTCAGTCCCACCACCCAGCAATGTCCCCTTGCCCAGCGATGTCGCCTCTCCCAGCGATGTCCCCTCGCCCAGCGATGTCGCCTCGCCCAGCGATGTCCCCTTGCCCAGCGATGTCCCCTCGCCCAGCGATGTCCCCTCGCCCAGCAATGTCCCCTCGCCCAGCGATGTCTCCTCGCCCAGCGATGTCCCCTCGCCCAGCGATGTCCCCTCGCCCAGCGATGTCGCCTCGCCCAGCGATGTCGCCTCGCCCAGCGATGTCCCCTCGCCCAGCGATGTCCCCTCGCCCAGCGATGTCCCCTCGCCCAGCGATGTCCCCTCGCCCAGCGTTGTCCCATCAAATCAGGCCATGGCAATGGTGAGAGATTACTATCGTGCGGACAGAATTGAAGGAGCAGGTTCCATGACCTACCTCATGGAACTGACCACCCAGTACCCCCTAACATTGGACATGCTATAACTTCATAATTTTGCAATTACCATTGCATATACCTTGTTTAAGCTTCCCCTAGGATTTGTACGCAAAACACAATTGAGATAGCTTGATAAAATTTGTGTTACAATCTTGATTATTCAGTTGGTCGTGCCACAGAGCATTGACATTGTTTGCATACGTCAAACGTCAGGCTATGCTATTTTGAAATTTTCATTGGAACTCTGCTATTTTGCTTGAAGAAGGGAAAACAAATGCTTTATAATTTCACATTTTTCTAAACAATCGTGAGAAGCATGATTTTACAGTAAATATGTACCGACATGAATTTATGGTGGGCCCCAACAACTAATTTATGAAAACTTTCTTTCAAAGTAGTTGTTTTCCTTTCTAAAAGGAAATTATCAATGTTCCAATGAAAATTTTAAATTCAAGAAATTGCCGATAAACACGAGCGATACATCTTTAAGTTATCAGTGGGTTGCCGCAAGAATTGCTTCTCTTCACCCAGGAGTACAAATGAAGACCTGTGAAGGAAGAACTTCTTATTGAGTTTTGATTACCGATGAGTGCCTAACATGGTGGTGGGGTTGTGTAATTCCAATGAAATATTAAATTATCCATGACAAATTTAAAGTAACCCGTTGGCATAATAATATCGTAAATCACCTTCAACATCACTTCTTGATGAGATTGGAACTATTAACAAAATCATTATTATAACTCTACAATCTTCCATCTACAACAGTTTCAAGGTGGTGCGGTATTAAATATTGTTATAATCCATGCGAGACTCGTGTTGCTGGCTTTTGATAAACAGATTACCCTTGATTGTGTAAAAGGCATTTGCCAGTGACCAATCAAACTGTTTTCACTGTAAGGAGATATCATAGATTATAGCAAGCAGGTGAGTGTTATTGAAAGATGTCATTGATAATTGTAGCTTAAAGACGAATCGTCTGTGTTTTTAGCTACTTTAACAGCAATTTCCGGAAATTATCTTTTTCATCGGAAATTTGCAATTTTACTTGAGGAAGGGAAAACAAATGAATAGTACAAATTTCTCAAATTAATTGTAAGAAGCAACATTTTAAATTAATTGATGGTGGATCACGGCATAACATAATATTGGCACTGTTGTACTGTTAAACCAAACTAATTTGTGAAAAATAGTTGTTTTCCTTTCTAAATGTCGAGTCCTCCATGTTATGTATGATTATGAAGGAATCAATAAATTATCTATTGTGGTTCACGATATATAAAATATGTTGTTTTAATTATAATTAATTATGTAATAATTCATTAGATGACCTCAACATGACGTCACAACGTTATCTGGAACTATATGTTAAAGTCTAACTATGTGTTAAGTTTTAAGGTTCTTTGAACTCCGCAACTATATTTTGGCTGTACAAATACATTTACAGAATAGTGAAACTTCTGGTTTCGACTGGAAGGAGAGGTCAGATTAGGGTCATGTCTGTGTACGAAATGTTACATTGTTCAAGGTCTTTGATTGTGAAAATATCTTTTGTGGTTCATGAGATATAATTTGTTTAAATATTAAACTTTGATTTAGTGTAATTCGATATCTGATGACCTCACCATGACGTCACAACTTAGGGCACGACTACATGTTAAGGTCTAACTATGTGTTAAGTTTTAAGCAACTATGTTTTTGTCTCTGGATAAGTCTTATTGGTGTTCGCGCTGTCGCTCGGACACCTAATAACTATGATTTTCTATAATAGTAATAAGCAAATACTGTAAATCTCAGGTGTAGTTTCAATTTGATGGACAATAAGTTGTATAATGGAATAAAAGAGGTTTTAGGTTTATTGATGTAGCTAAAGTAGTTTGGAGTTTGTTTTAAACACATGTGAGTGTTTTGGTCTCGTAAAATGCTCAATGTGCAAAGTATGGTGGAGGTACAGTGCTAGATAAACACAAGTTATTTCTGTTTGGCCTAATGTAAATCAATATTTTTCTCCATCTCACTTGTTGAATTGTTATGTCGGGCCTTGTTAAATTTTAGATTTCCTTTAAAAAAAATTAGCCCGACAAAAATTTGCTTTGCTCTCTTGATGTTCCCACGCTCACGGGAACATAATTTTGCTGAGTTTACAACACTTCCTAACAAGGTTGTTGAGCTGGCACCTTTTGGTGCTGCCCAAGGGCAAATTATCACACTTGCATCACCCCCCATAGATTGCAAGTCATTGTTCAAGTTGTGGGAAAGTGACCACTCGGACAACGTGGCATAAACAAAGGTATAGATGTGATAACTCACATCTGGCCATGCTTTCTCAGGAGATTAGTCCACTATTCCTTTTCTGATTGGCCCTCACCGGTTACTAGGCAAGATTACCTCATTGTCTTAGATTCTTAGCCAATGAAATTGTCCCACTAAACCTGTTGAGCCCGTGTTCCCATGATATTACTTCTAACTTGCTTCCAAAACTTCAGAAGCAGTAGAAGACCTCAAGCGAGAAGACCGTAAATTCAAGTGCTCCGATTTGTTGCACTTGTACAACTTTTAGGAACAAATTATACTTCCCTAAAAGTCATTTCCTAAATCCTTCTCGCATCATTGCCACGTGCTCTGTTGATATAGGTAAGCAGATTTATTACTATCTGTATAAATGTACGTTGTATACATCTTTTGGGTGGTTTAGATTCAAGAACTAGCCGTTAGACAGCTCAAGATGGAGATAACAACCCAATATGAGTCTCAGGCTAGACACCCGTCTCTGGTTAAAATATATGTTCCTTTTGTTAAAATTTTTGTAGATATGATGCTTAGTCTTAACTAGTCGTCGGACGAACTCAAGATGGAGGCAAACGATCCAATATGAGTTGCAGACTAGATACAATTTTATGATGCTCAGTCTATATTGTGATTAGCGATTGTAGTTTTATTTACTATTTTCATACCAAGCATTAGATCAATTGCCCTATCTGGATGCTGTATTTTTGGTTCACTGATGAGTTGAGTTTTTAGTTATAAGTTGAGTTAGCCATGATATACTAGCGGAAGATGACGCTCTCGCTTAGTCGCTTTTGTATAGAGCTTCTATTTAGTATAGAATCATGTTTGTTGTCGTTCTTTCATCGCCGAAAGATCTGAGACTTTTGATTGTCTTGTAACTCGTTTTTCACACAAGTTATTAAGTTTCACAATCCGTTATTTAGTTAGTTGTATTCTTATTGTTTAGCTTATTTACTATAGTTTATTGCTCCATCTTATGTGCAACCAGTTCGGTCTTGTGTGATCATTGGTCAACTAAGTTAACCATATACTAGGTATACGACCGTTTGCTGCCATCCATATAAACAACAGTGTCCTTTGCCCTCAGTTGACCTTCCAATATTCTTAGCTGTGCAAATGGTACACCTACTATTTCCTTGTTCAGACCTTTTGTCATTTACTATGTTTTGCATAGTCAAATTATGATGTTTCATCTTGAATGCAGTTCAGAGTGAACATCACTTGGACAGCAATATTATTATTGTCCAATTCCCTGACTTGGGTTGTTTTGATTCACAATCAATCCACTAGCCATTTTTTATTGTTGAACTATTTGGTATTACTCTTTTAGGTATTGGTTTATCTTTTGAGTAAGTTAGTTTAGTGCTTGTTATATAAAGTTGATCGAACCAGAAGCAGTAGAAGACCTCAAGCGAGAAGACCGTAAATTCAAGTGCTCCGATTTTTTGCACTTGTAGTTAGTACAACTTTTAGGAACAAATTATACTTCCCTAAGTCATTTCCTAAATCCTTCTCGCATCATTGCCACGTGCTCTGTTGATATAGGTCCCTGGGGAGCCATCCTGGTTCGCCTTTCTACTCCGTCTCGCTTCTCACCATCCTATACCCCGATTGGATTTTTGCCTGGACGTCGCTGCCTTGGACACAGAGCCCGTTACTCTTGAAATCCCCTCTACCTGGATTGTCGTCTCGCTGGATTTCGCCTGGACTTCCGTTCGCGTTGGACCCGGAGCCCACCTGAGATCACACGTCGCTACGCGTTCTCCGACTCAAGACCCAGTGAAGCGCTAATCAGCTAAGATCTTTAAATTATTATTGTTTTGACTCATGTAATTATTGCTCCAGTGGCTTAATATCCTCTTAATTCAGATTTTGACGTTACCCTTGTGAACATTGCAAGTACCTTTATAATTTTTCTAATTGAAAAGAGTTGTTTTGAGACTTTGAGATTATTGTGCGATCGGTACCCATTATTGAATAAGCCACTGTAGAAAAAACTTGTAAATTGATTTCATTCCTTGTATTATATATGTTTCATGTGTTGACATTTCAGTGGTTTAAATTGTTGGTTTTTTCCCTTGTCATGCGACAGACCTAGTGAGCCCTTTCCCTTCCAATTTTTGACAACTATCTGTTATTTTATATTTGTATTTGAATAATTTTTTGTTCGAGCTTCACGCCTCGAGTGTGTGAAAATTGTGTCTTGAGTTGTAAACTCGTGACCTTCATTTTTCCATCTTTCTAAGTTGTCGATCAAGTTGCGTTCCCACATTTGACAATTGTCTCACTCGATTCTAAATTGTAAATTGCCAGATTTTGGTTGGTAATTATTTTACACCACTGAAGTTCACACATAAATATTATGTCTTGACGATTTATTGTTGACGTGACGATTGTTGATAATTTTGCACATTTAATTGACGATTTGAATAACAATATTAATGTTCCTAGAGGGAAGGATCAACTCAATTCCGCTGTCTGTATGATTTTTATTCTGAGCAAATATCCATTATTATCAACGAACTACCGCAGGTACTCAGAAAAATGCTTGAGAATATCCTGTGACAGTTATACTAAACAACCTTGGTATTTTACAGCAGTTACGACAGTCTTTTGTCATGTAGAGTTACTGACAGCAAAGTCAATATTTTAGCCAAGCATAACTAACACACTGCACGTCGTTCCGTTTCCAGCTTTCTGCATCATTTATTGTTCATTGTAGCCAGTTGAGGTGTGAACTGATCAGAACAAGTCTAAAGGCCAAATCAATTTGTTTTCTTTGGTGCAATGTAGAAGAATACTCAACTATAGTCTGTAAATCGTACACTGTATAGAGTACCATCACTTTAGTCATTTACATTTTAATATTTTTAATTCAAGATATTTTCACATAAAAATATTTGTTAAGTTGATAAACCTCGGTTTGGTTATCAATTTGGAAATCTGTCTTAGCTGGCTACAACTGTTCCAATGAATCAGTATTCAGCATCCATCAAAAACCTTGAAGATATTTGTAACTGTTTTACAAATGTACGTAACAGTGAAAGTAATATCACCTATAATAAATTTGTCTGGAATGAACAAAAGACCAAATGAGTTGGATTTGAACCTGAGACCTCTGGGTTGACGTACCGGTGCTCTACCAACTGAGGTATCTAGCCCTTTGTTGTTCGGGGGAGGGGATCGTCAAAAGGTATTCAACCAAAGAATGCGGTAGCCCATTCATATACATATGATTTATTTTATCTTTACTGTTCTTACCACATCGGCTTTTGATTCTAACTGAATTTAGATATTTGCCCAATTAATTGTATTTTAGTTGTATCTGTTTATATTATGTTTAATATTTATTGATCACTTTAATTTTATCTTTTGAATAATATTTTCATTCCTATGGGTTACTCTGATAAAAGCCCAGAAATAAATAAATAAAACACAACCTGGAAAGCGGCAATGTGAGGATCACTAGAAGAGGATGCGATTTTTGTTATGATAAAATAGAATAAACCACAATAATTTTGCATAATTTTCAATAGAAAAACAGAATATTTACAGGTATAAATATGTATAAATACCTGTACATATTCTGTTGGTGTCTGTATTATACATACAGGCAATATCGAATATCAAAGACTAATCTTGGCTCAAGCGTCAATATCCTACTCTCTGCAATGCCACTGGTAGAGGTGCAAGGGATTAAGGCTATCAACATAATTATTCTATTAAAGACGAGTCTTGGTTCAAGTTTGATTTGTGTTGTTCGTATATAACATTTAGATTATACTAAATTAAACCTGACTTGTAAACTTCGTCTGTATTTTTCAGAATATACTAAATTCTGAAACTGACATATTTCGTTTGCACGCGTCATCAGTACATCAATTAATAGGGCATATGTTATTTATCAATACTAACAGTGTCTGATCGCGACGAGACTTCAGATGTATGAAATACGAATATTTGTAAAGCTAATTCTGAAGTTACATGAACATGTTATTTACACTCATACCTCTCAAAAATTCATTTATCGTCCAAATGAAAATTAGCTGTCTGAGGTCTGTTCAAAAAGAGAAACTAGTTAGAAACTTGTCCCAATGTAAATGTTTGTAGACTTAATGACATATATATCAACGTAATTATCTTTGGCAAGGACTGTAATATCTGCCCATATCAAGTGATATATCAAAGTATGATATTTCTGAGCTATTCGTATCTGAAACAAAAAATTCCGAGTTATGTGCGTGTTTCTTCGTAGATACTGTACACGTGTATGTATCTACACGTATATACATATACCCGCGCATATACATGTGAGTAGTAAGCGAGCTCTCCAGGGTTCCCGGCCCAGTGTCTGGACTGGATCTTGCCGCGCTGGAAGGATGAGAAATCGCTGGTGTTCAATTTGAAACAAAGAACAAGTTACTTGTTAACTATATGCATGCTAGCCATCAACAACAGATCAAGAAATAATTTTACAGAAAAACGTTTTCAACAAATCAACAAATTTAATACATTTACCATAGGGGGAAGTTTGGGTAGTTCAATAATTAAAAAGGTGGCTTCCCAAATTATTCCTCACACCTGCAACCATACACAGTGTGGTAGTTTCACACACTGTAGCCAGTGTACGTTTACGGCTTCGGTGAAGCCGAGCTAGGTCTCCGGGGCAGTCCCCGGTGCACGGACTGACGCCTGCCGCGCTGCCAGGCTGAGAAAACGCCGGTGTTCAATCTGAAACGATATGTAATCATACATTTGCCCGATTTGTGAGGCCTCTCTTAGCCGCCATATTTTGTGTATGGGAAATTTGGTCTGGTTCCAATAACCGTGCATACATGTATTACGTGTTTCACTGGTTGGCAAAAACCACGCCCCCCAAAAAATAAGAATATAAATAATAAATAAAACCGATTTTGAAGCCGACCTATGACCAGAAACCGTAGACATTTTTGGCCTTAGTTATGAGCCAATTACTTATTTTAACTAGCTCCAGTGTTTAAAATACGAGCTGCATTATTTACATTGTTATCGGTATAAATTAAACTTGTATCATCAGCAAATAAACAAAAGGATATAATTTTGGATGATTTACAAATATCATTAATATAAATAATAAACAATAAGGGACCTAACACACTGCCTTGGGGAACTTCGCATGAAATGTATGGATCAAGAGATAGTTAAAGGAAACAAACTGTTTTTCTATGTGATAAATAACTCCTGAACCAATCCGAGGCTAAATCCACGCACACCGTAATTCTCTAATTTAGAAATTAAAATGTTATGATTTACAGTGTGAAAAGCCTTGGAAAGGTCAAGAAAAAAAAGAAAAAACTGCGTATTTTTTGTGGCTTTAATAACTGTATTTAAAACATTAGAAATTGTAAGTTCAGGTGAACGTCGCCAATGACATAATGAGATCAACTTATTTCAATAAACATTCAATTTATTAATGGAATGACAATTTTATTGCCCTTCATTTGCAAGCACAAAAAGTAATTTTACAAAATGCAAATTCTTTGGAAATACATTGTGAAGTAAATGGATTAAAGTAAATATTTGAAAATCCTAAATGAAATGAATGTTAATCATATATAGTACAATACAAAAGACTCAGCGAGAGGATGGATCATGATATTAAAATAAATATATACCCTACATGAACACCCATAAGTATTACAGTTATTTGTTTAGGGGGTTCACTTTATCCATTTTATTATAGGTTTTCCCGTTAAAGAACATTCAAATTTATGGGGTTTAAAATCCAATAAAATTAGTGTTTCTTGTTTTAGATTGTGTCGTGGCCGAGCGGTCTAGCTTACCGGACTCAAGTTCTGGTGTTGGCAGCGGAGTGTGGGTTCGGGTCCCGGCCGTGACACTTGTGTCCTTGAGCAAGACACTTAACCATAATTGCTTCTCTCCACACAGGGGTTAAATGGGTACCTGTGAGGGCAGAGTTGGTTGATTAGCCCTATATGCGCTGTAATGGCAGCAATTGAGCTGTATACTCCCCAGGGAGCTGAGATGGTTTCAGGAATGATTTATGAGCCTCATGAGCAGGGGTAATAATATGCGCCTTGAGCACCACTCAGTTGGTGGATACGTGCGCTATATAAGTCCACACATTATTATTATTATTATTATATTATTATTATTATTATTATTATTATTATTATTATTATTATTATTATTATTATTATTATTATTATTATTATTATTATTATTATTATTATTATTATTATTATTATTATTATTATTATTATTATTATTATTATTATTATTATTATTATTATTATTATTATTATTATTATTATTATTATTATTATTATTATTATTATTATTATTATTATTATTATTATTATTATTATTATTATTATTATTATTATTATTATTATTATTATTATTATTATTATTATTATTATTATTATTATTATTATTATTATTATTATTATTATTATTATTATTATTATTATTATTATTATTATTATTATTATTATTATTATTATTATTATTATTATTATTATTATTATTATTATTATTATTATTATTATTATTATTATTATTATTATTATTATTATTATTATTATTATTATTATTATTATTATTATTATTATTATTATTATTATTATTATTATTATTATTATTATTATTATTATTATTATTATTCAACTTAATTTCTAGGCAGTCAATATTTCATTCATGTCGTTCGCAATTCCGTTTATTTCGTATTTTTGGCATTGACTTAAATTATGTCATCTTGAAATTGGATGTTTCGCATCTTTTCGCGATTGATGAAGTAACATGTTTGCTGATTGAATGATGTGTGCAATGTTCAATCTATGGTCAACTTCATTTGATATTGGCTAACCAAAGTATCATCCCATATAAATGCTTTGTTCCCACATGAGACACGTCAAAAGGTGGGGATTAAGAATTTCAAAATCCTGACCTATCATAAGAAAGTGGAGAAAATCCCCAGGTCAGACCTCGGGCAGAGAGGAGAGGGATCGAGAGAGGATAACAATAGATAGTAGCATATTTGATATGTTGGTTGGAATCAAAATTGCCTAATAACGAATTACATTTAAAACAAAACACAAATCACAATAATACAAGACAACAACAAATTAAATTTCATTTCAATAAAATAAAACTAAGTGAAAAAATACAGAACAGATTCTTGTTACAAAACACTGTCTGATTTGTCAATATCTTGTTTCGTGGATTTTTCAATTCATAGACAAACAGAACTTCGTCCAAGAATGGTCGATTTTGGTTTCCTAATGTACTTCTCTATTGGAATCAAAATGAGGCTCCTGTCTTAAATAGTGTGGTGCCTTGTAAACTCATATTGATTTATGATTAGCTGTCAGGTTTCCAGACAATATGGCCTTACCAATAATGTGATTGGAATCTATTAAAGCATGGGTAAAATGACAGTGGTTGTTTTAAATCAAAAACAATAAAGTCATGGCAAATTTACCTCCATGTCTAATTTACTTGCACGGAATCGTTGTCAACTATACTATCCTCATCCATTTTGATTTTGTAATGGAAAGGTTCTTTGAGGGAAAATTGCCTTTCTCATACGAGGACGAAATTCAAGGCCTGTGATCTTAACGAATATATTTACCGTAGATAGGGAACGTGACTATGGTAGACGTGTGTGAGGAACAAACAATACACAATGGGCAATTATTATTCCATTGGGGTAAAACGATAATGTAATACAGTGTTGGATCCAGGGTGTCGATAAAGGGGGCGGGGGCACACTGCCAAACAAGGGGAAACAAATAACGTATGATAAATTGATGTACAAAGAGTGCAATTCACCATTTTCTTTGTCATGTATTCAATTGCTATTATGTGCGTTCTTCCTCCAACCCTGACTCCAACCCTGTTATCGAATGAAGGATGCTAGCTATTACTGATTTATTTATTTATTTATTTATTTGTTTATTTCAAAATATTTAACCTGGGTAGGCCATTTACCTTCCGGTATTCTTCCTAGGCGCCCAGGAGATACAAAGTAATACAATACTATAAAAAAATTAATATAGATAGTACAGATAACTAAATACTTAATGTAGATACAGATGTCATTATACATTTAAAACATAATCTTTTAATGAACGTTTAAAGCTTAATATATCACCAGCCCCTTTTATTACATTTGGTAATTCGTTATAATACGAAGGTCCAATATATTGAAAAGACTGTCTAAAAAGTTCCACTCTAGGTTTTGGAACATATAACATAATTATTAGCTTGAACATTACGGGTATTATACAAATTATAATCAGAAGCCGTCGATATAAAATTAGACATATAATTAGGGGCTGTACCATTTAAACACATATACATTAAAATACCATTAAAATAATCTCGTCTCTGAGTAACTGTAGGAATATTTAACATTTTAAGAAGGTCATATGGACTAATATTCCAATCGTAGTTATTAATTGTCAGTAAGCGTGCCATTCTGTTTTGTAAGCATTGGACTCTGTTTAATTGTACATCAGGTGCATAGCCCCATACAGTTATACAATAATCAATGTGGGGTTGAATTATTGTCTTGTATACAATCAATAAATGTTCAGGGGAATTGTGTTCTTTAAATTACGTAATACATAAATACCATGACCCAACTTTTTACTTTTTATTGTTTACTGATGAAACAATAACGACGATAGAGGGCGGGCTGTATACATGTCCAAGTCATCATATTTACATGAGCAGTTGTACAGGAGCCTTGTTTGGAATTTTAATTTGATTAATTCGTCCCTAATTTGCCATAGTGACCAATCCGACTTTTTTTCAAGTTTTCCCGCCCATTAGTACATTCAGGAAGAGACCTACCATTGTATCTAATCCACATGCATGTATTCCTTATAGTTTTGGAGATAGAGCATGCATTCAAATGACGAATGCTCTAACTGGCTATTTTTGTAATTTGGCAAAGTGACCAATACCGCATTGGTCACTATGCCAACTTAATTCGGGATTGGTCACTAAAGGCAAATTAGGGACGAATTTACACATTATTTTAAATTCTATCAACCTTAACGTCCGGTTCATAACATGTAACTTCTTGTATACAGTACAATTTTATTGTTTGTAATGTTACTGTTGTCTGTGCTAAATTTGGTGAAAGTTTCTCATTTTGCGAGAGATTTTAACGTGAAGTTAGTGGGTTTTAAACAACATATTTACGCCACTAACCGACAATTCCTTAGTTTTCATTGTAATTTATCATTTATCGCATAATTTCAGTGTGACTATAATCTTACACCAGAAAGCTGTTTTCATTTGCAATTTTATTTCTACCCCCCGTCGCTCTACGCGTTTCTGTATACATGATGTAGATATCGGTCAAAGACAAACCGTCTATGATTGCCTGCATTTCCCCCGTAGTTAATTCGTTCATTGTTACTCGTCGAGCAAATGCCACGCACGGTATATCACTGTTAGATAGAATCAAGTCGACTGATTGTTTGCGTATCTTCCCTGGTTAATTGTCACTCCAGCACGACAAAAGCAGTCATCAGCGTAAATACATTTGGGCGAAACTATTTCCAGGGTCTTCTTTTGTTTTAAATAAAACAATGGTCGACCCACCTGATATTTTCTAAAATTATTGAACATGAGACAGAAATATTTCTAGTGGTGTTCTATACCATCATCGAGTTCATTTTCGAACGAATTTACAGTAACATTACACATGAGTGACATGGGTCGAGGTCAGGTTGTCACTGAGTTACTATCCCGAGGCCGTACGAGCAGTTGGAATTCCTAGATCCCACTGCTATCTCACACTGGAACTGTACGATTACAATATCCAAAGCTATCTGAATTAGGGGCCTAAGTGGATTGCCGCTGATATGTTTAAAGTTCTGGACTAATACAGTTGCTGAGAATAGTGTATCAATCTGCAATGCGTAGGATTTGAAAGTTGGATGGACTATAGTCCTGGCTTCCTTAATGCATCACTCGCTGAACCCATAGCAACCGTGTATCAGCCTATAACCGAAAAGACGACTTTAAACAATTTCGATATCCAATAATATTGGATATCGAAATTGTTCCGATACTACTCAAAAGACATGGGAACGAAGTTCCGTTTTACAACTAGGGCTTATAGTAAGGAGAACGAGGTTAAACCATGGGACGAAGTTGCAGAGTTAGCCAGGTGCGTGGTGGATGGTGATTTAAGTCTGGCCAGAGCCGTATATTGAGAGAGTTGCGACATGGCGAGTACCGGTTTTTCTGATCACGTGGTCTATGGGCGCCATTTTGACTCCTCAAAAAGTTTTTCCCGCGACAGCAGGAACGTAAGGTACGTGCATGTTATAGCGTTAGTCCGAATGCTTCTTCCGTTCACAAACACATATGTAATTTGTCGCTAGTCATATAAAGGAATAACCTATTGTTCACAGCGACAAATTACATAATTATTCTAAAAATAGGAGTAGGAGACTGAACGGAAGTAGCATTCGGACTAACGACTAACGAATAATACTAGCTAAACCAACTTTAGTTCTAATCACCAGTGTTGAGTGCATGGTGTGTGACGTGTCGTATGCTGTGCAAGTACTAATTTTTCTCTAATCTAACGTTAGGGTAAAATGTCATTGTTGCTGTGCTTGGACATGTCAAAACAAGTCAGACTCAGAGAAAGGTTTTAAATTGTAAAAATTTCCGAGATATTCCAGAAGAAGGAAAGCCTGGAGTGGGAAGTTAACGTTAACTGACTCGGTGATAATGGCAACCAACGCCACGGCATTCCTGTTTGTGAACGTGAGGATATTTTCTTGTAGCCTAAATAGCCTAGTAAAAATACATTTGTGCACAGTCATGACAGCTGCACGTACTGAATTTAAATCTTACATAAACATTTTGCAACAGTACAATATTTTTTTTCTAAGGAGCCGTCGTTTTTATTGCTAATAAAAAGGGCAGAAAAGAACATGAAGAATGTTGAACCCAACCGCCACTATGCATAAGAGAGCAAGTGGGCATTGGTGTTAACACAATGTAGGCCTAATAGCATTCTTTCGCCTTTGTGAAATAAAAATGTTTTTGTTATGAAGTCTATTTGTTGGCAGTTGGTAAAGCAGTTAAGCACAGAAATGTATTCCTAGTGGCAAGTGCTACAATGCTAGCAACAGGTCATGTGAGACACTGACATTTATCGGAGAACACAGTTTGGCTGTATGTGGTTTAAGTTATTTTGAACATATTCATATTTTTCAAATTTGGTTGATGTGTTACCCACTGCGTTACTAATAAAAAGCACTTCAGGTTGACACAGGTCTCTTGGTAATGTGCAGTATCTGTACTTTGATCCAATAGTGCCGTTGTGGGTGGTTCGATTCCACTGGTGCTTTGTTCAGAACTTGTGAGGTACACTGACACAATGATAATGAAAAAAAAAGAGAAAAAAGTCTCAGCCATGAGAACATTAAGTCCAATGGCCTAGACCGCTTGACCATGGCACCCCATACACAATATTGATTGAATACTCAATGGGTTTACTCTTTCAACTAGTCTACTCATTTATTACTTTTTCTTAGACATTTCCAAACAGGGTAAAAATGTAAAAATAAAAATTCAATTGGATAATGTGTATGTAGAAGTTTTAAGGGAGTGTGCAACACTGGTAATTATCAAATTATTTAAAGCTTACTTGGTGTAAAGTTACTACAAGTATCAATCATCCTTTCTGAAGTGCATTATGTTAAAACATGTTAAATTATCCAAATGTACACCTAATAATATTTTGACAATAAGTTTCTATGTTTTTAAAAATTACAGCACCTCGATCCTCAAACATTTTTTCTATGGAAGCTGGGAAGATTAAAACCACCGTCAGGCTTTACACCAAGTAATTTTGAAATATCTAACTCCATTCTCCATGTACATGTACATCATAATAATAATAAAGATTTGTAGCGTGCACATCAGAGAGAAAAACAAAAATTGCAATCCTTTATCTCAGTGTCTTCATCTTAAAATAATAATCATGTATAAATATTTAGTTCAGATGATATATATATACCGTTTCTCAAAACCATACGTTATACACCAACTCTACACTATACATCAAGGCTACAGTATATCCTGCCAAAAGATGATGATGATCATTGTTAATTCAAACTTTGTTTTTTAGAAAATTGTACAATACATTTTCAGCTTAATAATAGACAACAGGGTGGCTATTGTCATGCTGATCATTTAATGCATATTTCAATGGTTAAATATTGTTACACCATCCTATTGAGATGATGTAACAATCACCATAGAAACAGCAGATCAATACAACACACCCACAACTGAGTTGTAACCCCTCAAGCTGAAATCTTTAAATTGTAGCTTCACAATGTGTGTATTGAAAATCCAAAGAGTCATTTTACATTTATTTTGTTCTTTATTTTGAATTGCAATCAGATTATAATAGTGACCAAATACCACTGATTCCCAAGACACATAAAAGGAATTTGTTTAAAGTAAAAGATAAAAAAATAAAAAGAGAAAATGGAGACAAAATATCCGGAACCAGGGATCATGCATTAGATACATCAAATTATCTGATAATTATTATAATGTTCAGGCCATTTCTTTTGAAAGTTTCAGACAGACACTAAATCAGTTGGTAAACATAATGGCTATATCAGGGGGAGGGGCATAATAATAATAATAATAATAATAATAATGTGTGGACTTATATAGCGCACGTATCCACCAACTAAGTGGTGCTCAAGGCGCATTGTTGTTTTTTTACGTGCATTACACAACACACAGGACCTACGGCTTTACGTCCCATCCGAAGGACGAAGCAATTATGGTTAAGTACCTTGCTCAAGGACACAAGTGTCACGACCGGGGCTCGAACCCACACCCTGCTGCTGGCAACACCAGAACTTGAGTTCGGTGCGCTAGACCGCTCGGCCACGACACTCCAGTAAATAGAGAAGAAAATAAAAGGTTATGTATCGATTAATGTTTTTTCTTTTGGTTTTAAAAACTGTGGGACTTCTAAGTATTTTTTAATGATTTTTGAATATTTTGTATTTAGCACTGTTTACTATGGGAGTTTATTTAGTGGGGTGCACCCTATAGATTCAAAATGGCGTCGTCCATGGTTTGTTTTGATGGTGGGATTTAAACGTGTGCTTTTGTTTACAGTATCAGTAAGGCTGATAATAAATGAAAAATCTGTACACATTAAATTTTCCCATTCAATATCCTTGTATTTCAGGTCTTTATTGGATGAATACAGTACTGTTACAACAAAAAGGTATGTGGAATTGTGAAATTAATACCATAGTCTGCATGTGCTCTTTTTCGGCTATTGAAATTGTGCATTATCATTGGAAGTTGGTTGTTATTTGTTTTCTTTAATTAGTGTTACATGTGTGTTGCATTAGTAAAATTCACAAAACTATTACAAGTAGTTGTTTCTAAAATAGTACTGGTTCAGGAATGCATGCATTAATAATGAAGGTTTTGAAATTGTGTACAACTGATTGTACCATAGGTAAAACTTGTAGCTTTGCATGGTGAGAATGATAAGTAAGACTAATTGCGGTGACACCATGTAAGAATCTCAATTGAGTAGTAATTAGTTCTGAAAAGAACTGGGGGTACAACTCGACGTTTCGATCAGTATGCTCTGATCGTCCTCAGGAGAAACTGATTGTACCATTCCCTGCCCCCTCTCCATCACCTATCAACTCTCTTTGCAAGGACCTGTATATACATGGGGGATGTATGCAGGGTTGGGGATGTTTCTTTCTCTTTGTGGTCTGTTTACCATGAAACAATTTACATTTTACATTTTCTTCTCAGCACATCAGGCCAACAAAAAAAAATTGTTGAGTTGCCCTCCAGTGAAAATATTTGAAGGGGTCGGTCGGTCGGGATTTTTTTTTATTTTTTTTTATATTTGTTTTTCTCCTTGACTTCATTTTAAGATTGAAATGCATTGGAACTGAAACCACATACTATGTTTTTCATTTGTATACCTATCAGCAAGGAATTTTGCTTCAGAATAAAAGTATCCCAAGCATTTTTGTTGTACTTTTCGCTGTGATTGACACAGCAAATTCATCCATATTGCGTGCAATGCTCAACATGCAACATGTGAGTGGCCATTCGATTTGAAAACATGTAGATCGAGTCGCAATCGTTGACACACGTACAGTGCGGGGAGCCAGTGCACAACGTGTGAGGGCCATTTGATTTGAAAACGTGTAGATTGAGTCGCAATCATTGACATACAAAACAGTGCGCGAAGCCAGTGGAAAACATGTGAGGGGCCATTCGATTGGAAAACGTGTAGATTTGAGTCGCAATCGTTGGCACACAGTGTGTGTGCGAAGGCAGTGCACCATGTGAGGGCCGGGGCCATTCGATTTGAAAACATGTACAGTCTTGGGTACCGGTAAATTTACCGGTAAAAAAAGTGGAAAATTTCACAAATCAAACGTATTATGTTTTATACAAAGAAAATTTGTAAGTTTCATAGGCCTATGAATGACGGGAAAAAAAAAAAAAAAAAAAAAAAAAAAAAAAAACCCGACCCGAGATTTCAGCACTTTTGGGTCGGTCGGTGGAGGGCAACTCAACATCTTTTTTTTTTTGGCCTAATGCCAAAATTAGTTTATTTAACACGTCAAATGTTTAATTATTAATTTTATCGAAAAACTTGCAACATTATTAAGAAATATATATCAGCAATGCGTAAGATTTGAAGGTTTGATGGTTTTGTCCCGGACTCCCAACTGCAGCAGCACACACCTCCTGGTCGAGGGTGTTGTTTTGTTTTGTTTTGTTTTGTTTTCCACCTGGGTATGTAGTCAAGTAAACAAGGTATCCCCCGGGGAGTGGTTGCCTATGGTGTGCGGTTTGTAGAGAAAGTCAGGTGCGTGAGTGAGCCAGATTGCGATATTTGTTTGTCAATAGACTAGAAGTGCAGATGTACACTAGCTCATAATTATGCATTTGTATTTTTAAACTAATTTTTAGGCTATTTTTGCCCAAAACAAATCCACGGTCGTGCAATACTATTGGACAGAAAGGCTTTGCTTGTGAATTAATGTTTAATTCAAAACAATTTAATGAAAGTCTGACTTTCACATGAGAGACGAGCATTCTAACGTCATTGAATAATTATTATCATCAAATAACAGTTTTAAAACAGCTTATATGAGATAATGGCAATGCTATACTGCTGACAAAAAGAAGAAACAACATCACGTCGTGACTTACTGTCCATACTGTGCAGCGCCCGCTAGCGGCAGATCCTGAGAAAAGAGCGATTGTCTGATGATGTTAATAAAAATATCAAAAAATGCATCCTGTACCAAGATGAGTAACATGAATACTGTACAATGTGTCCGTTGATGAAATGAAAACAGTCTGTCTTTCTAAAACCCTATCAAGCTGGGGGAAGGGCACAATGTCCCCAAATTATATTTTGTAAGACCCCTCTCATACCCAATTTGTTTTTAAAAACGGTCGTCTTTGGGATACAAACATCGCTAGCGGTGTGTCTTAACCCTATCAGGCCTAGGGGCGTGGCACAATATTTCCCCCACCCAACGGCGTAGCCAGGACTTTTTCAGTGGGGGAGGGGGGTCAGGGGGCATTGTGTTTCAGTGGGGGGGGGAAGGCAGGGGTATGGGGTTTCCCTTTTCTGTTTCTTTTTTTTTTTGGGGGGGCACTATCGGGATTTTTCGTGCGGGTGGTACCTGGGGGGGGCACTGGAAATTTGTGCACCCCCGTGGCTACGCCGCAGACCCCACGCAATGACATTTTTTTTAAATAATATCTCCAGAACGCTTTGTCCGATCACGCTGAATTTTGCTGACTTTTCCTAACTCTTCTTTGGGACACCCTCACGCAAAAATCAATGATAATGGGTGTTCATGGTTGCCATGTCAACCGTGTATTCTGAACAGGTCCAACTGATTTACCACTTTTTTGTAAAAAAAACTACTAGACTTTTGATACTTTTAAACATTTAATGTCTTTGGGGTTTGTTGTCAACTTTTAAACTCTGAACTGGACAATACCATGTCATGTGACCACTTCCAGTGCATTCTGGGAATCCAATATGGCCACCATTACGTTTAAATGCAATATGTTATATTTTGTCCCAAAAACATGATTTTTAAAGGTTTTTCAGGACCTTTTGCTAAGTGTATACATTTATGTCATCACTAGTACCATGGATGTTATTATATCTGCCTTTATTGTACTTTTGGTAAAAAAATCATAATTTTGGGTCAAACTCATTAAAAATTATGTTTTTGGGGGAAATGACCCAAATATTGCTTATAATGGAATTTAGATGTCAGATTTTTGCTTTTACTGAAGACACCATTTGTGCCAAATTTCATGGCCGTCGGATAAACATTAAGGAAGTTATTTGGAAAATACTATTGTTGACCAAAAATTACCACGGTGACCTATGGAAGTTTTCATGGCCTCATTAGATAGAAAAAGTTTCATGAAAATCGGCTGTTGAATACAGAAAATACGGAGTGGGGGGGGGGTTGACAATGAGCCCCTGCCCAGGTCTGAGAAGGAAAAAAACGCCCAGGCTTAATAGGGTTAACTCTGAAGTGCTCCCTCTGTTGATATAAAAGGATTCCCTACGCGTATTTGGTGCGTAGGAAGTACTGCTGTGGTGGAGTGGATGTGATTGGGGCGGGATATAGGCGAAGTTTGTCCAGTAGCCCAATTATCTCCATTGAGGGAGGGTGGAGAGGGTACATTATGTTGACATAAAAGAATCCCTACGCGTATACAGTGGGTTGGGGTGGAGTGGGGTGTGATTGGGGCGGGGTGGGGGTTGGCGTATTTTGTCCAGTATCCATATTTGCTCCACGCGGGGGGAGGGGGGGGGTAGGGAATTTGATTTTTAAGGCGAACTAAACAGGCATAGGGACTTGAAATAATGAGTTGGTAGACAGAGGGGCTAAAGGAACAAAAACAGGAATGAGGAGACGGATTCAACCCTAAGCTCCATTGATTATCCACTGATACTCAAGATTAATGTGACACTCACTCAATTGAAAAAGAACATTGACTCTTTGTTCGGTTCCTATCACTCAGTTTATTGCACGTCATTGGTCAACAGAACCAGATAATTTACAATACACACTACGGACCATGAAATATTGACTACAATGTTTCAAGTAGTAAAAAGCGTGTCCCTCCTTCAAACATTCAGTAGTCTATGTACGTTTACCATTATTGTTTTCAGTATTAACATTGAGACACAACTATGTATAGGACCAAACATTTGTTTTACGTTTCAATAATTGACTGGATACTTCAAACTCCCTTCACCCCAGTCTACACGCTTTATACTCGCTTGAACAAAGTCGAACATTTGTATGACCCATCACAGCTTTAAATTTACATTGCGGTATTTACAGGCAAAATGTTGAAAATAATTATGTTTTCTTTATCACTAAATTCTCTTGTGAATAATTATGCAGACCGTTCATATCATCAGAGACAAACAGATAGAACACATCAGTTTTCTTGTGCTTTCAACCCTCCTAGTGGGCATTAATCAGTAAACTTTACACTAACGCGTGAGTGGATGTATTGCAATACACACACACAAGTAACGGTGTCTAGAATGACTAAAAAATAATACAGGGTTTGCCCATGGTGTTTTTATGTTTGTTTCACTATTTACAAGTATATTTGGGCCCTAATATTTATAAAAAAATGTTGTGGGTGGGGGGTGGACGATGGGGAAGGAAATACACATACTGTACTAATTATTATAATTAACAGATGCTTTATTTACATTATTTACATCATTTACATGTAGCTCTCACGTGCATCAATAACATCCACACAACTAGATACATAAAAGCTGTTCTACAACCAACCAGTGGCCCAGCAATCATCAACAGTGTGTGTGTGTGTGCAAACTGGTGGTATATTTCAATACACCCACTCACTAAGCCATTCTTTGGTACAAAACAAAACACACACAGACCCTATGCAAACAGATCATTATGCGAGATTTCACATGTAACCCGATACACCTTCAACTCCAGCACACTCCTACATGCAGAGTGGGTCAAAGGTGACAAAGTCAAGTGGTGTCTGGTTTTTTGGTCGAGTATTAAAGGGGCAGTGCAAAAAAAAAAACTTTTTGAGAACTGGAGTACATCCGCTCCCTCCTAGGAGGGTTAAAACAATAAATCAGTACATTTTGCAGTCTGTAGATTTTCAATGAAAATTGCTTATAGACAAGATGCATGGGAATTATACAATTAACATTATACTATTAATTTCAATGTCAATCTCTGATTCTACTACATGCCGTGTGTCCACGGCTGCCCCAGTGACGATGTTCCATTGCCTCATAACTGAGTTTAAGTTTAATGACGAAATAAACATTGCTACATTATGTACATGTAGTATCTTATCAAACATTTTCGAATCACATGATTGTTTACTATTATCAGAGCTCTGCACGGGCGGCCTTCTGTTTTGGCGTTTTCACAAAGTGACGAATAAGTTTTGTAAGTAAATGGCTCATTAATACAATCTCTATGATAAATATATCCTCATTTCAAGTGATGTACTTCAGTAGCAAGTACAATGTGCAATATTGAATGTAAAAAGTTGTTGAAATTACAAATTCAATTATAAGCCGATTCTTCACTTCGTGAAAACAGTGACCACACATTACTATTTAATGTATGACAAAAGTCAGTGCAACTCCCATGTACACAAGAGAGATGAGTTACGCGAAAGAGTTAGTGTACCGATATATCTTTTAAGAAACATTTAAAAATATTTATATTTTAAATTGTATTATAAGGTAGTGCATCTCCCATAATCGTTGTAGATGTATTGTAACTAATACCGAATTAATAAAAAAAAAATTAATTACGCTCTCATTCTTTCCCTCGAAACAGTGACCCTGTTTCAATCTTAAAGAATTTGTTAATTTATCAATTTTGTATAAGGTTTTCAATTTTGAATTAAGTACTTTTAACTTTTAAATACATTTAACTAAAAGTGAAATATGAAAGTCGTAAAATATTATGTTGAACTATTATCCATCATAACCTAACACGACTACTGAATATCTTCAATGTTATTTAATTAAAAACAACATGTCCGTCCTCGGCTGAAAAGAATTCAAAACCCAACCCGTTTACCAACAAAATGTTTACTTTCATAAATTCTAAGCTGTCTTATTTCTAAGTTAATATAAATGTTTTCTTGCTTTATACAATTTGAAGGTGTAAGTATTTCATCGTCAAATTCTACCTGAGCACAGAACATTCATATTATGTGATGGATGGACCATGATTGGAGCCAAACTAATTTCATACGCGATAAGTTCCTTAATGATGTAAATTTCTTCTCGAAAAAAAAATCTAATTAAAGGGACAATATCATCACCATCAACAGGGCATGGAATCGGAGTGATAGTTTTAGATTAACTCAGTGATAGAAAATAATATCTCACGTGATAAGGTAATATAACTATTGCTGCTGAATAAATGAGCCAGGAATTTTCAGTCACAGTGTTCATCTTAAACTAGGACACCGATTCCATGCCCTGTTGAAAGTCTGCACTGATCATCACAATATTGTCAATTTAATAAATAAAACGGACAATCGATTTGCTTGTTTGTGTGTGGGTGTGTGTACTTATGTTTAAGATATCTCAAAACTTTTTCCGTGGAATCGGGTGAAATTTGCTGACTATGTTTCTACACAGACCAATCGATTAGATTTTGATGAAGATCCGATTTCAGAAAAGCGTATTTTTAGGACTATAACGTTTCTAACGTTAACGTTATCGCGGATCAGTGAGTTAATAAGTAGAAACGATAGGGGGCGCACTAATGTCCTGTTTACTTATAAACTAATGTTTTGTCAAGTTTCAAGAATCGTTGGTCGTTCAGCGTGGAATCTTTTTTTTATTTTGTATATATTTATTTTTTTGACAAAATTAGTACAGCATAATCAAATAGGGTCATTGACGACTTCTAGGATTTTTTTCTACCCAGCTCTACTTGGCGGAGGTTTGCGCTCTAAGAGGGCTTTTCTGGTAAATAGATTGTCTTCACAGCATTGAAGGGTTGTAATGTTTACAATTAGCGTACTGACGTCAGTGACGTGTGTATTATTATTTGTCATTGTGGAACCTACCATAAATTCATGTTGTTACATATTTACTGTATAACCTTGCTTCTATAAATATAATAGCAATGTTCTGCGGAAATTGTCGATAAAATAGCACAAAACACGGGTGACACGTGTTATACGTTATTTTGTTGTAATTTTGAAATTAAACATTGTGTTATCATACCAAACTTATACATGTAATTCCTCTGTAATTATTTTTGTGACTAAGTAAAGTTTTCTTATTTTTCTTGTTCTTAAATAAACAAGTGATAATTTATTCCAGCCCCGTTCCAGTAAATACCAAATGCTGAACTTACACGTCTGTTTCACGCATTTTCATACTCGACGCTTTGAGAGGATTGTTGTTATTCAACCAGTGCTTCCACACAATGCCTTTGGCACCCTGATCCTGCCCATCTGGGTAATAATGTCCATTTAAGTGAGAGGTCAAACAGGCATTAAACCACCAGGCTCCTTCACGGAATTGTGCACAATTTTCCTTACTGTTATCATTATCAGTATCCTTTGTTGTGAAGGGTTTTCCATTGTGATCCCGAAGAGAGTCACCAGCATTGCTGCTGACATCGTATTCACCATACGTAAGTGTGTAATTATCGCCAATGATTTCGAAATCCGTGTATTTCGCGAATGACGTATTTTCAGTCCAATCTGTGAGATCTATACGGAGGTCCCATGTCCCGTGTGATTTATCAGAGGTCAGACTCACCAAATTGTCATTGCCTAGCCAATGCTCCCCGCTTAGATCACCGAATCCAGCCTGGTACTGACTCCAATCGCGATAGAAGTCCACGCTGCCATCTTCTCTCCGCTGAAAAGTGATCCACCCGCCGCCATCAATGTCCATGTCGCAATAGACTTGGAGACCATCACTAAGTCCCTCTGGGTATATCTTGTAGACACCACTAGTACGGTAACCTGCCTCTAACATCGTCTTACAACTTCTGTAGCGATCTAAGGACATATCAGGCAATGCGAAGAGAGGTGTCTCTTCATTTGCATCGAAGTACATACTCCCTTGATCTTCAACGAAGGATTCAGGATGCTCAGCCCTCGTGGAATTGTTTAACTCACACAGTTTATTACCTTTAAAGAAGTTGAGTGACTTACAGTCCTTATCCATGTTACATTCTTGTCCACAGATGACGAAATGGGGGACAGTTTTCTTCACGTATGTAAAGTTCTTGAGGGCTCTGTTTCCTGCAGGGTGCAATTTGTGATCCAGTGATCCACACTGACTCCCAAAACTCATCACTTCAAGTATCATCGGTACTATAAACACTAAAATAATTTTGCAACCTAGAACACACATCCCGAGTACTTGCTGCATCATGATTCAATCAATGATTTAAAATGATTATTCAGAATGTTTTTGAAATCGACGGATGAAAATGTTCCAAGGCAAATCAAATAAAATGAGTAGAACTTGGCCAATCTGTTCCCATTTAATCAGTCATCGGTAGATCACTGTTAAATAGAATTCCGACTGTATAGCACACAGAACAATGTTGAAATGAACACTGACTTCGGCGTCGTCATAGAGTACGGAGATTGTCGTGTATACCAACGAACAATGTATGTAAAGAGATGATTGGTAGTACTGTACTAACTTATGAACGCCCATCACACAATTGGCCAATGCAATGAACATAACGTTCTGTGATTGGTCTGTATCCTCTCATTTCAGCACAGACGTCATACATGCGTAGCAGTATAATACGATTCCATGACGTCTTTCAATAAAACTTGAAATCCCCTTACGGTGGATCTTTTTGATTGGTCACTGACAAATGCCTCTTACACAAGGGCGTGAATTATTTATCAAAAGCCAGCAATCAATAATTGTACTGGTTTCATAAACGGCTCGCGTGCCCAGAATTATATGCAATAATTATACAGCTTAGTTCATAGACGAGTCTCGTATGGATTATACCAATACGATTATAGGCGGTTGTGTAATGCCGCATAACCATGAAGCTGTCGCCGTAGGATGCTGGTAATAATACTCTTGCTGGTAAATGTGACGAAAATGCCCCATACGTATGGATCATTTTCGTCAATCTTACCTTAATAATCATTACTGGTAGCTATTATGTTTTCGGTGACATTTTTTTAAGCTTCTCTTGATTATTTCTAAATATTTATGATGTGGATTGACTTGTGTGTAACTGTTGTTATTCACGTGAGGATGCTTTTCACACACTATGCTTATAAATATAGTTTGTGTAAATTCAAGGTGGCGGATTTCAGTATAAGTCAACGGCTATGATTGGTCCTAAGTTTGCAAATTATTATCTGTAAAATTAGTTTTATTTTGTATAAAGTTTTCCCATAATATAATTATATGTATTGATGAATCTTTTCATACTACAGAAATAAAGAGTACACTTTGTAAACTTATCCTCTGCTCAGTGTTTACAAAGTTTATGAATATTCATGAATGACCTAAAAAGAAATTTTATCAATGAAATCTCAATTATCGGCCTTAATTAGGACACAGTATTATTTAATTAACAAGATATTTTACTTAAATAGAAAGGGCAGATATTAAGTTATATTTCAGCTCATTTATTAGGAATTAAACTGTATAAATATGTGATTTAGAACTGATTTTGAACCTTGTAATTTAGACAACTTTTGCTTATGTTGAGAGATTGAGGGGGCATGGCTTAATTACTGTACGAAAAGGCGCGCAGTTTAAATGGTATAAATAGGGATAATTTTTAGATCGGAGTCAGTCTCTGTTGCTGATCTCTGACAGGTATGTGCTGTACTTAATATTTTGTGAAGTTTATTTATCAGAAATTTGGAGGAACTTTGAACTTGGCAAAGAGTTATTTAGTTGAAGTTACAAGTAAGAATAATCGATATGACCTTTGCCTCCACATGAATATTTCCTGAATTTACTTGATTTTTTCTAAGATAAAGTTTGGGGAGCTGGCGATTTGTCTAAAGTAAAATGTATCGCCAGTTGTGTAAATATTGAGCTGTATTACATTTTTGAGGAGCTAGACTAACCTTTGAGGAGCTGGTATAAAATCTCAGGGAGCTGTAATATTTGTTGGGGAGATGGAGAGCTGTACTAAATGTAAGGGGGCCGTTGCCCCTGTCAGTTTCGTGCGCCCTCGCGCGTCGCCAAAGCGTTTGTTATTGTATGTGCGTTCTTGTTTTTGCCTGTGTATTTGATATTGAAAGTTTTACATTTAATTATAATCTGCTTGTGTCCAAACACTTACTACACGTTCTATATTCACTGGTTTCGCGGGCTTTGGGGATAGCGTGACCTTTAACCTCAACGCTTGCACAACTCTTAACAGTTGTTGCAAGTTTTCAGAATAAAGCCGGATGTTACGCCGGGCACAAGTGGAGCCAGCCTTCAGAACCTGTGTGCTTTTGTTCGGCCTGGAAATGAGTATGCCCCTACCCTGACAGAGCCCCGTCCTCACAAGCGTAGTCGGCAGGATGATGGTGATGTAGCGTAAGAGTTTAAAGTAAATTTTTGTATAAATTTTGCAAAGAGTTGTTTTTTGTCTTCAAGTTTTTGAGGCCCAAGGATTGTGTATTTTAGTATTTGCTAAGCAGTAATTGAACTCTATAATATTCTAGTGCCTGTAATTTTACATCTTGCTTGTGCGTACGGGCTATCAACCGGTGACTGTTTGTTGGTTTAAAGAAACTGATTATTATTGTGGAGCATTTATAGGGTGAGGTTTTAAAGATTTTTCTGCGGTCTGCTATTTGTAGTGTTTAAGGAAAACATTAAGAGTATTTTTAGAGTATTTGTAGTGCATTTTTGGATATATGAAGGCAACTCTCGTGGTTCAGTCTTGGTAGAGTTTGGTAAGCTTGGGTTTAGTACATGTTTCATTGAATTTGTTGTTATTGTGGAATAAAGATATTATATAGTCTGTGTGTTGAGTTTATTGTATATCCATTATTTTAGAGTTAAATACAAGATTGACATATAATTTGCATATTGTCTATAAATATCAAGCCCTGTCATTTAAATTTAAAACTGGGCAAGCTATCAAAGGTGTTGACAATATGGTTAAATACATCAAAGTTAAAGGCCAAGGAGGAGTACGTAAATTTCCCCTGGATAAAGAAGATGGGCTTCTGCTTCTAAGCCTTCTACAGTCGGGTTATCCTGAAGCACAGGGTCTACTGTACCAAGAGGATGACAGCATGATGGTTGTACCGTCATATGGAGGTGAGGTCGGTCCACCTCCAGAAGGCTGGAGTGACTGTGTGTATGCTCCCATGATGCCAGAAACCCAACCAGCCGCTGATTCAAAGTCAAAGTTGGAGGACAAGTTGATTGAGCTGCTGTCAGAGCCTCGTACACAACTGGTGATGGCTCCAGAGAGGAAGATCACTCCTTTTGATGGAAAGGACGGGGAGGTTAGAGATTTCCTGTCAAGCATCAAAGATGCGTTCCAGCGTTACAGTATCCCAGTGGGCCAGAGGGGTCCTTCCTCAAGGACTACCTTCGTGGGGTTCCCAAGTTAGAAGTGAAAGCATTACTCGCTGATGGTCAATCTGTGGGGGAAGCTCTTGATTTCCTGAAGGATTCGTATGGAGAGAAGTTAGCTGTGGGCGAGCTGCAACGTCTCTTTCTTGAACGCAGGCAGCACCCAGGGGAAAATGTCCGAGACTTCGCTGTGGATTTGGAAAGACGCTTCCTTCGGCTGACCCGGAAAGATTCCAAGTTATATGCTAGCCCCAATTCAGCCTTGACGGAACAATTTATAGAGGGTCTCGGTGACACATATATGAGGAATACGTGCAGAGACATGTATGAGCGAGGCACCATAACCTCCTTTCGGGAACTTCGAGAGTATGGGATAAGACGAGAGGGGCAAGAAGAGGCTCGTGGACGTGCTGTTGATGCAACCCGGGTACAGCAGTCGACTATTCAACTGTCCAAGAGCAATTCCGAAGATATCCTGGGAGCGGTGAGGGAGATGAGTGAACTGGTGGTGCAGGCGGTTAGAGAGATCGCCAGACCCGCTGCTTGCTCCGCTCCTATGCCCCGCCCACGACAGAACCCACACCCATCAGATTTTCAGAACAGTGTATACCCAAGAACAGGACGATATGGTCCATGCTATTCGTGTGGATACAGCGGCCACTTTGCAAGAAACTGTCCGTACAAAGGTATGACTAGAGGTGGGGGAGTCGGACAACCTCAGATGCCCTACCCCCAGAGTGTTGGCAATGCCCCTGACCCCAATCCTGTGTCACGAAGAGATCGACAGCCGACAGCTAATGTGCAGTCACTGGTGTTAAACAGCAACCCTCCACTGTAGGGAGTCGTACAGTGGAGGTAGAGACATCAGGCTCAACAGGAATAGCAGATGTTAAGTTGCAGCCGAAAACTGTTGGAGAGTGTTTTTCGGTAGAAGTTATGTTTTCAAATATTCCAGTTGCCTGTCTTTTAGACACCGGGTCCCAGGTAACCACAGTTGGTGAGCAGTATTTCCGTCAACGATTGGAACCCATGGGGTTCAAGCTTCAAGACATCAAAGAACATTTTGCTCTAGTCTCTGCCAATGGGGCAACCATACCTTACATCGGATGCTTTGAGACAGATGTTTCTGCCGCTGGGCAAGTCATCTCGGGTGGTACTTGTAATTCGTGAGCAATATTCTACTTTGAGGGCTTGGGAGAAAGAGAAGGTCCATGGCATTCTGGGAATGAATGTCCTCCGGGAATGTTGGGAGGGCCTGATGTCTGTAGAATAATCCCCGCTAAAGAAAATCCCCTGGCCTACCCCCGCCCCAGTTTGACAGAAAGCAATGCAAAGGGTGGAAAGCAGACTGGTATTTGGAACAGAGAGTGGACAAGTCGGACAGGCGCATATGTGTGGACAGCCCCTGGTGCTCTCTGCTCGACAGGGGGTAGTTGTGGAAGCTAGGAGCCATGGTGGTCCAAATGGTGAGGCTTACGAGGTAGTGTTAACACCGGCAGTTGAAGGTAGCCTCCCATCGGGAGTAGTCATACCTCCATGCTTGGTACGGGTAGAGAAGGGAAGGTTCCCTGTGACTCTGTTCAATGAGGCGGATGCTGATATTGTGGTACCCAAGTCAACCCTGCTTGGCGATCTCCAGTTGGGATCACTTATTCAAGGCAAGGATGTTGTGTCAAAGGAGCCGTCATTGGAGGCTAAACAGGCAACTATTGCAGCAAACGGATCGGCAGACTCCATGGTCTTTGGTGTAGACGTTGATGAGACACTCCTCGACAACGAGCAGAGGGCCAAGGTTCTCTCTTTGCTGAGGGAACACAAAGAAGCATTTTCCAGCAGCAATCAAGATTTTGGATATACCGATACAATCAAACACTGCATCGATACCGGTGGAGCACACCCGATAAGACAGCGTCACAGGCCACTTCCACCCTCGCAATATAATGCCGTTCGAGATCATATAAGGGACCTACTACAGAAGCAAGTCATACGAGAAAGCACAAGCCCATGGGCCTCGCCGGTTGTGGTGGTCCAGAAAAAAGATGGAAATATCCGGCTTTGTGTCGACTATAGACAGCTAAACCAACTCACTCATAGAGACTCCTTTCCACTCCCGAGGATTGAAGAGTCTCTACAGGCACTAGGGGGAGCCAAGTATTTTTCAGTTTTGGATCTCACCAGCGGGTATTACCAAGTAGCTGTGCACCCTGGGGATGTGGAGAAAACTGCATTCACAGTGCCATTTGGTCTATATGAATATACCAGGATGCCCTTTGGCTTGTCAAACGCTCCGGCGACATTCCAGCGCCTCATGCAGCGGTGCCTTGGGGACCAATTCTACGACAATGTCCTTATCTACTTGGACGATATTATTGTCTATTCAGCTGATTTTGGCTCACACTTGGCACACCTTGGCTGGGTCTTTACAAGGCTTCAAGAACAGGGGCTCAAGCTGAAGCCCTCAAAGTGCCACCTCATACAGCAACAAGTGCGTTACCTTGGACACTTGGTTTCGAGCGATGGTGTTGCAGTTGATCCAGACAAGGTACAAGTTGTACACAACTGGCCGGAACCCAAGACTCTGAAGGATGTGCGCTCCTTTCTTGGGTTTACAGGATTTTCCCGTCGTTTTATCAAGGGATATGCCTCGATTGCTGAGCCTCTCTTTCAGCACTTGAAGGGCGATCGGATGGCCAAGAAAAAACATCGATTTCCAAATAGAGAGATCACATTTGGAGACCCTGCCAGGGCTGCCTTCAAAGCTCTTATCCAGTGTCTGACAGAGGCTCCTGTCCTGTCGTATGCCAACTTTTCGGAACCGTTTCGAGTGGAGACGGATGCTTGTGGCACGGGGCTCGGTGCTATACTCTTCCAAGATGATAGTGAAGGTAGACCACGAGTAATAGCATACGCTTCACGTACACTTAAGCCAGCTGAGCGCAGTGGCCGCTACAGCGCCTTTAAGCTTGAGTTGCTGGCCATAAAGTGGGCAGTGACCGAAGTATTTAAGGATTACCTCTTGGGCCACAAGTGTCGTATCATCACTAACCATCATCCACTGCAGTATCTGGAGAAAGCCAACTTGGGATGTGTCGAAATGCGGTGGGTTCAGCAACTGAGCTCATATGACTATGAACTCGTTTATCGATCGGATAAATGTAATCAAGCACCTGACGCCCTTTCGCGCTTACACACTCCACAAGATGACACGCTGACACAGAAGGACGCGCCTCAGTTGAGCATAGCAACGTCCGGGTGTATCAGAGCTTGTTTGACAGGCTACACACCTGGTACACCAGTGCCCATTGCCATCAGCCACCACATCGAAGCAAGCCGCATAGGTGGCATTGCTTGCTTGTCTGGTTACACTTTAGCACAGTTCCATAAACATCAACAAGAAGACCCGGTAGCCAGATAGAGAAGAACGACAAGATTGCTCTCGGGAGGTTTGTCAATATCTCAAAGATTGGGATCGGCTCTCGATGCGGGATGGTTGTTTATATCGCAGAGTAGTGTCGTCTTCTACCCAGCACCCACACTTCCAGTTGGTACTCCCTGCTAACCTCCGTGAAGAGGTACTTCTCAAGTTTCACGATGAGTCAGGTCACTTCGGAACGAAACGTACCTTTCAGCTCTTGTGGACACGGTTTCACTGGAATAACATGTATCGAGCTGAGAAAGAGTGGTGCTCAAGGTGCCGAAGATGCGCTGTGAGTAAACCACCTGTTCATCAAACAAAGCCACCATTCTCAATGCTGTCAGCATCTGCTCCCATAGAGGCGATTGCCATGGACTTCACAACACTGGAGGCCTCTGATGATGGCTATGAGAATGTCTTGGTAGTAACAGATGTCCATACAAAGTACTCATGGACCATACCAACCAAGGACCAACGTGCCATCACTGTCGCTCAAGCCCTCTTGGAGAACATTTTCCTCCCGTTCGGTTGCCCCCTTCGCTTGCATTCTGACCAAGGGCGCAATTTTGAGTCTAACATTGTTCGTCAACTTTGCGACTTGTATGGAATCCAGCGAAGTCACACTTGCCCTTATCACCCTGCAGGAAACGGACAATGCGAGCGTTTCAACAGAACGCTCCATAATATGTTGGCTGCGCTACCAAAGGAGAAGACGAAGAGGTGGCCCGAGTGCCTACCCACCCTTGTTTACGCATACAACAATTCCCAGCATTCGACTACGGGCGTTGAGCCTTTCTTTCTCATGTTTGGACGAAATGGGCGCTTCCCACAGGATTTGGTCTTAGGCGGGGAAGCCCGCCAAGGAAAACGTCGGCCCCTTGAGTCTTACGTCCAGGGACACCAAAAGGCACTCAAGGAAGCCAGGAAGATTGCTTATCGCAATTCTCAACTTGCAGCGGCAGCCAGACAGGCACGGCGGGCACGTGACGTCTTTGATAAGCCACTTGAAGTAGGTCACTATGTCCTCGTTCGTCAGCACGGACTAAGGGGTCGGGCCAAGATAGCAGACCATTGGGAAGACGAATCATACCTGGTAGTGAAACGACCATTCCCAGACCAGCCAGTGTATGTTGTTCGTAGCCACCTTGGTAAAGAGAAGGTCCTTCATAGAACAGCTCTCAAACATTGTCCTTGGATCAGAGAAGGTGAAGTTCCCCACAGTGATACGGAGGTGTCTTCCTCATTCCCATCCAGTGATGACTCAGACTCACCCAGCGCTCCTCGAAGCTATGTCCTGCAACCTTTGCCCCACACTGATCCGGATGGAGATGTTGGCTCGCCGCTTGATAGTTCAGGCCCACTAAAGGCTATGACTTGTCCGTCCGACACAGTAGCGTTGCAGTCTGATCCGTCAGATGTTGTTCAGATATTGTAGGTTGAAGCCTAGTATCACTTACGTATTTTTAAGCAGATATCTTGAGGCTAAGGGCCTAGTATTAAATAAGGTTTATAGGCGACTGGAATATATTACCTGGAAACTGGAAATCATTCCTCAGACAGCATTATCTTTGTTTACTGGTTTGATAATTATTGGGGAGCTAAGTGTAAAATAGAGTTGCTAAAGTATTCATTTAAAACATTTTGTTCTCTTCCGTTGAATGTTAAAATATCTGTGTGTAGAGTGACTTATTCTAGACAGAAGTGTTTCTTTTATCCGGTCATATATTTTGACAGCGAGCCCACGTCTACTAACTAGAAATACTAAACCGGTGAGGTGGAACTCCGGGGGTTTAGGCCTGTAAATTTTCCGCCTGGTGGCATCGCTATCGTGCCTGACATCCCTGATAGTATACACCACGTACGAATTTGGTGCCAATGCATAATGAATTGGCCTTCTTTGATTTTGACCAATCAGAACTACATGCATCTACATAAAGTCGTATATTTAGATGAGCAAAACAAGTCGCTTTGTGGTGGTCTTTTTAACGTGCGTGGTGTTTCTATAGGCTTATCTAGGATGCTGCGTGCGCACTGTCTCAGCAGGGTGCACCCCACTAAAAACAGTGAGGAATTCATGCGCCGAGCTGTTTTTCATAAAGTGTATGTCCTCATAATTCCTCCCTAATTTGCCATAGTGACCAATCCCAAATTAAGTTGGCATAGTGACCAATGCGGTATTGGTCACTTTGCCAAAGTACAAAAATAGCTAGTGAGAGCATTCGTCATTTGAATGCATGCTCTATCTCCAAAACTATGGATGTGATTAGATACAATGGTAGGTCTCTTCCTGAATGTACTAATGGGCGGGAAAAGTCGGATTGGTCACTATGGCAAATTAGGACTAATTTTATGAAAAACAAACATTTGAGGCTCATACATTTAATGGATTGTGTACAAATGGCACAATATCATAACCTGGGATCCTTGACTTCCAATTTTGAGTTTTTTGGATACACTAGACCCTGAAAAAGTGGTCCTAATTTAATTTCAAGCGTAAGGCCTTTTTCCAAAATGGCTGCTTTTCAGTGTGGTCGTTTTCAGTACAGAGGGTAGTTTCCATTGCGATGATAATAACTCGATGGAAACCTGGACTATCCACAATAAACTGAAAATAAAATAAAAGGTGATATATCCATCAATATTTTTTCTTTTGGTTTTAAAAACTGTCCGACTGTACGATTTTTTAAAATGATTTTTGAATATTTTGTATTTAGTACTGTTTATTATGGGAGTTTATTTAGTGGTGTGCACCCACCAAGGCTTCATTCTCCTCCGCTTCAATCGACGTTTCCAACAATACCCTTGTGTAAAATTATCCTCGAGCATCACTAATAGCTCACAAGGATATTTTGTACGCAGTAATTACCGCTCTCGCTGAATGACACTGAACGAAACCCTCGTTATTGTGCTCACTCGATGTACAATGACTTTCATAGCTAATAACAGCTGTATCGGTAAGTAGTAGCTAGGTACAACATCAACAACAGATCAACGGCGGCGGAGGAATTTTATATTCACTTTAATTTTTTTTGGTCAAATAGAAAGGAATACATGTCTCAAACTATTCCTGTAATTAGCATGTGATGATATAATATCAATATGATAAAACTATATTATTTCACTGACCTTATACGTGTTTACTTCAAATGAATCAAACGAGGGTTTAACCAAATGTAAACATTAACACAAGAATAACTGTATTAAAACAATATTAAAAGTTAAGCAATCTACAATAAAATTAAAGTAAACAAATAAAAGCAGTAAACAAAAGAAAAAAAATCAGAGGATAACATTTAAAACATAAGATTTTAAATGTCAAAAGTAAAAAGGAAATGGTAGAAAGTGTAAAACTGATCTAGTTTTAAATTGAAAACATAAAACTCAATAAAGATATAAAATTTAAAACAATGGTAATTAAGGTAAACAAGCGTAAAACAAAAGAGTTTAAGATGCAAGAAACAAGCACGGTAAAAAAACAAAGGAATTAACACCATAGACAATGAAGGAGGGGCAAAGAGCAAAATAAACTGCAGCATTAGAAAATTCATCTCAAAAACATTTTTAAATGTAAAAGTATTTCTAATAGAGATATCTCTATTAAAAATTGAGATCTCTATTAACCCTAACCTTCCCAAATCCTCCAAAATCCTCTTTGCTATTAGTGAAGGATTTTGAAGGATTGAGGTTACATGCTACATGCTTTTTGCTACAGTGAAGGATTTTGGAGGATTAAGGTTATTAGGCATACTTGCCTTTCCATGGTACATGTACATCCATGTTTGTTGTAGTGATTGCAAGGTCAGTGGACACTGTTTATTGCTCCATGCATGCAGGGAGGGTCCCTGGCCATGTACATGTATCATAGATTAGAAACACATGTGTGCATACATGTCATGTGCTTGCTTTACTACTGAAGGATTTTGGAAGATTCAGGTTATGTGTATTAAAAGCAATTGCGCCTAGGGATTTAGGGTTAATATTAGAGATATCTCTATTAAAAATTTAGATATCTTTATTTCTTTAATGGAGATATCTCTTTTTAATATAAAATTTTAATTTTGCACGCTATAGAATCAGATCATGCACGTAACACAACAACTCATGATCCTTCCAGATGCTCAATGTGTCCCCTGCTTGATGGCTTCTGGGTCTGGAACAAATGAGCTGTAATATGGCACAAATGCCGGTTTTTACTTCACGCGAGATGAATTGTTTCCATTGCAGCGAAGATAATCAAGATATCAGAACGGATATCAGAACACAAAGGATACTTTTTATACCGCCTACAATAAGCTTTACTTATTTAAAATACACATCGTGTCCTGATAATCATACTTTCCTTGGCATTTTAGAAGTCAAGACGCGGTCCGACATTCAGGATAGTATACACTACGCACAAATTTGGTAGAGAAATGCTAATGCATATTTAATTAGCCTTTGATTTTGACCAATAAGAAAACAGAACTACACGCATCTACATAAAGTTGCCTGCATAATCGCTGATGGAACAAAATGACCTGTAATATTGCCGGTTCATGATTCAAACAGTTTGAAATATGCGCAGCCTTTGCGAATCATTTGCGTTAATATCAGGTGTTGACGCCATATTTCGCTTCTCGTGACGCATGATTCGGCCTTTAGACTAGAACTGGGTCATGATAAATGCAACCAGAATATAGAAGGGACAGCTAGAAGGATCGAAAGTTGCATGAGGGCCATTTGGTTTTCCTACGACTACACGCCCATCGCTCCGGAACAACGCTGCATCAATATGCATCAATAATTTGAGGAGGATATTAATTGTAGCCTTAATTGTCGTAACAAAAACCAAAAAAAATAATAAAAAATAAAAAAATAAAAAATATATAAAAAAAATATTAAGAGGTCTATGAAACAGTGTAAACAATAAAGTATGGCTATTGGGGAATATATTTGCCCTTTGTCCATTTTGTCTGCGTCCGTTTGTACAATTAAAAAAATAAACTCTAAATTTAGGGGGGCGCCACACTCCTCCCATTTCTCCATAAAACATCAAATCTGTAACGTATACCTGGGAGATTTTAGCACTAGCCCTTGTTTACGTGTCACTCTGTGTCATGCTTTTAAGAAGTTCAAGCAAAGCTACAAGTCTTACTTAAGTACATGTTTATGATATAAATCGTGAGTACTGTCGACTGTTTTATTACCTAGTGGCAACAATGTTGGCCAACAATAATGGGTTAAAAAGGCATGCTAGTAAACAATGAAAACCTTTGTTTGCTTTGTTCTCTGCCCGGGGTACGTCACGAATAACGCCACCTCGCGTCGTGCAAAATTTGAAACATTATTTAAAGTTTAATTAAAATGTAAAAATCCACTCAAGACACAAAACAAACTTTAAATTGTTTTTTATTCATAACAACTGATAAAATAACAGCAAGAAATAAATTAAGACAAAAACACACTTCATAGACCCTTTAAAGTAAAGAAAATCCACAAACAGTTGACGATATAACACAAAGGATACTTTGTTTACAAAGTACTGCATGCCTCAAATAATCTTTACTTAATTTCGTGCACAAATCGTGTCGTAAATTATATTGTCCTTGCCATTTTATAGTGAAGGCGCTTGCGACATTCCGGATACACTGTAAAAATGGTATTTAGAATTTAAACACACGCAAATTTAGGAATGCGTTTAAGTGCTAAATGGCCATCCTCTGTACATGTCACAAAGCTAAACGTGCTTAGATTTTTGACACCTGTTTGTATGGTTTTTAGCATTCAAATACGCATCACAGAAAGGCACAATCTAAACATGTTTTAGGCTAAACAAAACTACACTTGCATAATTTTAAATTAGTTGGTCAACATAAAGTTGTATGAGAAATATTATATAAAAAGTGTATGAGCAGAACGCGCTGGTGAATACTATGTGATGGGCAAGCCGCTTTGCCCTGGTCTTTTTTCGTGCGTGGTATCTTGGATGCCGCGCGCATTGCTTAAACACAATCGTCTCCACAGCTTTGAAAGAAATTGATCAACGTTTTCAACATTAGCCTTGTGTCAAATTGAGCTCTTGTTTCGCTAATGGCTCGCAAGGAGATTTTATACGCAGTAATTACCTCCCTTGTACGCGGTAATTACTGCTCATTTCCGCTCGGCGGCATTGAATTAAATTGTGGTTGTTTTTTTTTGCTCTATCAGACTATCGATCAACATAGACTTGGTATAGCCTCCTGTAGAGGGACGCACCGCTGGAAGCGCCGCCATAATAAGTTCACGAATCGCCGCTTGTGTCAGTTCATCCAAATTTCTGCCCTTCCACTTTCTGCCGCCTTGTCCACCCAGCGCAGTTTGGGGGCGTACTCTGCCATGTCCCGTACCCATAAGCAGTAACTGCGCAGGGCAGATCCACCTGTTTCATTTACGTGACCTCACCACATATCTTTCCACCCGTAAAACACCAACATCCTCATAATCATCTCTGCCAGCCTTTCGTTCGTGACAACGTCTGACCAGTCTATACCTATCAGACTGAAGGAGACAAAATAGTGAACAATATAATCATTATTATTGAACTGGTAGTTGTATCGGATGGGTATTGCCAACAACATTTATAACGAATGATCTCCAGGGGAAAACAATCCTACTAATTAAAGAAATAAGTAGGTAGCTAGGTAGATAGGTAGAGATAAATAAATTTTCCATGAAAATTGACGTAAACATTTAGGTCTTGTGTGTCCCTCCAGAGCCACCATAATTAAGTACCCTGCTGTGATTGGTTTGTATCCTCTCATTTCAGCACGGACGTCATGCATGCGTAGGAGTATCATACGATGTCACGACGTCTTTCAATAACACTCAGTTGCTGGCTATTCATTTGATATCCCATTACGGTGGAACAATGAGATTGGTCATACAATCAAGGGGGTATTTTTTATCAAAACCCAACAATCAATACTTGTCAAAATTTCATAAATGCATCGCGTGCCCAGAGTCATATGCAATATGCCCTATAATTTCATATATAAGTCTCGTACAGATTATACCAATACGATTATATAGGAGGTCGTGTAATAATGCCGTATCACCTTGACACTGCAGTAGGTGGGAGGATATTGTCAAGAACGAGTTAATTTCGGGTGATTGTGATCACGAATGTGATCACGTTCGTGATGCCGCATCAACAGTAGAACTGAAGGATTCTACCAAGCCACCTTGATCAATTTAAAATTGCAGTGACTTGTAATCACATTATAGCGAAGTCACTTCTGGCATTTTGACGTCTGAAATTATGAATCCATTACCAAGGTTTACCGGCAAGACCACAAGAAATAACAATTGTGTATTAGAAAACATATTTCAAAGTCACCGTACACTATTAGTAGGATTGGCAAAACTTCTTCGAAAAATTGTTTACTTTCTTTGAAAATGTACCACATGTGATTTTCAAAATTTTACAGAAATTTTCGACTGTTTTAGTGTTAGTTGGATTAAGCTGGTTATTTTTTAATTGTAAACAATTTTTTTGTCCATGAAGGACAACAATTCAAATGGGAATATTTTGATTAATTTTACTAAAATGATAGCACCTTTTGTGTTCAAAGTTAGTTTAAATTAAATACGTGATTACATGTGTTTCTTGTTATTACTACTAGTGTAAATGGGCTGTAACGCCAAAACAATGTATACACGATTAGGTTCATGTTCGTTAATGTGAATTAATCTTGCGTCGAACAACAAAGTAAAAATGCATATATTGTTAAATTTATTCAAACGTGGAATTTGTTTGACTTTGGTTGACCATAATACATTTATCTTATAGAAGCCTAACTATTAAAGATAACATGAGCTGAACACAGGAATTATATAGCATATAGTATGTCTAACCATGTATCTTCAATATGCAAAACCATTAACTTTCATTTAAGAAATCTGTCGCAAGTTCGTATCTTTATTGATGAAATCACTTGTCATCATGCAGTCCGTTCTCTGGTCACAGCACGTTTGGACTATGCAAATTCACTTCTCCAAGGATCCTCTAGCAAAGAGATCAAACGTCTTCAACGGCTTCAAAATCGTGCTGCAAAATTAATTTTCAAGGCTAAAAAGTATGACCATGTGTCCCCTCTCCTACGACAGCTTCACTGGCTTCCCGTTCAAGACCGGATTGATTTCAAAACATTGACTATTGCCTATAAATGTGTTACTGACTCTGCGCCATCCTATCTCTGTGAGCTTATTACACCATACCAACCTAACCACAGTGGACTCCGTTCAAATTCTGATTCCCGAATCTTCTAAAAGCCAATTACACATTTAACTGCGGCTAACAAGGGTTTCTATACTGCTGCACCCAGCATTTGGAATGAACTACCATCTGGTATCCGTCATGCTTCTTCATTGAGTCAATTTACAACATCTCTCAAGACTCATTTATTTTAGGCACTGTGTATTTTTAAATTGTACTTGTATCTCACTTTAAAGCGCTGTGATACCGTTTGTGTAAGAGCGCTATATAAATGCCTTCATTGTATTGTATTGTATTGTATTGTATTGTATAACCTTAATTGCTATTCCATTTTCAATTAACATATTGAATTACCCAAACCTGGGCTGTTTGTAATTGGTATAGGCTCCCAGTGGCTGCTGTTAATGCAAACATTGTGTAAGGGTTTTCAGAGAGAAACAATGCCAGTAACATGGATGGAGCCACCCGTCTCTCTCAGGAACAAATAAGTAATCAACATCCAGGGGCGTAGCGAGGACATAGTCTTTGATGGAGGTCGTGTGGAAGCCCATTTGCCGACTGACTTCATCGGTGGAAAACACTGAACACCTTCAAACCGCTGGACGAGGATAGTAGTAGTGAGAAAAATGGGGGATGGGGTAGTCTTGAGAAAAATCTCCGAAGGACGTGATTACAAACGTTCCCCAGAATTTAAATGTAAATTACCTCCTGCAGACAAACTGGCCTGCTTCGATGACTTGATTTGGTGGTTTATTTTACGACTGATGTTTGTTTTGCCGTTGGCTAGGGTCCTGTCAAAATTACCATTGCAATAAAACGGCATCAAGCATATTTTGACAAATCACCTCACACCACAAATCCTTTTTAGTTAAAAAAGAGTTAAAACAAATATATAATTAATACAAATTATAGAAACCTATGAAAAACAAAATGCTTGGATTTAATTCGTCATATTTCAGTGTTTTGTTTTCGGTATAGTTAATCATACAAGACTCCCAACTGCAGCACACACCTCCTGGTCGAGGGTGTTGTTTTATTTTGTTTTGTTTTGTTTTTCACCAGGGTATATAGTCAAGAAAACAATGTATCCCCCGGGGACGTGGTTGCCTATGGTGTGCGGTTTGTAGAGAAAGTCAGGTGCGTGGGTGAGCCAGATTGCGATATTTGTTTGTCAACAGACTACAATTGCAAATGTACACTAGCTCACATGCATTTGTATTTTACAACTAATTTTTTGGCTATTTTTGCCCAAAACAAACCTACGGTCGTGGAATACTATTGTACAGAAAGGCTTTGCTTGTGAATTAATGTTTAATTCAAAACAATTTAATGAAAGTCTGACTTTCACATGAGAGACGAGCATTCTAACGTCATTGAATAATTATTATCATCAAATAACAGTTTTAAAAACAGCTTATATGAGATAATGGCAATGCTATACTGCTGACAAAAAGAAGAAACAACATCACGTCGTGACTTACTGTCCATACTGTGCAGCGCCCTCTAGCGGCATATTGTGAGAAAAGAGCGATTGTTTGACGATGTTAATAAAAATATCAAAAAATGCATCCTGTACCAAGACGAGTAAAAGAATACTGTACGATGTGTCCATTGATGAAATGAAAACAGTCTGTCTTTCTAAAAACCCTATAAAGCCGTGGGGGGGGGGGGGCACAATGTCCCCAAATGATATTTTGTAAGACCCCTCTCATACCCAAATCAATAATATAGGGAGTTCATAGTTGACATCGAAAAATATATATCATTTGTTTTTAAAAATGGTCGTCTTTGGGATACAAACATCGCTAGCGGTGTGTCTTAACCCTATCAGGCCAAGGGACTGTTTCAGTGGGGGAGGGGGAAGGGCAGGGGGCATTGTGTTTCAGTGGGGAGCCCATGGAGTATGTTTTTTTTTCCTTTTCTGTTTCTTTTCTTTTTTGGGGGCACTATTGGGATTTTTCGTGGGGGTGGTACCTGGGGGGGCACTGGAAATTTGTGCACCCCCCCCCCCCACCGTGGGTACGCCGCAGACCCCACGCAATGACATTTTTTTAAATAATATCTCCAGAACGCTTTGTCCGATCACGCTGAATTTTGCTGACTTTTCCTAACTCTTCTTTGGGACACCCTCACGCAAAAATCAATGATAATGGGTATCCATGGTTGCCATGGCAACCGTGTATTTTGAACAGGTCCAACTGAATTACCACTTTTTTGTAAAAAAAAAAAAACTACTAGACTTTTGATACTTTTAATGTGTTTTTGGGTTTGTTGTCAACTTTTAAACTTTGAACTGGATAATACCATGTCATGTGACCACTTCCAGTGCATTCTGGGAATCCAATATGGCCGCCATTACGTATAAATGCAATATGTTATATTTTGTCCCAAAAACATCATTTATAAAGGTTTTTCAAAACCTTTTGCTAAGTGTATACATTTATGTCATCACTAGTACCATGGATGTTATTATATCTGCCTTTATTTTACTTTTGGTTAAAAAATCTAAATTTTGGGTCAAACTCTTTAAACATTTTGGGGAAATGACCAAAAATATTGCTTATAACGGAATTTAGATTTCAGATTGTTGCTTTTACTGAAGACACCATTTGTGCCAAATTTCATGGCCGTCAGATAAACATTAAGGAAGTTATTTGGAAAATACTATTGTTGACCAAAAATTACCAAGGTGACCTATGACAATTTTCATAGCCTCATTAGATGGCTGTTGAATACAGAAGTGGGGTGGGGGCACAATAAGCCCCTGCCCAGGTCTGAGAAGGAAAAAAACCGCCCAGGCTTAATAGGGTTAATTCTAAAGCGCTTCCTCTGTTGATATAAAAGGATTACCTACGCGTACTTGGTGCGTAGGAAGTACTGTTGGGATGGAGTGGATGTGATTCGGGAGGATGTAGGCTAATGTTGTCCAGTAGCCCAATTATCTCGATGGGGGGGGGGGGGGGGGAGACATTATGTTGACATAAAGCAATCCCTACGCGTATTCAGTGGATCGGGGTGGCAGAGTCGGGTGTGACTCGGGCGGGGTGGGGCTTTGGCGTATTTTGTCCAGTATCCAAATTTGTTCCACGCGGGGGGGGGGGGGGTAGGGAATTTTATTTTTATGGCGAACTAAACAGGCATAGGGACTTGAAATAATGAGTGGGTAGACAGATGGCTTAAAGGGACTTAAACAGGAATGAGGAGACGGATTTAATCCTAAGCTCCATTGATTATCCACTGATACTCAAGATTAATGTGACACTCACTCAACTGAAAAAGAACATTGACTCTATGTTCGGTTCCTATGACTCAGTTTTATTGCACGTCATTGGTCAACAGAACCAGTTAATTTACAATACACACTACGTACGGACCATCAAACATTGACTACATGTTTCAAGTAGTAAAAAGCGTGTCCCTCCTTCAAACATTCAGTAGTCTATGTATGTTTACCATTATTGTTTTTAGTATTAACAATGAGACAAAACTATGCATAGGACCAGACATTTGTTTTACGTTTCAATAATTTGAAATACTTCAAACTCCCTTCACCCCAGTCTACACGCTTTATACTCGCTTGAACAAAGTCGAACATTTGTATGACCCATCACAGCTTTAAATTTACATTGCGGTATTTACAGGCAAAATGTTTAAAAATAATTATGTTCTCTTTTAAAACTCTAAAATCCATTGTCAATAATGATGCAGACCGTTCATTCATCAGAGACAAACAAAGGGGTCTGTAAATAGAACACATCGGTGTTTAAGGTGCTTTCTCATAAACAATAATTCAGTACATTTCGCAGTCTGCAGATTTTCAATAAACATTGCTTATTAACAAGAGACTTGAGTGCAATTATACAATTAAAACTATACTATTAATTTCAATGTGAATCTCGTATTCTACTCCATGCTGTGTGTTCACGGCTGCCCCAGTGACGATGTTCCATTGACTCAAAACTAAGTTTAAGTTTAATTACGAAATAAGCATTGCTATATTATGAATCATTAGTTTATGTACATGTAGTAGCAATAATATTTTCAAACCTTTCCTAATCGCATGATACATTGTTTGCTATATAGTGATTTGCACGCGTGGTCTTTTTTTCCCTCAAGAAGTGACGAACATTAATTACAATCCCTATGATAACGATATCTTCATTTCAAGTACTTTAATTTATTTACTTTTGTACCAAGCAAGTCTTTGTAGTTCAAAACAGTTCATCTTTAAAGGCGTTTTATTTCAAAGCAAACATTGATTCGCATTTCGTGAAAACGGTGACGATTTGTATCCACAGAAAACACAAACTAAAAGGTAAATATTTATGACAAAAGATATTTTCGATAGAGCGCAGTTTATATACATCAGCATTTTGTTTTACTTGTTATTTCTTTGTTTCTCAAACATTTAAATGTAAAGAATAGGTGTCATTTTGTGTTTCTTCTTAGAATCGGCCTATAATCGCAACAAGTCAAGGCATTATCATTGTATAAAAAATAAATGAATTATGCGAAAATAAATGTCGATTTATCTTATAAGAAACGCTAATAATATCTTATTTAATTTTTTTTTAATAGTTAGTGCATATCCAGATGAAGTGTGTGTGTGTTATGTACATTATGTTAGTATACATTTTGAACTAATACCGCTTTAATAAATATAGATTAATTCGTCCCTAATTTGCCATAGTGACCAATCCTGAATTAAGTTGGCATAGTGACCAATGCGGTATTGGTCACTTTGCCAAATTACAAAAATAGCCAGTTAGAGCATTCGTCATTTGAATGCATGCTCTATCTCCAAAACTATAAGGAATACATGCATGTGGATTAAATACAATGGTAGGTCTCTTCCTGAATGTACTAATGGGTTGGATTGGTCACTATGGCAAATCAGGGACGAATTACGCCCACATTCTTTCCTTCCAGAAAGTGATTTTTAGAATTTCATCTAATTTTTGTTAGGTTTTCAATTTTGTTTTAAATACCTATATATTTAACTAAAATGCACATAAAAAAGTCGAATAATATTATGATGAACAAATTATACAATATAACCTAACAAAACTACTGAATATATTCAATATTATTTAATGAAAAACAATAATGTCTGTCCTTGGCTGAAAACACAATTAAAAAATCCAACCCTTTTACTAACAATAGTGTTGACTGAGGCAATGAGTATTGTGTGTTCAGATGGTTGAAGTCATGGTGATCGGTTGGTCTTGCTCGTTCTATCACAAATATCCATAAAGTGTTCTTAACTGATGTGTGATATTGATCTAAGATGTCTTATTTTTTTTTTTTTTTTCTTGCTTGATACGATTTGAAGGTGTAAGTTTTTCATTATTAATTCAACCTGAGCACAGAACAATAATCTTATGTGATGGATTAATTGTGATTGAAATCAAACTAATTTCGTAAGCAATATATACCTTAATGATGTGTTTTTGTTCTAGAAAAATAAGTAAATTAATTAATAAATAAAACATATATCGATTTGCTTGTTCGTGTGTACAAAACCGCTAAAAAAATACGTTAATAGTTCTTATTGACAGCGGTGATACATTGTTCCTGTATAGAGCATTGAAGGGTTGTAATGTTTACAATTAACATCCCGATGCGTGCTATTTAGCATTTCTCAGTTAGTGATAACAATGTTTACATGAAATATCTCAGTTGAAAGTAAGTAACATTACAAAACTCCCAAATCAGCAGTTTATCGATTGAACCAATTCTTAAAAGGTAAATTATTGCTTACACAATTCACAACATTAAGTCCACTAAAGCTAAATCATAAATAAATCATATTGAGCAAATATTGTGTAACATTTAATACATAATCTCTGCCTAATCGCATTGGAGAAACAATAAACATAAATTAAGGTTCAGCCACAATAATTAAATTATTGTAATAAATCAATTATAATTCCGCCTAAAAGATGTATTGCCTGTGTCTACCGGGAATTTTGTTTCAATTTGAGTATTGCTTATTTTCTTTTAGAAAGGAAAACAAATACTTACAAATTTGACATTTCAAAAACGTTGGTTTAACATTAAAAATGTGTGAACATTAAAATAGGATTGGACCCACCATAAATTCAGGTTAGTAAATTTTTACTATTGTTTCTGTTTAACTGTCATTCTAAAGTAAAATAGCAATACTCTGATAAAAGAAATTGCCGTAAAAATCCCTCCAAACACGGGCGTAAATACATCATAAAGTATGTGATATAAGATTATCCTTCAGTATATGTGACTCAGTAGTTTTCTTAGTTTTGTTGTGATTAAACAAACAATTGATAATTTCATAATAATAATTGATAATAATAATAATAATGTACACTTATATAGCGCACGTATCCACCAAACTGGTGCTCAAGGCGCATTACATTATTACCCCTGCTCATCAGGTGTATAAATCATTCCTAAAACCATCTCAGCTCCCTGGGGAGTATACAGCGCAATTGCTGCCATTACAGCGCATATGGGCTAATATGGGCTAATATGGGCTAATGTTGTACTTACATGTCTGTTTCACGCATTTTCATGTTGGTCTTTTTGAGATTATTCCAGTTGTTATGCCACTGATACCACACAATGTGTTTGTAACTTGGAAACTGTTCATCTGGGAAATAATGACCATTTAAGTGAGATTTACCACATGTAGAAAACCACCAAGCTCCTCCGTTGGTTTGTGCACAATTCCCGTTTGAACAAGCATCATTGTCATTATCCTTTGTTGTGAAAAGTCTTCCCTTGTGCGCTCCAAGAGAGTCACCAGCAGTGCTGTTCACATCGTATTCACCATAATTCAGTTTGTATTTCTCGCCAGTAATTTGGAAATTCGTGTATTTTGCAAATGCCTTATCGTCATTACTACCTTCTATATCTATACGGAGGTCCCATGTCTCGTGTGATTTATCGGAGGTCAGACTCACCAAATTGTCATTGCCTAGCCAATGCTTCCCGTTTAGATTACCGAATCCAGCCTGGTACTGACTCCAATCGCAATAGAAGTCGACGCTGCCATTCTCTCTCCGCTGAAATACAATCCATCCGCCGCTGTCAATGTCCATGTCGCAATAGACTTGGAGACCATCACTAAGTCCCTCTGGGTAGATCTTGTAAACACCACTAGTGCGGTAACCTGCCTCCAAAAGCGTCTTACAACTTCTGTAGCGATCTAAGGACTTATCAGGCAATGCGAAGAGAGGTGTGTCTTCATTTGCATCGAAGTACACACTCCCTTGATCTTCAACAAAGGATTCGGAATGCTCAGCTCTCGTAGAATTGTTCAACTCACACAGTTTATAGTGTGAGTTGAAGTTGAATGACTTACAATCTCCATCCATATTGCAGTCTCGACCACAGATGACGTAATGGGGGACAGTTTTCTTCCCGAATGTAAAGTTCTTGAGGACTCTGTTTTCTGCAGGGAACGATTTGTGTTCCATTGTTTCACACTGACTCCCAAAGCTAAGCACTAGTGGTATCAGGAACACTACAATAATTTTGAAATAAAGAATACACATCGTGAGTATTAGCTTCGTCATGATTGTATCTGTGGAGTTATTTTCCAGTTAAATATGAAAGAGATGAACGCAACAATTTGAAGATAAATCAAGTCAATGAGTAAAACTGTCGGCTTTCGTTCAAGTAAATGCTATACAATGTGGTATATCACTGTTAGATAGAATCCCATCAACTCTGCATGCAGCACAGTGTGTAAATGAAACCTGTGATTTCGATCACCCGATAACTGAAGCACCCACACGTACACACACACACTACCCTGTACACGATAATTATGTGTAAAACACCCATTGGTCAAACTGTAGTCACGAGGGCTACATAATGCATTATTCATAGCTATCACGCAATTCGTTAATCCTTTATACATTGACTTCAGCATAGTCTGTTATTGGTCCATAATAAATGACGCAGGTACTTTGTCAAATACACTATACACTATATAACTGCAACCTGTCGATCAGCGGCGCTACAGCGCAAAGTCTTGCGAAGACGTTATTGTAATGTGTCCCTATAGCAACACGCAGGAGATAACAAGCAAGTCTTGACACAATACTAGTAAACCAAGTTTTCATGGTGGACGGAGCTTAAGAGCCTATTTGAGCGGTCTAGATTTTTTACCATTATATCATCACTAGTTACTCAAAGTATTCACAAGTAATAATACCTATCAGCAACTGTTGAATTGTTGCAGATGTTAAACATGTCTTATTAATATTAGTTATCTCAGTGGTATGGACACACGTCATTGTTATTGCACGTGACTGTGTGGTATGATGTCAGACTGTTATGGAACTTTTGAAAATTATATTGTTGGAGAGATTATTATACCAAAATCACCTGTGTTTCCCCAACAAAGTATTATTTTCCCACTTTAATTATGAAATGAGGTGAATGTCCTAAACATATAACTATCTTCACCGATACCTAGAAATTGCACTTTACATATAAAACAAGATTTCTTAGTTTGAATTATATACTCATAGAGTCTCAGACTCAGACTTGTTTTATTTGTGTTTTATTGATATTTATCATTGCAAACAGTCACCACATACATAGCGAGATCTTAATTGGGTAGGGTCGCAGTGGTGAAAAAAACTAATTAAATACGCTATGGCAATTTGATTTGCCATAGAAAAAATACTACAGTGAAATTTCAAAGTGATGATCAAATTCAGTATATTGGTAGCACTTTTTGGTTGTGAAATTTACTTTCAGTAAAATACTTTCCCAATCCTTATCCGAAGCTTTACCGTAAAATAATAATAATAATAATAATAATAATAATAATAATAATAATAATAATAATAATAACGATAACGATAACGATAACGATAACGATAACGATAACGATAACGATAACGATAACGATAACGATAACGATAACGATAACGATAACGATAACGATAACGATAACGATAACGATAA
>CM055816.1:67363786-67415332 GCA_029582265.1 Zoroaster sp. YZ-2022
AAAATCAATTAAATTTGATTTTGATGCAAGAGATCTAGATCTAACTTATGTATTTCATTTTTTTTATTTTATTATTTTATAAACTGAATTAAATAAAATTTTGCAAATGGAATAATGTGTATACTTTTTAAACGAAAAACATCAACAACTTCCAACAATGATTGTTTAATAACCAATGTGGCAGAAAAAGCGTCTACTTAAATTTAATTTTGCAAATGGAATAATGCGTATAGTTTTTAAACGAAAAACATCAACAACTTCCAACAATGATTGTTTAATAACCAATGTGGCAGAAAAAGCGTCTAGAACAAAAAATGGTTAGTAACTTTTTCCAAAATTGTTGAGTGTTTATTTTGAAACAATATGTTGAACAATTCAGTTTTATTCGATCATTATCATTCTTTTATTATACCATTGCATTTTAAATGAAGTTTGAATTTGGTGTAGGGCCTAATGTGATTAATTTCAAATCATTGAAATGGACTTCAAACAAATCATCGTTGGTAACCACATCAAATTTTAGAGGGTACTCTTTAATATGAAAAAATATAATAATGCAAAGTTTCTTTAAAAAACATTCTGACGTTATCATCACTGCCCTGACAAAACTCGAACACCTATGTGTTTGTAATATAACAAACACTTCCGTCTAGTTACATTTTGAAACAGCTTTTAAGATAATGGCAAGTCTATTGCATATCAAAATATCGCTACCCGTACACGTGAACAAAAGCTACGTGTACCTGTAATAATACGTACAACCTCTCTAATAACCGATTCGAGTCTAAAATATAATAGTTGCTAAGCGACATATGTACGCTTATAAATATACTAGCGCTAAACGTGACAATGAACGTACCGGCCAGAGGAAAAATACAGGAAATTAAAAGCTGGTTAATTTTTGAGGGTTCGCATAGCGAAATTAATTAAAGGCTCTTTGAACGCTAACTGAATCAGGTAGATAGACATGCAAAGAGCGATTTGGGTCACAATTTATGTTAATTGCAATCGTAGACATGGACATCTGTGATGTGCATGTAAGATTCGTTATGTACATAGTTATGGTGTTCTATAATGGACACCTACGCGGCGCCTTTTTTTCTACGCGGCGACTTTTTGTTTATGGACGGCGACTTTTTTTTTTTGGACGGCGACTTTTTTTTTACGCGGCGACTTTTTGTTTTTGGACGGCGACTTTTTGTTTTTGGACGACGACTTTTTGTTTACGCGGCGATGTTTTGTTAAAAAAAAAAAAAATCGCCGTCCAAAAACAAAAAGTCGCCGTCCAAAAACAAAAAGTCGCCGCGTAAAAAAAAGGCGCCGCGTAGGTGTCCATTATAGAACACCATAATATCCAAATAGCATGGTTAATTCCCATTAGCCTGCTTTGAACCCTTGACCCCAAAATCCTACTGCAAAAAGCATGGTCCCATAGGACCGTGTACAAATCCTGCATGGTCCCATAGTACCGTGTACAAATCGTAATCCCATCTGTCAACACTAGGCCATTAACTTCGGCTCTGAGCGGCTTATCAAAAACTATCAGTTACCCACTATGGTGTGCCAGAACATTATTCCAGACATGCTGGAGCGATCAGCCAGAGGATGAGAGATGTTTATTCCTATAACTGCTATGGGTACACATAATAGGGTATATTTTATGTCGATTTGGGGTAGGGGAAAAAGCGTTATCAGAACTAAAATAAACATCAACCTAAAGGGCCCTTACATTGTTTTGCTTCAAATTGTTGTCTAGGGTCTAGAGGACCTCTAGGCATCTGTTAAAACCATTGGCAGTTGGTAGTGTTCAACGCAACAGAAGTTATAGCGCCCCTTCACACCTACTGAAAAATTAAGCGCGATGCAACCGCGGTGTGCGTATAAGTGTCATGGCACGTCGCAGGGTTTTAAAGACGTCGTGTGCCCACTGGGACGTGGGTTACTTATTGCAATTTTGGGCCCCTCTGGTGAACACATGAGTGGTCAGATTGCTTTTATATTGTATATGACTGTGTACATAGAAATATGTAAATAGGTAAATATCTCTGAATTTCCTTACATACATAGATAGAATACAATAGTTTAAGATATAAATGTTTCAGTTACGTGGGTAGTGGGCCACCTGGTCAACCATCCATTAGATGGATGTGATTTTTAAAAATATGTTTGTCTTCAAACCCCAGCTAAACCATCCAAACTAGGTGCATATGTCTGCCCCAAACAAGGACGGACCAATACTACCTTCATTTGGAGCTAAGATTTGTATAAATATTATAAAATAAAAATCACTGACAATCCCTAGGTGAGTTGGCATGGAATGACACTATCATCTTCCATCTAAGACAGTTTAAATGTGATTCGGCATTACACAAACTCATATTGGTATAATCCATACCAGACTCGTTTATGAAATTAAACAGTATATTGCATATGACTCTGGGCACGCGATGCAAGTTTATTAAACCAGTACAATTATTGATTGCTGGCTTTTGATAAACAAATCACGCCCTGACGTCATGGAACGTATTATATGCATGACGTCTGTGCTGAAATGAGAGGATACAGACCAATCACAGAACGTTATATTTTGCCCCGACCAATCAAGTGATGGGAGTTTATACGTTACCAATCCGGTCTTTACACACATCGTTCGTTGGTATGTGTGAAACACCCTATGCCGACGCCGAAGTCAGTGTTCATTTCAACATTGTTCTTTGTGCTGTACAGTCTAGATTCTGTCTAACAGTGATCTATCGATGACTGACGAAATACTGGTTGGATTGGAAACAAATTGATAAAGCCCGACTTATTTGACTTGATTTGCTTTGGAACATTTTTATCCGTCTATTTCAAAAACATTTCTGCATATAATCAACTGAAATCATTGATTTAATCATGACGCAGCAAGTACTTCGGATGTGTGTTCTTCGTTGCAAAATGATTTTAATGTTTATAGTACCGATGATACTTGAAGTGATGAGTTTTGGGAGTCATTGTGGATCACTGGATCACAAATTAAACCCTGCAGAAAACAGAGTCCTCAAGAACTTTACATACGTGAAGAAATCTGTCCCCCATTTCGTCATCTGTGGACAAGAATGTAACATGGATCAGGACTGTAAGTCACTCAACTTCTTTGAAGGTAATAAACTGTGTGAGTTGAACAATTCCACGAGGGCCGAACATCCTGAATCCTTCGTTGAAGATCAAGGGAGTGTGTACTTCGATGCAAATGAAGAGACACCTCTCTTCGCATTGCCCGATATGTCCTTAGATCGCTACAGAAGTTGTAAGACGTTGTTAGAGGCAGGTTACCGTACTAGTGGTGTCTACAAGATATATCCAGAGGGACTTAGTGATGGTCTCCAAGTCTATTGCGACATGGAGATTGATGGCGGAGGATGGATTGTATTTCAGCGGAGAGAGGATGGCAGTGTCGACTTCTATCGCGATTGGAGTCAGTACCAGGCAGGATTCGGTAATCTAAGTGGGGAGCATTGGTTGGGAAATAACAATTTGGTGAGTCTGACCTCTGATAAATCACACGGGACATGGGGCCTCCGCATAGATCTCACAGATTGGATTGACGATACGGCATTCACGAAATACACGGATTTCAAAATCACTGGTGAGAAGTACACACTGAATTATGGCGAATACGATGTGAGCAGCACTGCTGGTGACTCTCTTTTGTGGCACAAGGGAATGCACTTCTCAACAAAGGATAATGACAATGATCTTGGGCCAGACTGGCATTGTGCACAATACAATGAAGGAGCTTGGTGGTTTAATAACTGTTTTTACTCTCACTTAAATGGACATTATTACCCAGATGGGAAGTATAATGGTGACAAAGGCATTGTGTGGAAGCTATGGCATAACAACTTCAATCCTCTCAAAAAGTCCAGTATGAAAATGCGTGAAACAGACATGTAAGTACAACATTTGGTTTTTACTGGAACAGGTCTGGAGTAAATGAAATTATCACTTGTTTCTTTAAAAACACAAAATACTAAGACTAAGACAACTACTTAGTCACATACTACGTCAGAATTAAATGGAGTGCCATGGTCGAGCGGTTTAGTGCATCGGATTTGTGTTCTGGTGGCTGAGTCGTCAGAATGTGGGTTCGAATCCCGTCCGTGACCGTGGTACTTGTGTCCTTCAGCAAGACACTTTACCATAATTGCTTCTCTCCACCCAGGAGTAAATGGGTACCTGTGAGGGCAGAGTTGGTTGTTGTGTTTGATTAGCCCATATGCGCCGAAATGGCAGCAATTGAGCTGTATACTCCCCAGGGAGCTGAGATGGTTACAGGAATGATTTATGCGCCTGATGAGCAGGAGTAACAATGTACAGCACTCTGATACCTTGTTTAAGAGCGCTTTAAAATGCCCGACATTATTATTATTATTATAAATGTATAAGTATTTAATTCAAAATTGAAAACCTTGAATAAGTCAGATAAATATGACAAAAGTATTTAGATTTGAAAAAGAACAGTGGTCTTACTAATAAATATGAACTGCACTGCATTAACTTAAAGACATGTTATACAAAAAAATATTGACGTTTCTTAAAAGATATATAGATTTAAAAAAAATAAGAAATTAATAAACTAGACAAATAAGAAATAAAATACATTTTGAAATAATTAGGGCGAAAAATCTATTTAATTGACATTAGTGCCAAATTGATACTAAATACATTAAGTTCATAACACATACTTTGTATTGGGATATGCATTAACTTAAAGAAATGTTATAAAACATTTTATTCAGTTAAAAAAAGATATATAGATAGCAATGTAATGTATCAAAAGGTTGTGTATGTTTATGAACTACATTCTCTAAAATGTTATTGTCATAAATGTAGTGATAAAATTAATGTTAGTGTTTTCTGTGGATACAAATAGTCACAGTTTGTAAGCAAAGTAAAAAAATGACCTCACACATCTGGAAATCAGTGTTTCTGAAGAAAAAAAAGACAAAAAAAAAATTAATAAAAATAAATAAATCGCCTTTAAAATTGAAGTGTTTTTAATGTCAGTTTCAAATAATTATTTACAAAGCTTATTCGTCATTTAAAAACGCAAAACGACATACAGAGGCAATAATATTAAAAAATGTATCATGCGATTAGAAAAGGTTTGCTAAGCTATCTATATATGCTAATGATTCATAATGTAGCTATGTTTATTTCGTAATCAAAGTTAAACTTAGTTGTCAATGGATTAAACAACATCGTCATTGGAACAGCCGTGGTCATACGGCCAGCACTTAATAGTAGAATAACAGCTTGACATTGAAATTTACTAATAGTATAAATTTTGTATAATTTGTATAATTTATGCACTCAAGTTAATAAGCACTGTCAATAAGCACTGCCCGTTAGAAATCTGCAGGGAAATGTCCTGGGTTATTGGTTATAGGAAGCTCCTGTCAACCGATGTGTTCTACAGACCCTATTTTGTCTCTGATGAAAGAACGGCATAGCCAACGTTAAGCAATGATTCTGTAAGGTTGCTTTTTATTTGTTGACAAGAGAATTGGGTGTTTCTAATTGTTGTATAAACAAGCACCAAATATTTTAAACTAAATGAAATTTGTTTGCCTATAAATAACGCAATGTAAATTTAAAGCTGTGGTGGGCCATCAATATTGGCGATTTTTCACGCGAGTTAGCGTACTCTTGGCCGAAGGGAGTTTGAAATAGCTAGTCAACTATTGAAACATAATACGAAATACTGCTTCTATGCATTGTTTTACGTTATTTTTGAAACTGGAAAACATACTTAGCCTATTAAAGAAGTACAACGCTTTTTACTACATGAAAATGAAGCCAACATTTGATGGTCCGTAGTGTGTGTTGTAAATTAACTAGTTCCAATGACCAATGACGTGCAATAAACTGAGTGATAGGAACCGATAAAGGATTCTAGGCTATATTCTATACTCAATTGGTTGTCAGAATAATCTTAATAGTCCAGCAGTCAAAAGCCTGTTGATACATGAACCATGTTGGTTTGACTCCAACATTACCAGTACCAGCTTCATATTTGCTTGATTGTTCGCAACACAAAATATCGATAATTTAACATTCTTAAACTCTGTTGAGGGTGTCATAAGGCAAATCTTTAAAGAGTAAGACCTCCTTAGTTATAATATGCAACAGTTATTATATATCCAACAATGATTGTCCACCCTGTTGGTTGCTGGACTACATAAGTATTAGTGGCGGATCAATTGGGCTTGGGGCTTGGTGCTGAATCTCCCCTCCCTCTCCTCCCAGCTTAACCCCATCTCTACCCCATGGGTCCCATTCCCTGTCTGTTTAAATCGCCATCGAAGTGACCCCTCCCCACCCCTACCACCCCCACCCCTACCACTCTCCGTCACAAGCAAGTTTAGATGATGGACAAGACACGCCTTCCCCAACACGACCCTCTACCCGACCCCAACCTAATCCTTCTGCTCCACCCCCAGCGTGGATAGTGTTTCATGTCACCTATTAATAATCCACCGTAAATAGAGTATTATAATTCAATAGAGGGTAACATCCCCAGTCCAGCAAAACAATCCTAGTCCCCCACAACCACAACCCCTAATTATTTCCTGATCACAATGTAGAGAATATCTGTGTCAACAGAGGGCGCACTTTTTATACACGGTTAAGGCGCGTGGCCTTTTTTATGAAATTGCCCATGTGCAATGCTTTCACATATTTTGGGGTTTTCATTCTTTTGATGTTCCAGCGACAAAAGACAGGTTATAATTGTAATTGCATTATTGGACAAATTGTACAGTAGGCCTATGTGTATGTTGATCGTCTTGTTAGTTAGACTGCATTCACAATCCACTCCGCTCTCTAATAAGTACACGGTATAATCTGCCGCTAGCGGGCGCTGCACAGTCTCCAGACTTAAATCACCATCCACCACGCACCTGGCTAACTCTGCAACTTCGTCCCATGGTTTAACCTCGTTCTCCTTACTATAGGCCCTAGTTGGAAAACGGAACTACGTTCCCGTGTCTTTTGAGTAGTATCGGAACAATTTCGATATCCAATAATATTGGATATTTAAATAAGATGTTTAAAGCCGTCTTTTCCGTTATAGGCTGATACACGGTTGCTATGGGTTCAGCGAGTGATGCATTAAGGAAGCCAGGACTAGTCCATCCAACTTTCAAATCCTACGCATTGCAGATTGATACACTATTCTCAGCAACTGTATTAGTCCAGAACCTTAAACATATCAGTGGCAATCCATTTAATTCAGATAGCTTTGGATATTGTAATCGTACAGTTCCAGTGTGAGATAGCAGTGGGATCTAGGAATTCCAACTGCTCGTACGGCCTTGGGGATAGTAACTCAATGACAACCTGACCTCTACCCATGTCACTCATGCGTAATGTTACTGTAAATTCGTTCGAAAATAAACTCGATGATGTATACAACACCACTAGAAATATTTCTGTCTCATGTTCAATAATTTTAGAAAATATCAGGTGGGTCGACCATTGTTTTATTTAAAACAAAAGAAGACCCTGGAAATAGTTTCGCCCAAATGTATTTACGCTGATGACTGCTTTTGTCGTGCTGAAGTGATAATTAACCAGGGAAGATACGCAAACAATCAGTCGACGTGATTCTATCTAACAGTGATATACCCTGCGTGGCATACAATTTGCTCGAGTAACAATGAACGAATTAACTACGGGGGAAATGCAGGCAATCATAGACGGTTTGTCTTTGACCGATATCTATATCATGTATACAGAAACGCGTAGAGCGACGGGGGGTAGAAATAAAATTGCAAATGAAGACAGCTTTCTGGTGTAAGATTATAGTCACACTGCAATTATGCGATAAATGATAAATTACAATGAAAACTAAGGAATTGTCGGTTAGTGGCGTAAATATGTTGTTTAAAACCCACTAACTTCACGTTAACATCTCTCGCAAAATGAGAAACTTTCACCAAATTTAGCACAGACAACAGTAACATTACAAACAATAAAATTGTGCTGTATACAAGAAGTTACATGTTATGAACCGGACGTTAAGGTTGATAGAATTTAAAATAATGTGTAAATTCGTCCCTAATTTGCCTTAGTGACCAATCCCGAATTAAGTTGGCATAGTGACCAATGCGGTATTGGTCACTTTGCCAAATTACAAAAATAGCCAGTTAGAGCATTCGTCATTTGAATGCATGCTCTATCCCCAAAACTATAAGGAATACATGCGTGTGGATTAGATACAATGGTAGGTCTCTTCCTGAATGTACTAATGGGCTGGAAAACTTGAAAAAAAAGTCGGATTGGTCACTATGGGACATTAGGGACGAATTAATCAAATTAAAATTCCAAACAAGGCTCCTGTACAACTGCTCATGTAAATATGATGACTATCGTCGTCGTCGTTATTGTTTCATCAGCAAACAATAAAAAGTAAAAAGTTGGGTCATGGTATTTATGTATTACGTAATTTAAAGAACACAGTTCCCCTGAACATTTATTGATTGTATACAAGACAATAATTCAACCCCACATTGATTATTGTATAACTATATGGGGCTATGCACCTGATGTACAATTAAACAGAGTCCAATGCTTACAAAACAGAATGGCACGCTTACTGACAATTAATAACTACGATTGGAATATTAGTCCATATGAACTTCTTAAAATGTTAAATATTCCTACACTTACTCAGAGACGAGATTATTTTAATGGTATTTTAATGTATATGTGTTTAAATGGTACAGCCCCTAATTATATGTCTAATTTTATATCGACGGCTTCTGATTGTAATTTTTATAATACCCGTAATGTTCAAGCTAATATGTTATATGTTCCAAAACCTAGAGTGGAACTTTTTAGACAGTCTTTTCAATATATTGGACCTTCGTATTATAACGAATTACCAAATGTAATAAAAGGGGCTGGTGATATATTAAGCTTTAAACGTTCATTAAAAGATTATGTTTTAAATGTATAAAGACATCTGTATCTACATTAAGTATTTAGTTATCTGTAGTATCTATATTTAAAAAAAATTATAGTATTGTATTACTTTGTGTCTCCTGGGCGCCTAGGAAGAATACCGGAAGGTAAATGGCCTACCCAGGTTAAATATTTTGAAATAAATAAACAAATAAATAAATAAATAAATAAATAAATAAATAAATCAGTAATAGCTAGCATCCTTCATTCGATAACAGGGTTGGAGTCAGAGTGGGAGGAAGAATGCACATAATAGCAATTGAATACATGACAAAGAAAATGGTGAATTGCACTCTTTGTACATCAATTTATCATACGTTATTTGTTTCCCCCTTGTTTGACAGTGTGCCCCCGCCCCCTTTATCGACACCCTGGATCCAACATTGTGTTACATCATCGTTTTACACCAATGGAATAATAATTGCCCATTGTGTATTGTTTGTTCCTCACACACGTCTACCATTGTCACGTTCCCTATCTACGGTAAATATATTCGTTACGATCACAGGCCTTGAACTTCGTCCTCGTATGAGAAAGGCAATTTTCCTTCAAAGAAATTTTCCATTACAAAATCAAAATGGATGAGGATAGTATAGTTGACAACGATTCCGTGCAAGTAAATTGGACATGGAGGTAAATTTGCCATGACTTTATTGTTTTTGATTTAAAACAACAACCACTGTCATTTTACCCATGCTTTAATAGATCCCAATCACATTATTGGTTGTCTGGAAACCTGACAGCTAATCATAAATCAATATGAGTTTACAAGGCACCACACTATTTAAGACAAGAGCCTCATTTTGATTCCAATAGAGAAGTACATTAGGAAACGAAAATCGACCATTCTTGGACGAAGTTCTGTTTGTCTATGAATTGAAAAATCCACGAAACAAGATATTGACAAATCAGACAGTGTTTTGTAAAAAAGAATCTGTTCTGTATTTTTTCACTTAGTTTTATTTTATGTAAATGAAATTTAATTTGTTATTGTCTTGTATTATTGTGATTTGTGTTTTGTTTTAAATGTAATTCGTTATTAGGCAATTTTGATTCCAACCAACATATCAAATATGCTACTATCTATTGTTATCCTCTCTCGATCCCTCTCCTCTCTGCCCGAGGTCTGACCTGGTGATTTTCTCCACTTTCTTAAGATGGGTCAGGATTTTGAAATTCTTAATCCCCACCTTTTGACGTGTCTCATGTGGGAACAAAGCATTTATATGGGATGATCCTTTGGTTAGACATGAGAGGCCAATATCAGATGAAGTTGACCATAGCTTGAACATTGCACACATCACTCAGTCAGCAAAAATGTTACTTCATCAATCGCGAAAAGATGCGAAACATCCAATTTCAAGATGACATAATTTAAGTCAATGCCAAAAATACGAAATAGAACTAAATAAACGGAATTGCGAACGACATGAATGAAATATTGACTGCCTAGAAATTAATTTGAAGGCAACAATCTAAAACGAGAAACCCCAATTTTATTGGATTTTTAAACGGCGTGAATTTGAATGTTCTTTAACGGGAAAACTTATAATAAAATGGATAAATTGAACCCCCTAAACAAATAACTGTGATGCTCATGGGTCTTCATGTATGGTATATATTTATTTTAATATCATGATCCATGCTCTCGCTGAGTCTTTTGTATTATACTCTATATGATTAACATTCATTTCATTTAGGATTTTCAAGTGTTTACTTTAATCCATTTATTTCACAATGTATTTCCAAAGAATTTGGATTTTGTAAAATTACTTTTTGTGCTTACAATATGAAGGGCAATAAAATTGTCCTTCCATTAATTAATTAATTAAATGTTTATTCATTTTTTTGTGGAAATAAAATTTGATCTCATTATGTCATTGGCGACGTTCACCTGAACTTACGATTTCTAATGTTTTAAATACAATTATTAAAGCCACAAAAAATACGCAGTTTTCTTTTTGTTTTTTTCATGACCTTTCCAAGGCTTTTGACACTGTAAATCATAACATTTTTATTTCTAAATTAGAGAATTACGATGTGCGTGGATTTCGCCTTGTATTGGTTCAGGAGTTATTTATCACATAGAAAAGAATTTTGTTTCGTTTAACTATCTCTTGATCTATCCATTTCATGCGAAGTTCCCCAAGGCAGTGAATTAGGTCCCTTATTGTTTATTGTTTATATTAATGATATTTGTAAATTATCCAAAATTATATCCTTTTGTTTATTTGCTGATGATACAAATTTAATTTATACCGATAACAATGCAAATAATGCAGCTCGTATTTTAAACACTGAGATAGTTAAAATAAGTAATTGGCTCATAACTAAGGCCAAAAATGTCTACGGTTTCTGGTCATAGGTCGGCTTCAAAATCGGTTTTATTTATTATTTTTATTCTTATTTTTTGGAAGGCGTGGTTTTTGCCAACCAGTGAAACACGTAATACATGTATGCATGGTTATTGGAACCAGACCAAATTTCCCATACACAAAATATGGCTGCTATGAGAGGCCTCACAAATCGGGCAAATGTATGATTACATATCGTTTCAAATTGAACACCGGCGTTTTCTCAGCCTGGCAGCGCGGCAGGCGTCAGTCCGGGAACCGGGGACTGCCCCGGAGACCTAGCTCGGCTTCACCGAAGCCGTTTACGTACACTGGCTATAGTGTGTGAAACTACCACACTGTGTATGGTTGCAGGTGTGAGGAATAATTTGGGAAGCCACCTTTTTAATTATTGAACTACCCAAACTTCCCCTATGGTAAATGTATTAAATTTGTTGATTTGTTGAAGACGTTTTTCTGTAAAATTATTTCTTGATCTGTTGTTGATGGCGAGCATGCATATAGTTAACAAGTAACTTGTTCTTTGTTTCAAATGGAACACCAGCAATTTCTCATCCTTCCAGCGCAGCAAGATCCAGTCCAGACACCGGGCCGGGAACCCTGGAGAGCTCGCTCACTACTCACATGTATATGCGCGTGTATATGTATATACGTGTAGATACATACACGTGTACAGTATCTACGAAGAAACACGCACATAACTCGGAATTTTTTGTTTCAGATACGAATAGCTCAGAAATATCATACTTTGATATAATTATCAATTGATATGGGCAGATATTACAGTCCTCGCCAAAGACAATTACGTTGATATATATGTCATTAAGTCTACAAACATTTACATTGGGACAAGTTTCTAACTAGTTTCTCTTTTTGAACAGACCTCAGAGCTAATTTTCGTTTGGACGATAAATGAATTTTTGAGAGGTATGAGTGTAAATGACATGTTCATGTAACTTCAGAATTAGCTTTACAAATATTCGTATTTCATACATCTGACGTCTCGTCGCGATCAGACACTGTTAGTATTGATAAATAACATATGCCCTATTAATTGATGTACTGATGACGCGTGCAAACGAAATATGTCAGTTTCAGAATTTAGTATATTCTGAAAAATACAGAAGTTTACAAGTCAGGTTTAATTTAGTATAATCTAAATGTTATATACAAACAACACAAATCAAACTTGAACCAAGACTCGTCTTTAATAGAATAATTATGTTGATAGCCTTAATCCCTTGCACCTCTACCAGTGGCATTGCAGAGAGTAGGATATTGACGCTTGAGCCAAGATTAGTCTTTGATATTCGATATTGCCTGTATGTATAATACAGACACCAACAGAATATGTACAGGTATTTATACATATTTATACCTGTAAATATTCTGTTTTTCTATTGAAAATTATGCAAAATTATTGTGGTTTATTCTATTTTATCATAACAAAAATCGCATCCTCTTCTAGTGATCCTCACATTGCCGCTTTCCAGGTTGTGTTTTATTTATTTATTTCTGGGCTTTTATCAGAGTAACCCATAGGAATGAAAATATTATTAAAAAGATAAAATTAAAGTGATCAATAAATATTAAACATAATATTATTATTATTATTTTATTATTATTATTTTATTCAGATAAAAATCAACAAGGACAATGGATGACATACTAATAATACAAAAATACAAAAATACAGAAAAACAAACAGAAAACAAAATTACAGTTGATTTCATCTGGGATAGCCCAAAAAGCCAATTACACAGGCTTATTTCAAGTGGGGTCCCTTACTGAGGAACAAAACAATACAAGAATTGAACAATTAACAAAAATACTTTAAAATATTGCACAAATTACAACATTTAAAGGCATCAAAGACATTAGAAACCACCCAGAATTGGACAATTTACAAAAATACTTTAAAATATTGCACAAATTACAACATTTAAAGGCATCAAAGACATTAGAAACCACCCAGACTGCATATACCATTGGCCCACACCTAAATAAAAAATAAAAAATAAGAATTGCACTAAAACTCAGCTAATTGAGGAAAACCCACAACCCTAAGGATACCCCCACCCCCGCACCTTTACAAATACACCGAAGCAAATATATTAAAATAAACTTAATTTATTTCCTTAAATTTGGCATTTGTTGAAAGATGGGACTTAACTAGTTTTTTATATAAGAGAAAATTAGACGTATTTTTTATATTAGATGACAAAGCATTCCAGTCTTTGATGGCTGTAACAGAAAAGGTATTGCTGGATGAAGCTGGAATGATAACATTAAATTCACTATGACTGGTGCTATAATTGTGTACATCAGATACTCTGATAAAATTGTCACTCAAATATTTAGGTGTTATATTACGAGTTATTTTGTACACATGATTAAGTTTCAATTGGGTAACCCTATCCTTGACATTTAATAAACCAAGTCTATCTAGTTCCGTCTGTCCTATATGAGCCCTAGAACTTTTATCCAGAATAAATCTAACCATTTTATTTTGCATAATTTGAAGTTTGTTCTTCAGTTTTGATGAGAGTGCAGAATACCATGATGAGCATGAGTAGTCAAAGTAACATTGAATCAATGCTGAACATCAAATTTTACGGGAATTTTCATTGAGAAAAAGAGCCTGTCTGTAAAGAAACTTGAGTCTATCACCAGTTTTCTTAATAATCGAACTGGCGATAGGCTCACCCAATAAACATTGGTCTAGTGAAACCCCTAGATATTTCACAGTTGAAGCAGGTTTAATTGGTTCGCCATTGCATAAAACTGAAAATGTACCAGCCATCTTCAGTCTGCGCTTAGTTCCAAAAAGAATGGACTCTGTTTTACCCAAATGTAGAGATAATTTGTTGTCAACAAGCCAATGTCTGCATGATTCCAATTCTGTACTTAAGGACGCAGCTATAACATTAGGATCCTTATCAGAGACCAGAAGAGCACTATCATCAGCATACAGGAGTAATTTACAATTAACACTGATTGGCATGTCATTAATATAACATAAAAATAAAAGAGGACCTAATAGGCTGCCTTGGGGCACACCACATGTTAGCCAGAGTGGTTTAGACTCAACTTTATTAACATTGACCATTTGCTGTCTATTATTTAAATAAGATTGAAACCATTTCACAGATCCAAATCCCATAGCCAGTAGCTTTTTACAAAGTATAACATGGTCCACAGTATCAAATGCCTTTTGGAGATCAAGCATGACCATACCAGTATAATCACCAAGGGACATATGAGAACGGATGTGATCAGATAAATGGATGAGACATGTATCAGTGGAGAATGAACCCCTGAACCCTGATTGAAAATTATATAAAATATTATATTCCCTAAGGTATTCCTCAACTTGAACATTCACTGATCTTTCGAGTAATTTAGAAATAACACAGAGAATACTGATTGGTCTGTAGTTGCTGACATCAGATCTGCCATTTTTTTGAACAGCGGTTGAACACGGGCAATTTTGAAATCGTCCGGCACAACACTGGAAGAAATGGACAGATTAACTATATACCGGTAGGTGATAGTTTTTTTTAATTCAGTGGCACCATCCTTCAGAAATCTGGCAGGAATGTTGTCGGGACCAGTACTTTTGCTAATAATGAGATTAGTAAGTTCAGTAAGTATGAAGTCCTCAGTAACTGTAGATAATATAAAACCACCAGGAACAACTCCTGTACTTGCATAGTACTCCTTAAAAATACTAGAATCCGTGGTAAATCTGTTGGTACTGGTAGGAAGTTTACTGGACAAATTGGAAGCAACATTTGTAAAAAACTTTTTAAAATGATCAGCAACTTTATACGAGTCAAAACACAGTTCGTCATCAATGTTGAGAACAACCCTGGGCTGAACCTTGGATGCATGACTATAGCCTAGAGATTTCAATTGATGCCATAATTTCTTGGGGTGTTTTTTGTGCTCATTAATTTTATTGCTGAAATACTCAGCTTTAGCCCGCCTGATGTCCCTTTGTACCTTATTCCTAATTTGACAAAAGCTGCTGTAAGTTTCAAGGTCGGCAGTATTTTTCCGAAAAATGTATAAAAAATGATCCCTTTGTCTAATACTCTCCAGAATATCGTTATTCATCCAATGTTCAGTTCTACTTTTGAGACGGATTTCTTTGATGGGAGCAATCCTGTCTAAAATACTAATAAAAATTGATTTAAAATTAATCCATGCTATATTAACATCATTAGAGCTCAGGACAACAGCCCAGTCAACCTTAGACAACTCAGAAACAAGAACGGCTGGGCTGTAGTTTCTAAGAGATCTAATTTTAACAACGTTGTGATGATTAACTTGACCTCGCACCACCTTGCGTGTACAATAAGTGATGAGATGGTCACTAAGGCCAATATTAATAGTACCGTGTTGACAAATCTTATCACTATTGTTACAGATAATATGATCTAAAATTGTGCTAGAAGAGCTAGTGACTCGAGTAGGTGTATCAATAAGTTGTTTACAGTTAAATAAATTCAAAATATTGGTCAGCTTTCTAGTGAGACTAGAGGTCTTGTCAAGTAAATTGACATTAAGGTCACCCAAAATTATCAGTTCGCAATCTGATCGAATTTTAGATAAACTTTCCTCAAAGTGTTCAAAAAAATCACTGGCTTTGGGGGGGGGGGGGCGGTAGCAAGTCCCGACAACTATTGGTTTAGTTTTCGGAAGTAACAGCTCAAACCAAATGTCTTCCAGATGTAAATTGTGAAGATCCGGTCTTGTGTTGAAGGCTAAGTTGTTTCTAATGAATACACATACCCCACCACCACATCTAGATCTATCTTGACGCAGGATGGAGTAACCTTCAACCTTGATCTCTTCGTCAGGAACAGAATCATCCAACCAGGATTCAGAAATGGAGATAACTGCAGCGTTAGTTTCTGTAGCAAGAGATCTCAACTCCGAGATCTTAGGTAATAAAGATCTAACATTTACATGAATGAAATGTAAACCTTTACGTTTAAAACACTGGAAATGACCGTTACTTGCTCCAATAGAGGGTAGGTTTGGTTGATTTAGTTGATTAGACCCACTGCTGCTGTGGACATTGACGTCGATAAAAGACTTATCAAGTTCGTTGGAAAATGGAAGCTCATTGAAGGAACATTTATTACAGATGTAGTCAAAGTCGGTGTTGTCTGCAACCAGCTTATCATAAATTGAATTCGTCAGAAAACTGGTGCATCTACTGTGGACCCAGTTATTGCATGAGTCACAGCTGATCGCTCGGCTTCTGCTTGTAACACCAATCTCACAATGAACACAAGGGTGCTTAGGTTTACGACGAGATGACTGGGTGGGGCCAGGATTTGGATTAATGTCCCCACTTAGCAAGATGAACAGTAAAATAGATAACTGTGATATATCAAGTTCAGATTTATGCTGTTTGTGGCTAGCTATAGATCTCCAGAATATTCGAAGATCATATCTTGACATTGGTGGCACGGTGAAATATTCAGAAATAGCATGTTTTCCAAAAGAAGTCGAATAGGGTTGGTTAACATCTAGTAGAAGCCATTCTGCATTATCTTTAGCGGAAGCTTTCTCATTCACTGAAGAAATCTGGTAACTATGATAAGTTGCAGCTCGGTAAAAACACATAAAAATAGTTACCGTGACAGCCACATTGTAAATGGCCGCCATCTTGGAAAGTCCCAGTGTCACACAGACAGCGTAAATTGTAGATGAATTTATCACAAACTAGCAGAAATTACATTCGACAATCACAGGTCAGTCGACATCCTTGGCTAATATTTGTGCAGGTTTGACGACCAAAAGAAGAAGATTGACAGCAGAAAATGTTGATTATGGAGAATTAAAAAAAAATACAACGGAGAAAAAATAAAAATTCTGTCACCGGCAGAATAGCGCCCTCAATATAAACAGATACAATTAAAGTACAATTAATTGGGCAAATATCTAAATTTAGTTAGAATCAAAAGCCGATGTGGTAAGAACAGTAAAGATAAAATAAATCATATGTATATGAATGGGCTACGGCATTCTTTGGTTGAATACCTTTTGACGACCCCCTCCCCCCCCCCCCACCTCCCCCGAACAACAAAGGGCTAGATACCTCAGTTGGTAGAGCACCGGTACTTCAACCTAGAGGTCTCAGGTTCAAGTCCAGCTCATTTGGTCTTTTGTTCATTCCAGACAAATTTATTGTAGGTAATATTTCTTTCACTGTTACGTACATTTGTAAAACAATTACAAATATCTTCAAGGTTTTTGATGGATGCTGAATGCTGATTCATTGGAACAGTTGTAGTAAGCTAAAACAGATTTCCAAGTTGATAACCAAAGCGAGGTTTATCAACTTAACAAATATTTTTTATGTGAAAATATCTTGAATTAAAAATATTGAAATGTAAATAACTAAAGTGATGGTACTCTATACAGTGTACGATTCACAGACTATAGTTGAGTATTCTTCTACATTGTGTTATGGTAATAGGCATTCCACATGGCGTTTATAATGCACCTTAGATGTTGCCATAACCGTGATTGTCATCTTGCTACGCATTGTATACATTCATGCTGCGCGTGTATGTATCAGTTCAGGTGTGTGAATAAACCAGTTCATTACATGTACATGCTTGTGTGAGGCTCGACCACTAACATGGTGTCAGGACTGAGATGAGGAATCCATTCCACCCTCGGTTCAGCTCACCAAATGTAAGTTACTTCGTGTAGCAGACATTATAGCATCGCTAGGCACAACTAATTTTGCCTTTTGACTCACATAGGCAGTCAAAGGGAACGTTGAAGTTTACCGTGTGCGATCCGAATCTGTGAACACGCCGGGACATTTGTCTACGGTAGCCCTTACATGCCAGGTTAATACATAGCATTGTCACTATGGCACAATCGCTCATTCCGCCACCATCAAAGATGGATACCAAGGGAGACTTGGTCAATAACTGGCAGTACTTCAAAAATAGTTGGTCAAACTATGAAATTGCAATAGGACTCGCTGACAAACCAGACACCGTTCGAGTTGCTACCCTACTGTCAGTAATGGGTAAAGAATGCTACCAAGTATATGAGAACTTACCTTTGACAGAGGCAGAAACAAAAAACCCGGCTGACATCTTGAAGAAACTTGGAGAGCATTTTGAACCGCAAAGAAATACCATATATGAGCGATATGTGTTTAACTCTGCTACTCAGGACACTCATGAAAATATTGAGCAATATCTGAATCGTCTGCGCAAACTGGCATCGACTTGTAAATATGGAGAACTCCTAGATGAAATGCTGCGTGATCGGCTGGTGATTGGCATAAGGAACAATCCAACCCGTGCAAGACTGCTGAGAGAGTCAAAGCTGACACTTGCCAAAGCCTTGGATATCAGCAGGAGCAGCGAAGCAACTTCGCTACATCTCCAAGCAATGGAGAAGACAGAGGAAAAAGTGCACCAAATGAAATCTAAGCCAAAATCACAAAGCCGGCAGCAGAAGCAGTCTACTTGCAAGTACTGCGGTGAAAGCCATCAACGTGGGAAGTGCCCAGCCTTTGGCCAGGAGTGTATGAAATGCCACAAGCAAAATCATTTTGCGAAAGTGTGCCGTTCATCAGGACCGTCCTCGAGCAAAAGTGGCAAACCAAAAGCACGGCCAAAATTTGCAAAGCAGAAAGTTCATCAGGTTGGCACAGAGGAAGATGATCTCAGCAGTAGTGAGAGCGTCTACAACATACATACACCACCAGGTGGCAATCAGTACTTTGTCAATCTGCACACCAAGCCTCGCACTGGTGGCAAGGAGGTCACACTGAAATTCCAGATTGACACTGGCGCTACATGCAGCACCCTGAAGCATCAGGACTACATGAAACTGTCTACAGAAAGGTTACAGCCCTCGACTGCAAGGCTAAGACTGTATGACAAGTCGGTTATAAAACCAATTGGCGCAACCACTCTTCGTTGCATGACAGACAACAGAGTGTCAAAGCTTGTTCACTTTGAGGTGGTTGAAAATGCACCAACCTCCTTGTTGTCAGGCAGAGCGAGTGAGGCATTGAAGCTGCTGCAATTCAGCCAGGAGCATGTAGTACATACAGTCAAAACAGCAGAAGTTATAACCAAAGACCGCATACTCAAGGAATACAAGGATGTATTCAATGGCTTGGGCAAACTACCAGGACTCTATCACATTGAATTGGATGAGGCAGTAAAGCCAGTGCAGAATACAAGGCGTAGAGTCCCAATCCCGGTCCGAGAAGAGCTGTATGCAAAGCTCAAGAGTATGGAAGCAGAGAAAATCATCCACAAAGTGGAAGAGCCAACAGCATTGATCAGCAATATGGTAGTGGTGAAGAAACCCAACAAGCTACGAATCTGCCTTGACCCCCAGAATTTGAACAAGGGCATCAGAAGAAACCACTACCCAATACCGACCATTGAGGAAATCACACCAAGACTAGCAAAAGCGAGAGTCTTTTCGGTGGCCGATGCTAAAGACGGCTTCCTTCAGGTTGTGCTAGATGAGAAGTCAAGCTATCTGACAACCTTTTGGACCCCCCATGGACGGTACAGGTGGCTTCGAATGCCGTTTGGAATATCTTCGGCACCAGAGGAATTCCAGAGACGGCTGGATGAAGCTCTGGAAGGGCTAGATAATATTGAAGTCATTGCTGATGATATCGTCATATATGGCGCAGGTGACACAGACGAAGAAGCGGAAGCATCACATGACAACGCTTTCCTAGCCCTCCTGAACCGATGCAGAGAACGTGGCCTAAAGCTCAATGCAAAGAAAATCAAGTTCAAAATGCCGAGCGTCGCATACATGGGCCACATCCTTAGTGCCCAAGGTCTTGCACCTGATCCTGACAAAGTGCGAGCAGTACAAGAGATGCCCAAACCCAAAGACGTTCAAGGAGTACAGAGGTTGCTGGGAGTAGTAACCTATCTGGCCAAGTTCATGCCCAGGCTCAGTGCAGTCTGTGAACCATTGAGACGTCTTACAGACAAGGACGTCATGTTTGATTGGATGCCCCATCATGACGAGGCACTAGCTACAATCAAACAACTGATCACACAGGCTCCTGTGCTACAGTATTACGACGTCAAGAAAGAGGTATCCATTGAGTGCGACAGCTCAGAGGCAGGGCTTGGAGCAGTTCTTACCCAAGAGGGTAGACCAGTGGCATATGCATCTCGAAGCCTCACCACGAGTGAGCGTAATTACGCTCAGATAGAGAAGGAATGTTTGGCCATTGTCTTCGCAGCAGAGCGCTTCGAGCAGTACATACTAGGACGAAGCAACGTGCGGGTTCAGTCCGACCACAAGCCACTGATGACGATCTTCACCAAACCCATCCTCACAAACCCTAAGCGCCTTCAGCGGATGCGACTTAGACTGCAGAAGTACTCGCTTACGGTTGAGTATAAGCCTGGACCTGAGATGTACATCAGCGATACCCTGTCACGAGCGTCGCTCCCGCAGCAGGAAGTCACAAGCGACTCTCCTCAGTATATCATCTTCCAGATTGCAGAAGAACGTCAGTTCCAGGAGGAGTTGACAGAGGTCAACATGGAGCAGGATGTGTTTGTTACTGATGAGAGACTCCATTGAATCAGAGAGGAGATTCTCAGAGAGCCAGCTCTGCAAGCACTAGCAAACATGATCATCAAGGGCTGGCCTGACGACAAGTGTGAGGTTCCCCTAAGCATCCGAGAGTACTGGCCGTATAGGGATGAACTTGCCACACAGAATGGTATTATCTACAGAGGAACCCGAGTGATAATACCAACAAACATGAAACGCGATCTTGTCGTCAGGGCCCATGCATCACACCTAGGGATCCAGAGCACCATCAACAAGGCCCGAGAGATAATGTTTTGGCCTCGCATGAACCACGAACTGACTGATGCTGTTCAAAGGTGCCCTACGTGTCAGGAGGCCCAACCAGCCAATTGCAGAGAACCCCTGATGACACACCCCTTGCCTATGTTGCCATGGCAAGTTGTTGCAGCTGACTGTTTTGAGCTAGACGGTCAGACATTCTGCGTATTTGTTGACACATACTCTGACTTCATAGAAATTGTGGAGCTGGAGGACATGACCTCGGAAACCTTGGTAAAGAAAGCCAAGCCAATCTTCGCCACGCATGGCGTTCCAGTTGTTCTAATAAGTGACAATGGACCAAATTTTGCCTCGCGTGAGTTTGGCCGGTTCGCCAAGGAGTGGGACTTTCGCCACATAACAACAAGCCCACATTACAGCCGTGCCAATGGTAAAGCCGAATCTGCCGTCAAAATAGCAAAAGGCCTCGTCAGAAAAGCCAAACAAAGTGACGGAGACATGTGGCAATCCATTCTTGAGTGGCGCAACACACCAACACCACGAATGAACAGTTCCCCAGTGCAACGTCTCATGTCACGGAGAACCAGAACTCTCTTGCCGAGCAAAACCAGTTTGTATAAGCCGGAACTTCAAGAAGCCGTACCAGACCAGGTTGCCCGGAAGAGACAGCAAGCCAAGAGATTCTACGACCGCCATGCCAAACCACTCCCAGAGCTAGTGGTTGGCCAACCAGTAAGAGTCAAAACCCAACCCACAGTTAACCATTCACCATGGAAGTCAGGAATCGTCCAAAAGAAAGCCGCCCCTCGAAGCTATCTTGTTCAAGTGGATGGCCGTCAGTACCGCAGAAACCGCGTTCATCTCAGAGACACTCTGACCCCACCAAACAGCACAGAACGACCGTCTGCCAGTGACACCCTGATCATGGACACGCCACCCTTACCACCCATCTCTGTTCCCAAATCATCGGACAATCACAGCCTTGTGCCGCCCAGCGAGACGCAGAAACCAGCACAAGTTGTTACCAAGTCGGGCCGAATCTCTAAACGCCCGCAACACTTTAAGGACTATGTGTTCTAAATAAGCAGAACTTATAATCAATAGCGGATCTTATATTAAAACAAACAGTGACCCAATCAGACAGTTCTTTAAACATGCGGTTTACCTTTAACAGATGTTCAGGTTTTGTTTTTATTCCGTAAAGCGTTTTTTGTTTGTTTGTTTTTTCTTGTTCAAAAATAAAAGAAAAAAAGGAAAGAAAGAAAAGAAAAGTTTAACATTTGGGAATTTTGCTCTAAAAGAAAGGGAGATGTTATGGTAATAGGCATTCCACATGGCGTTTATAATGCACCTTAGATGTTGCCATAACCGTGATTGTCATCTTGCTACGCATTGTATACATTCATGCTGCGCGTGTATGTATCAGTTCAGGTGTGTGAATAAACCAGTTCATTACATGTACATGCTTGTGTGAGGCTCGACCACTAACACATTGCACCAAAGAAAACAAATTGATTTGGCCTTTTGCCTTGTGCTGATCAGTTCACACCTCAACTGGCTACAATGACCAATAAATGATGCGGAAAGCTGGAAACGAAACTACGTGTAGTGTGTTAGTTATGCTTGGCTAAAATATTGACTTTGCTGTCAGTAACTCTACGTGACAAAAGACAGTCGTAACTGCTGTAAAATACCAAGGTTGTTTAGTAAAACAATTTAACAAGTGAGATGGAGAAAAATATTGATTACATTTATAGGCCAAACAGAAATAACTTGTGTTTATCCTGCACTGTACCTCCACCATATGCTTTGCATATTGAGCATTTTACTAGACCAAAACACTCACATGTGTTTAAAATAAACTCCAAAAGGGTACTACTTTAGCTACATCAATAAACCTAAAACCTCTTTTATTCCATTATACAACTTATTGTCCATCATATTGAAACTACACCTGAGATTTACAGTATTTGCTCATTACTCTTATAGAAAATCATATGATATGCTACTGAGGCCCACATTTTTGGTGCGCGCGCTATTTTGGATAAATGCAAGTAAATACATTCTACCGAGTGTACACTTTATCGAGATAATAGTACAAATACATTGTGATTGTTCGTAATCATTAGATCGTATACAGTGTTCGTCTCCTCAGGTGAAACATTCTGTCTGCAAATTATTTTACTTAAGTTATCACGATGATATCTCCTAATACTGAAATAGTACGAGAATTGTTTGAAACTATCATAAACTGTTCACAAGTATGCTTTAAGTAACACATTTTTGCTTAGTAAAATATTTATAAAGTATGTAAGATGCAGTGCTTCATACATACGTTGGTGTATGGGCAAATATGAGAAGTGTTCAACCCCAAAATCAGAAAAATAATTGAGCCCTATGCAAGTCACAAATCATCTTCAGTCCCACCACCCAGCAATGTCCCCTCGCCCAGCGATGTCCCCTCGCCCAGCGATGTCGCCTCGCCCACCGATGTCCCCTCGCCCACCGATGTCCCCTCGCCCAGCGATGTCCCATCAAATCAGGCCATGGCAATGGTGAGAGATTACTATCGTGCGGACAGAATTGAAGGAGCAGGTTCCATGACCTACCTCATGGAACTGACCACCCGGTACCCCCTAACATTCGACATGCTATAACTTCATAATGGTGCAATTACCATTGCATATACCTTGTTTAAGCTTCCCCTAGGATTTGTACGCAAAACACAATTGAGATAGCTTGATCAAATTTGTGTTACAATCTTTATTATTCTGTTGGTCGTGCCACAGAGCATTGACATTGTTTGCATACGTCAAACGTCAGGCTCTGCTCCTTTGAAATTTTCATTGGAACTCTGCTATTTTGCTTGAAGAAGGGAAAACAAATGCTTTATAATTTATTTCACATTTTTCTAAACAATCGTGAGAAGCATGATTTTACAGTAAATATGTACCGACATGAATTTATGGTGGGTCCCGACAACTAATTTGTGAAAAATTGCCGCAAGAATTGCTTCTCTTCACCCAGGAGTACAAATGAAGACCTGTGAAGGAAGAGCTTCTTATTGAGTTTTGATTACCGATGAGTGCCTAACATGGTGGTGGGGATGTGTAATTCCAAAGAAATATTAAATTATCCATGACAAATTTAAAATAACCCGTTGACATAATAATAACGTAAAGCACCTTCAACATCACTTCTTGATGAAATTGAAACGATAAACAAATTCATTATTATAACTATACAATCTTCCATCTACGACAGTTTCAAGGTGATGTGGCATTAAATGAATTCATATTAGGATAATCTATACGAGACTCGTGTTGCTGGATTTTGATAAACAGAATACCCTTGATTGTGTAAAAGGCATTTGCCAGTGACCAATCAAAGTGTTTTCACTGTAAGGAGATATCATAGATTATAGCAAGCAGGTGAGTGTTATTGAAAGATGTCATTGATAATTGTAGCTTAAAGATGAATCGTCTGTGTTTTTAGCTACTTTAACGGCAATTTCCGGAAATTTTTCATCGGAAATTTGCTATTTTACTTGAGGAAGGGAAAACAAATGATTTAATAGCACAAATTTCTCAAATTAATAGTGAGAAGCAACATTTTAAATTAATTGATGGTGGATCACGGCATAACATAATATTGGCAGTGTTGTACTGCTAAACCAAACTAATTTGTGAAAAGTAGTTGTTTTCCTTTTTAAAAGGAAATTTCAATATTCCAAGGAAAATGTTTAATTCCGGAAATTACCGATAAAACACAGGTTTAAGTGTTCATAATGTGGGTTCGAGTCATAGTTGTGCCGGTTGTGGCATTTGTGGCCTCAAACAAGACACGCAATCATGAATTGCTTCCCTTCATCCAGGAGTATAAATGAAGACCGTGGGGCAGATATTTTTTTATTGAATTTTAATCACCGATGGGTGACAGTAAGTAAACCTGAAGAAATGAATTCTAATAATGTAAAATGCCTTGAGAATTACATAGTGATGGTGTTAGCTCTTTAATCAAACTGTAGGCCCCTAATAATTATCGGGTCATTCCATGCCAAATCATCTAAATTTTTGAGAATTTGTCAGTGACCGAATAAGATTTTGCAGATTTTTTTTCAACATACCTGTATGGGAGCAATGAACACACAACAAATATTTGCAACTAAGTCCAAGTCGTTCCAGTGATTTGGGCCCCTGAAAAATATTACCACGCCCCCCTTTTCTCCCTTCAAGTTGCACTGGTGATTTTTGGGCACTTTCAGAAGCCTGTATCTCAAAAATGGAATCTGCTGTCAAAAGTAATAGCATCTTTTCATGTTAGGGGTCCTTCAAAACCAACAATTGAGACGGCGTAGGTTACTTTTTTTGCCATTTTGGGCCCCTCTGGTGGTCAGATTGCTTTTATATTGCATATCACTGTGTGCATAGAAATATGTAAATAGGTAAATATCTCTGAATTTCCTTACGTCATACATAGATAGAATAAAATAGTTTAAGATGTAAATGTTTCACTTACGTGGGTAGTGGCCCACCTGGTCAACCATCCATTAGATGGATAAGGCTTTTTGACATGTTTGTCTGTAAATATTCAAACCCCAGCTAAACCATCCAAACTAGGTGCATATGTCTGCCGGATGGACGAATACTACCTTCATTGGGAGCAAAGATTTGTTGTGTGTTCAGTACTCCAATAGAGGTAAAATCCAATCAATCCAATCCATAAAATAAAATAAAATAAAATAAAATAAAATAAAATAAAATAAAATAAAATAAAATAAAATAAAATAAAATAAAATAAAATAAAATAAAATAAAATAAAATAAAATAAAACGAAACGAAACGAAACGAAACGAAACGAAACGAAACGAAATAAAAACATAAAATAACTGAAATAAAATAAAATAAAAACATAAAATAAAATAAAATAAAATAAAATAAAATAAAATAAAATAAAATAAAATAAAATAAAATAAAATAAAATAAAATAAAAAAATCACTGATAATCCCTAGGTGACATTCCATTCTCATGGAATGACACTATCATCTTCCATCTACGACAGTTGCAATGTGATTCAGCATTACACAAACTCATATTGGTATAATCCACACCAGACTCGTTTATGAAATTAAACAGTATATTGCATATGACTCTGGGCACGCGATGCGCGTTTATTAAACCAGTACAATTATTGATTGCTGGCTTTTGATAAACAAATCACGCCCTGACGTCATGGAACGTATTATATGCATGACGTCTGTGCTGAAATGAGCGGATACAGACCAATCACAGAACGTTATATTTTGGCCCGGCCAATCAAGTGATGGGCGTTTATACGTTACCAATCAGGTCTTTACACACATCGTTCGTTGGGATGTGTGAAGACCCGATGCCGACGCCGAAGTCAGTGTTCATTTCAATATTGTTCTTTGTGCTGTACAGTCGGGATTCTATCTAACAGTGACTGACGAAATACTGGTTGGATTGGAAACAGATTGATCAAGCCCGACTCATTTGACTTGATTTGCTTTGGAACATTTGTATCCGTCTATTTCAAAAATATTTCTGAATATAACCAACTGAAATCATTGATTTAATCATGATGCAGCAAGTACTTAGGATGTGTGTTCTTCGTTGCAAAATGATTTTAGTGTTTATAGTACCGATGATACTTGAAGTGATGAGTTTTGGGAGTCATTGTGGATCACTGGATCACAAATTACACCCTGCAGAAAACAGAGTCCTCAAGAACTTTACATACGTGAAAAAATCTGTCCCCCATTTCGTCATCTGCGGACAAGAATGTAACATGGATCAGGACTGTAAGTCACTCAACTTCTTTGAAGGTAATAAACTGTGTGAGTTGAACAATTCCACGAGAGCTGAGCATCCTGAATCCTTCGTTGAAGATCAAGGGAGTGTGTACTTCGATGCAAATGAAGACACACCTCTCTTCGCATTGCCTGATATGTCCTTTGATCGCTACAGAAGTTGTAAGACGTTGTTAGAGGCAGGTTACCGTACTAGTGGTGTCTACAAGATATATCCAGAGGGACTTAGTGATGGTCTCCAAGTCTATTGCGACATGGAGATTGATGGAGGGGGATGGATTGTATTTCAGCGGAGAGAGGATGGCAGTGTGGACTTCTATCGCGATTGGAGTCAGTACCAGTCTGGATTCGGTAATCTAAGCGGGGAGCATTGGTTGGGAAATGACAATTTGGTGAGTCTGACCTCTGATAAATCACACGGGTCGTGGGGCCTCCGCATAGATCTCACAGATTGGATTGACGATACGGCATTCGCGAAATACACGGATTTCCAAATCACTGGTGAGAATTACAAACTGAATTATGGCGTATACGATGTGAGCAGCACTGCTGGTGACTCTCTTTGGATACACAAGGGAATGCACTTCTCAACAAAGGATAATGACAATGATGATTTGCCAGGCTGGGATTGTGCACAATATAATGAAGGGGCCTGGTGGTTTAATGCCTGTTTTTACTCTCACTTAAATAGTCAATATTACCCAGATGGGCAGTATAAGGATGACAAAGGCATTGTGTGGCATCACTGGCATAACAACTTCAATCCTCTCAAAAAGTCCAGTATGAAAATGCGTGAAACAGACATGTAAGTACAACGTTTGGTTTTTACTGGAACGTGTCTGGAATAAATGAAATTATCACTTGTTTCTTTAATAACACAGAAAAACTAAGAAAACTAATTAGTCACATACTACGTAAGAATTAAATGCATAAGTACTTAATTCAAAATTGAAAACCTTGAAATTCAAGTTGAATAAATCAGATAAATAAGACAAAAGTATTTAGATTTGAAAAAAGAACAGTGGTATTATTTTCAACAGAAATAATTTTGGCGAAAATTAAAATCTATTTAATTGATATTAGTTCCAAATTCATACAAAATACATCACGTTCATAAAACATACTTTGCATTGGGATATGGATTAACTTAAAGTTATGTTATAAAACATTTTATTCAGTTTCTTTAAAGATATATATCTATAGCAATTTAATGTATTTAATGTAAAAGTTTGTGTGTGTGTGTGAGTGTGTGTATATATAAACTGCATTCTCTAAAATGTTATTGTCATAAATGGAGTGATAAAATTAATGTTGGTGTTTTCTGTGGATACAAATAGTCACAGTTTGTAAACAAAGTAAAAAATGAGCTCACGAAACTGGAAATCAGTGTTCCTCAAAAAAAAGAAAGACAAAAAAAAACGAAAAAAACAAAAAACAATCTCCTTTAAAGTTGAAGTGTTTTTATTCCTAGTTTCAAAGACTTATTTACAAAACTTATTTCGTCATTTAAAAACGCAAATGACGTGCAGAGCAAAATGTATCATGCGATTAGAAACGGTTCGATGAGCTTAATATCTACATCTACATTATGCTAATGATTCATAATGTAGCTATGTTTATTTCGTAATCAAAGTTAAACTTAGTTGTGAGTCAATGGATTAAACAACATTGTCATTGGAACAGCCGTGGTCATACGGCCAGCACTTAATAGTAGAATAAGAGCTTGACATTGAAATTTACTAATATTAAAAATTTTGTATAATTTGTATAATTTATGTACTCAAGTCTCTTGTCAATAAGCACTGCCCGTTGGAAATCTGCGGGGAAATGTCCTGGGTTATTGGTTATAGGAAGCTCCTGTCAACCGATGTGTTCTACAGACCCTATTTTGTCTCTGATGAAAGAACGGCATAGGGAACGCAATGACTCTGTAAGGTTGCTTTTTATTTGTTGACAAGAGAATTGGGTGTTTCTAATTGTTGTTTAATACAAGCACCAAATATTTTAAAATAAATGAAATTTGTTTGCCTATAAATAACGCAATGTAAATTTAAAGCTGTGGTGGGCCATCAATATTGCCGACTTTTTCACGGGAGTTAGCGTACTCTTGGCCGAAGGGAGTTTGAAATAGCTAGTCAGCTATTGAAACATAATACGAAATACTGCTTCTATGCATTGTTTTACGTTAATTTTGAAACTGGAAACATACTTAGCCTATTAAAGAAGTACAACGCTTTTTACTACATGAAAATGAAGCCAACATTTGATGGTCCGTAGTGTGTGTTGTAAATTAACTAGTTCCAATGACCAATGGCGTGCAATAAACTGAGTGATAGGAACCGATAAAGGATTCTAGGCTATATTCTATATTCAATTGGTTGTCAGAATAATCTTAATAGTCCAGCAGTCAAAAGCCTGTTGATACATGAACCATGTTGGTTTAGCTCCAACATTACCAGTACCAGCTTCATATTTGCTTGATTGTTCGCAACACAAACTATCGATAATTTAAAATTCCCAAACTCTGTTGAGGGTGTCATAAGGCAAATATTTAAAGAGTAATACCTCCTTAGTTATAATATGCAACAGTTATTATATATCCAACAATGATTGTCCACCCTGTTGGTTGCTGGACTACATAAGTATTAGTGGCGGGTCAAGTGGGCTTGGGGCTTGGTGCTGAATCTCCCCTCCCCCTCCTCCCAGCTTAACCCCATCTCTAACCCCATGGCTCCAATTCCCTGTCTGTTTAAATCGCCATCAAAGTGACCCCTCCCCACCCCTACCACCCCACCCCTACCACTCTCCGTGACAAGCAAGTTTAGATGATGGACAAGACACGCCTTCCCCCAACACGACCCTCTACCCGACCCCAACCCAATCCTTCTACTCCACCCCCAGCGTGGAGAGTGTTTCATGTCACCTCTTAATAATCCACCGTAAATGGAGTATTATAATTCAACAGAGGGTAACATCCCCAGTCTAGCAAAACAATCCTAGTCCCCCACAACCACAACCCTTTATATTTCCTTTTCACAATGTAGAGATTGTCTGTGTCAACAGAGGGCGCACTTTTTATCCACGGTTAAGGCGCGTGGCTTGCGTTTTTTCACAAGGACGACCGTTTCACCTGTTGAAAGGTCCTTTTTTATGAAATTGCCCATGTGCAATGCTTTCACATATTTTGGGGTTTCATTCTTTTGATGTTCCAGCGACAAAAGACAGGTTATAATTGTAATTGCATTATTGGACAAATTGTACAGTAGGCCTATGTGTATGTTGCTCGTCTTGTTAGTTAGACTGCATTCACAATCCACTCCGCTCTCTAATAAGTACACGGTATAATCTGCCGCTAGCGGGCGCTGCACAGTCTCCAGACTTAAATCACCATCCACCACGCACCTGGCTAACTCTGCAACTTCATCCCATGGTTTAACGTTCTCCTTACTATAGGCCCTAGTTGGAAAACGGAACTACGTTCCCGTGTCTTTTGAGTAGTATCGGAACAATTTCGATATCCAATAATATTTGATATTTAAATAAGATGTTTAAAGCCGTCTTTTCTGTTATAGGCTGATACACGGCTGCTATGGGTTCAGCGAGTGATGCAGTAAGGAAGCCAGGACTAGTCCGTCCAACTTTCAAATCCTACGCATTGCAGATTGATACACTATTCTCAGCAACTGTATTAGTCCAGAACCTTAAACATATCAGCGGCAATCCACTTAATTCAGATAGTTTTGGATATTGTAATCGTACAGTTCCAGTGTGAGATAGCAGTGGGATCTAGGAATTCCAACTGCTCGTACGGCCTCGGGATAGTAACTCAATGACAACCTGACCTCGACCCATGTCACTCATGCGTAATGTTACTGTAAATTTGTTCGAAAATGAACTCAATGATGGTATAGAACACCACTAGAAATATTTCTGTCTCATGTTCAATAATTTTAGAAAATATCAGGTAGGTCGACCATTGTTTTATTTAAAACAAAAGAAGACCCTGGAAATAGTTTCGCCCAAATTTATTTACGCTGATGACTGCTTTTGTCGTGCTGAAGTGACAATTAACCAGGGAAGATACGCAAACAATCAGTCGACGTGATTCTATCTAATAGTGATATACCGTGCGTGGCATACAATTTGCTCGACGAGTAACAATGAACGAATTAACTACGGGGGAAATGCAGGCAATCATAGACGGTTTGTCTTTGACCGATATCTATATCATGTATACAGAAACGCGTAGAGCGACAGGGGGTAGAAATAAAATTGCAAATGAAGACAGCTTTCTGGTGTAAGATTATAGTCACACTGCAATTATGCGATAAATGATAAATTACAATGAAAACTAAGGAATTGTCGGTTAGTGGCGTAAATATGTTGTTTAAAACCCACTAACTTCACGTTAAAATCTCTCGCAAAATGAGAAACTTTCACCAAATTTAGCACAGACAACAGTAACATTACAAACAATAAAATTGTACTGTATACAAGAAGTTACATGTTATGAACCGGACGTTAAGGTTGATAGAATTTAAAATAATGTGTAAATTCGTCCCTAATTTGCCTTTAGTGACCAATCCCGAATTAAGTTGGCATAGTGACCAATGCGGTATTGGTCACTTTGCCAAATTACAAAAATAGCCAGTTAGAGCATTCGTCATTTGAATGCATGCTCTATCTCCATAATTATAAGGAATACATGCGTGTGGATTAGATACAATGGTAGGTCTCTTCCTGAATGTACTAATGGGCGGGAAAACTTGGGAAAAAAAGTCGGATTGGTCACTATGGCAAATTAGGGACGAATTAATCAAATTAAAATTCCAAACAAGGCTCCTGTACAACTGCTCATGTAAATAATTATGATGACTATCGTCGTTATTGTTTCATTAGTAAACAATAAAAAGTAAAAGGTTGGGTCATAGTATTTATGTATTACGTAATTTAAAGAACACAATTCTCCTGAACATTTATTGATTGTATACAAGACAATAATTCAACCCCACATTGATTATTGTATTAACTATATGGGGCTATGCACCTGATGTACAATTAAACAGAGTCCAATGCTTACAAAACAGAATGGCACGCTTACTGACAATTAATAACTACGATTGGAATATTAGTCCATATGACCTTCTTAAAATGTTAAATATTCCTACAGTTACTCAGAGACGAGATTATTTTAATGGTATTTTAATGTATATGTGTTTAAATGGTACAGCCCCTAATTATATGTCTAATTTTATATCGACGGCTTCTGATTGTAATTTTTATAATACCCGTAATGTTCAAGCTAATATGTTATATGTTCCAAAACCTAGAGTGGAACTTTTTAGACAGTCTTTTCAATATATTGGACCTTCGTATTATAACGAATTACCAAATGTAATAAAAGGGGCTGGTGATATATTAAGCTTTAAACGTTCATTAAAAGATTATGTTTTAAATGTATGAAGACATCTGTATCTACATTAAGTATTTAGTTATCTGTAGTATCTATATTTAAAAAAAATTATAGTATTGTATTACTTTGTGTCTCCTGGGCGCCTAGGAAGAATACCGGAAGGTAAATGGCCTACCCAGGTTAAATATTTTGAAATAAATAAATAAATAAATAAATCAGTAATAGCTAGCATCCTTCATTCGATAACAGGGTTGGACTCAGGGTGGGAGGAAGAACGCACATAATAGCATTTGAATACATGACAAAGAAAATGGTGAATTGCACTCTTTATCATACGTTATTTATTTCCCCCTTGTTTGGCAGTGTGCCCCCGCCCCCTTTATCGACACCCTGGATCCAACACTGTATTACATTATCGTTTTACACCAATGGAATAATAATTGCCCATTGTGTATTGTTTGTTCCTCACACACGTCTACCATTGTCACGTTCCCTATCTACGGTAAATATATTCGTTACGATCACAGGCCTTGAACTTCGTCCTCGAATGAGAAAGGCAATTTTCCCTCAAAGAACTTTTCCATTACAAAATCAAAATGGATGAGGATAGTATAGTTGACAACGATTCCGTGCAAGTAAATTGGACATGGAGGTAAATTTGCCATGACTTTATTGTTTTTGATTTAAAACAACAACCACTGTCATTTTACCTATGCTTTAATAGATCCCAATCACATTATTGGTAAGGCCATATTGTCTGGAAACCCGACAGCTAATCATAAATCAATATGAGTTTACAAGGCACCACACTATTTAAGACAAGAGCCTCATTTTGATTCCAATAGAGAAGTACATTAGGAAACCAAAATCGACCATTCTTGGACGAAGTTCTGTTTGTCTATGAATTGAAAAATCCACGAAACAAGATATTGACAAATCAGACAGTGTTTTGTAAAAAAGAATCTGTTCTGTATTTTTTCACTTAGTTTTATTTTATGTAAATGAAATTTAATTTGTTATTGTCTTGTATTATTGTGATTTGTGTTTTGTTTTAAATGTAATTTGTTATTAGGCAATTTTGATTCCAACCAACATATCAAATATGCTACTAGCTATTGTTATCCTCTCTCGATCCCTCTCCTCTCTGTCCAAGGTCTGACCTGCGGATTTTCTCTACTTTCTTATGATGGGTCAGGATTGTGAAATTCTTAATCCCCACCTTTTGACGTGTCTCATGTGGGAACAAAGCATTTATATGGGATGATCCTTTGGTTAGATATGAGAGGCCAATATCAAATGAAGTTGACCATAGATTGAACATTGCACACATCATTCAGTCAGCACAAATGTTACTTCATCAATCGCGAAAAGATGCAAAACATCCAATTTCAAGATGACATAATTTAAGTCAATGCCAAAAATACGAAATAAACGGAATTGCGAACGACATGAATGAAATATTGACTGCCTAGAAATTAAGTTGAAGGCAACAATCTAAAACAAGAAACACTAATTTTATTGGATTTTAAACCCCGTGAATTTGAATGTTCTTTAACGGGAAAACCTATAATAAAATAGATAAAGTGAACCCCCTAAACAAATAACTGTAATACTTATGGGTGTTCATGTAGGGTATATATTTATTTTAATATCATGATCCATCCTCTCGCTGAGTCTTTTGTATTGTACTCTATATGATTAACATTCATTTCATTTAGGATTTTCAAATATTTACTTTAATCCATTTACTTCACAATGTATTTCCAAAGAATTTGCATTTTGTAAAATTACTTTTTGTGCTTACAAATGAAGGGCAATAAAATTGTCATTCCATTAATAAATTAAATGTTTATTGAAATAAGTTGATCTCATTATGTCATTGGCGACGTTCACCTGAACTTACAATTTCTAATGTTTTAAATACAGTTATTAAAGCCACAAAAAATACGCAGTTTTCTTCTTTTTTCTTGACCTTTCCAAGGCTTTTGACACTGTAAATCATAACATTTTAATTTCTAAATTAGAGAATTACGGGGTGCGTGGATTTAGCCTTGGATTGGTTCAGGAGTTATTTATCACATAGAAAAACAGTTTGTTTCCTTTAACTATCTCTTGATCTATCCATTTCATGCGAAGTTCCCCAAGGCAGTGTGTTAGGTCCCTTATTGTTTATTATTTATATTAATGATATTTGTAAATCATCCAAAATTATATCCTTTTGTTTATTTGCTGATGATACAAGTTTAATTTATACCGATCACAATGTAAATAATGCAGCTCGTATTTTAAACACTGGAGCTAGTTAAAATAAGTAATTGGCTCATAACTAAGGCCAAAAATGTCTACGGTTTCTGGTCATAGGTCGGCTTCAAAATCGGTTTTATTTATTATTTTTATTCTTATTTTTTTGGAGGCGTGGTTTTTGCCAACCAGTGAAACACGTAATACATGTATGCATGGTTGTTGGAACCAGACCAAATTTCCCATACACAAAATATGGCTGCTAAGAGAGGCCTCACAAATCAGGCAAATGTATGATTACATATCGTTTAAAATTAAACACCGGCGTTTCTCAGCCTGGCAGCGCGGCAGGCGTCAGTCCGTGCACCGGGGACTGCCCCGGAGACCTAGCTCGGCTTCACTGAAGACGTTTACGTACACTGGCTACAGTGTGTGAAACTACCACACTGTGTATGGTTGCAGGTGTGAGGAATAATTTGGGAAGCCACCTTTTTAATTATTGAACTACCCAAACTTCCCCCTATGATAAATGTATTAAATTTGTTGATTTGTTGAAGACGTTTTTCTGTAAAAAATTATTTCTTGATCTGGTGTTGATGGCTAGCATACATATAGTTAACAAGTAACTTGTTCTTTGTTTCAAATTGAACACCAGCGATTTCTCATCCTTCCAGCGCGGCAAGATCCAGTCCAGACACCGGGCCGGGAACCCTTATGCGCGTGTATATGTATGTACGTGTAGATACATACACTTGTACAGTATCTACGAAGAAACACGCACATAACTCGGAATTTTTTGTTTCAGATACGAATAGCTCAGAAATATCATACTTTGATATATCAATTGATATGTGCAGATATTACAGTCCTCGCTAAAGACAATTACGTTGATATATAATGTCATTAAGTCTACAAACATTTACATTGGGACAAGTTTCCAACTAGTTTCTCTTTTTGAACAGACCTCAGAGCTAATTTTCGTTTGGACGATAAATGAATTTTTGAGAGGTATGAGTGTAAATGACATGTTCATATAACTTCAGAATTAGCTTTACAAATATTCGTATTTCATACATCTGAAGTCTCGTCGCGATCAGACACTGTTAGTATTGATAAATAACATACGCCCTATTAATTGATGTACTGATGACGCGTGCAAAAGGAAATATGTCAGTTTCAGAATTTAGTATATTCTGAAAAATACAGACGAAGTTTACAAGTCAGGTTTAATTTAGTATAATCTAAATGTTATATACGAACAACACAAATCAAACTTGAACCAAGACTAGTCTTTAATAGAATAATTATGTTGATAGCCTTAATCCCTTGCACCTCTACCAGTGGCATTGCAGAGAGTAGGATATTGACGCTTGAGCCAAGATTAGTCTTTGATATTCGATATTGCCTGTATGTATAATACAGACACCAACAGTATATGTACAGGTATTTATACATATTTATACCTATAAATATTCTGTTTTTCTATTGAAAATTATGCAAAATTATTGTGGTTTATTCTATTTTATCATAACAAAAATCGCATCCTCTTTTAGTGATCCTCACATTGCCGCTTTCCAGGTTGTGTTTTATTTATTTATTTCTGGGCTTTTATCAGAGTAACCCATGGGAATGAAAATATAATTCAAAAGATAAAATTAAAGTGATCAATAAATATTAAACATAATATAAACAGATACAACTAAAATACAATTAATTGGGCAAATATCTAAATTCAGTTAGAATCAAAAGCCGATGTGGTAAGAACAGTAAAGATAAAATAAATCATATGTATATGAATGGGCTACCGCATTCTTTGGTTGAATACCTTTTGACGACCCCCTCCCCCGAACAACAAAGGGCTAGATACCTCAGTTGGTAGAGCACCGGTTCGTCAACCCGGAGGTCTCAGGTTCAAATCCAACTCATTTGGTCTTTTGTTCATTCCAGACAAATTTATTATAGGTAATATTACTTTCACTGTTACGTACATTTGTAAAACAATTACAAATATCTTCAAGGTTTTTTATGGATGCTGAATACTGATTCATTGGAACAGTTGTAGCCAGCTAAGACAGATTTCCAAATTGATAACCAAAGCGAGGTTTATCAACTTAACAAATATTTTTATGTGATAATATCTTGAATTAAAAATATTAAAATGTAAATAACTAAAGTGATGGTACTCTATACAGTGTACGATTTACAGACTATAGTTGAGTATTCTTCTACATTGCACCAAAGAAAACAAATTGATTTGGCCTTTAGACTTGTTCTGATCAGTTCACACCTCAACTGGCTACAATGAACAATAAATGATGCGGAAAGCTGGAAACGGAACGACGTGCAGTGTGTTAGTTATGCTTGGCTAAAATATTGACTTTGCTGTCAATAACTCTACGTGACAAAAGACTGTTGTAACTGCTGTGAAATACCAAGGTTGTTTAGTATAACAATTCAACAAGTGAGATGGAGAAAAATATTGATTTACATTATAGGCCAAACAGAAATAACTTGTGTTTATCCAGCACTGTACCTCCACCATACTTTGCACATTGAGCATTTTACGAGACCAAAACACTCACATGTGTTTAAAACAAACTCCAAACTACTTTAGCTACATCAATAAACCTAAAAGCTCTTTTATTCCATTATACAACTTATTGTCCATCAAATTGAAACTACACCTGAGATTTACAGTATTTGCTCATTACTATTATAGAAAATCACAGTTATTAGGTGTCCGAGCGACAGCGCAAACACCAATAAGACTTATCCAGAGACAAAAACATAGTTGCTTAAAACTTAACACATAGTTAGACCTTAACATGTAGCCGTGCCCTAAGTTGTGACGTCATGGTGAGGTCATCAGATATCGAATTACACTAAATCAAAGTTTAATATTTAAAAAAATTATATCTCATGAAAAGATATTTTCACAATGGAAGACCTTGAACAATGTAACATTTCGTACACAGACATGACCCTAATCTGACCGCTCCTTCCAGTCGAAACCGGAAGTTTAAGTGAATAGCTGTGATTTTTCGTACACAGACGGGACCCAATCTGACCTCTCCTTCCGGTTGAAACCGGAAGTTGAATATTTCAAAAAATCATATCTCCTGAACCACAGAAGATTTTTTACAATCTTTGAATCATCTTAAAGACCTTGAACAATGTCACATTTCGTACACAGACATGACCCTAATCTGACCTCTCCTTCCAGTCGAAACCAGAAGTTTAAGTGAACAACCAATCTTAAACCGGCTCAGTGTGCAAGAAATCTTGGTGTAGTGCTTGATAACCATTTAACAATGACACATCACATCAATAATATTTGTCGGGCTTCTTCTTATGGCTTGTACAAGATAGGAAAGATTAGACAATTTCTAAATCAGAACATAACTGAAAGATTAATACACGCTTTTGTAATGAGTCGCATTGATAACTGTAATGGACTTTTGTATGGATTACCCGACTCTCTTCTTGTTAAACTTCAACGTATTCAGAATTCTGCAGCTAGACTTATCACTCGTACCTGTTCACATGAACCCATTTCCCCAGTTTTGTATAATCTTCATTGGTTGCCAGTTAAACAGAGAATTATTTTCAAACTCCTTGTAACAACATTCAAATGCAAACATGGTCTAGCTCCTCAATACCTCCAAGAACTAATCCAAAATTACTGTCCTGCAAGAAATCTTCGTTCTGGGTCAAGAAACCTCTTAACACCATTTCCAGCTACCACTAAAGCATATGGGCAAAGGGCATTTCAGGTTGCATCTCCTGAACTTTGGAATTCGCTCCCCAATAACATCAAAGAAAGCCCCTCCCTTGAACAGTTCAAGTCTATCCTTAAGACTTATCTCTTTGTCAAATAACTTTATGTATTCATTGTATGTATTTTGTAGTTCTATCTATAGTTTTTGTTTTATTCTTGCTCATTGTATACCTCACTTCTGGTTTTTCTCCTTTCCCCTTTCCTAAAGCGCTCTGAGACTTTATTGTAATTTTGCGCTATATAAAAACTGTTTATTATTATTATTATTATTATTATTATTACCATTCAGAATCACTATTCTGTAAATGTATTTGTTTAGCCAAAACATAGTTGCGGAGTTCAAAGAACCTTAAAACTTAACACATAGTTAGACCTTAACATATAGTTCCAGGTAACGTTGTGACGTCATGTTGAGGTCATCTAATGAATTATTACATAATTAATTATAATTAAAACAATATATTTTATATATCGTGAACCACAATAGATAATTTATTGATTCCTTCATAATCATACATAACATGGAGGACTCGACATTTGATACACAGACATTTACTTTTAGAAAGGAAAACCACTATTTTCTATCACAACTATCACAAATTAGTTTGGTTTAACAGTACAACAGTGCCAATATTATGTTATGCCGTCAATTAATTTAAAATGTTGCTTCTTACAATTAATTTAAGAAATTTGTACTATTCATTTGTTTTCCCTTCCTCAAGTAAAATTGCAAATTTCCGATGAAAAAGATAATTTCCGGAAATTGCCGTTAAAGTAGCTAAAAACACAGACGATTCATCTTTAAGCTACAATTATCAATGATATCTTTCAATAACACTCAGCTGCTGGCTATAATCTATGATATCTCCTTACAGTGAAAACAGTTTGATTGGTCACTGGCAAATGCCTTTGACACAATCAAGGGTAATCTGTTTATGAAAAGCCAGCAACACGAGTCTCGTATGGATTATAACAATATTTAATACCGCACCACCTTGAAACTGTTGTAGATGGAAGACTGTATAGTTATAATAATGATTTTGTTAATAGTTCCAATCTCATCAAGAAGTGATGTTGAAGGAGATTTACGTTATTATTATGCCAACGGGTTACTTTAAATTTGTCATGGATAATTTAATATTTCATTGGAATTACACAACCCCACCACCATGTTAGGCACTCATCGGTAATCAAAACTCAATAAGAAGTTCTTCCTTCACAGGTCTTCATTTGTACTCCTGGGTGAAGAGAAGCAATTCTTGCGGCAACCCACTGATAACTTAAAGATGTATCGCTCGTGTTTATCGGCAATTTCTTGAATTTAAAATTTTCATTGGAACATTGATAATTTCCTTTTAGAAAGGAAAACAACTACTTTGAAAGAAATTTTTCATAAATTAGTTGTCGGGGCCCACCATAAATTCATGTCGTACATATTTACTGTAAAATCATGCTTCTCACGATTGTTTAGAAAAATGTGAAATTATAAAGCATTTTTCCCTTCTTCAAGCAAAATAGCAGAGGTCCAATGAAAATTTCAAAAGAGCATAGCCTGACGTTTGACGTATGCAAACAATGTCAATGCTCTGTGGCACGACCAACAGAACAATAAAGATTGTAACACAAATTTGATCAAGCTATCTCAATTGTGTTTTGCGTACAAATCCTAGGGGAAGCTTTAACAAGGTATATGCAATGGTAATTGCAACATTGTGAAGTTATAGCATATCCAATGTTAGGGGGTACTCGGTGGTCAGTTCCATGAGGTAGGTCATGGAACCTGCTCCTTCAATTCTGTCCGCACGATGGTAATCTCTCATCATTGCCATGGCCTGATTTGCTGGGAAATTGCTGGGCGAGGGGACATTGCTGGGTGATGGGGCTGAAGATGATTTGTGACTTGCATAGGGCTCAATTATTTTTCTGATTTTGGGGTTGAACACTTCTCATTGATTTACTGTTGTGATACTTAATAATAATAATAATAATGTGTGGATTTATATAGCGCACGTATCCACCAACTAAGTGGTGCTCAAGGCGCATTATATTATTATCCCTACTCATAAGGCTCATAAATCATTCCTGAAACCATCTCAGCTCCCTGGGGAGTATACAGCTCAATTGCTGCCATTTCTAGCGCATATAGAGCAAACCAACTCTGCCTTCACAGGTACCCATTTAACCCCTGGGTGGAGAGAAGCAATTATGATTAAGTGTCTTGCTCAAGGACACAAGTGTCACGGCCGTGATTCGAACCCACATTCTGTTGCTAACACCAGAACTTGAATCCGGTAAGCTAGACCGCTCGGCCACGACACCTCACTTGTTGAACACATGCAGGCTGGAAGTGAAATATAATGAAACAACATTAATATTCATGAATTATAGATAACCAATTTGTAATTTACCGTGTATAATCATTGTTAAATACTTTATATTTTTATGCAGATTTCATGTTTTCAATATTTGTAGTGCCTGCTGATTTTCTTTACTAGTTGGACAGTTGCTTTGTAAAATAATATACTGTAAATATTTGTTATCTGCAATAAGAGTATTCTACTAATTGGTTTGATATTTGCCCATACACCAACGTATGTATGAAGCACTGCATCTTACATACTTTATAAATATTTTACAAAGCAAAAATGTATTACTTAAAGCATACTTGTGAACAGTTTATGATAGTTTCAAACAATTCTCGTACTATTTCAGTATTAGGAGATATCATCGTGATAACTTAAGTAAAATAATTTGCCGACAGAATGTTTCACCTGAGGAGACGAACACTGTATACGATCTACTGATTACGAACAATCACAATGTATTTGTACTATTACCTCGATAACGGTGGACGAACTCAAATAAGATCAAACTTGAACAGGTTACAGGCTACACACTTCTTAAAGGGCACTCGGTGGAATGTATTTACTTGCATTTATCCAAAATAGCGTACGCATAAAAAATGTGGGCCTCGCTAGCATATCATATGACGCATGCGTAGTGGTTTCCCCCTGTTTTCGGGGGGAGATTCAACAAGATTTCCGAGACTGTGTTTGATAGTGGTTTGTGCAGAGATATAGCAATCTCCTGCAGTGTGCGGCAATTGAATGTGTATCAAATACCACACATACTGCAGGTCCTTTAGGTTGATAAGCAGTTAGCAATAGCTAATTCTATATTTATCAAAAATAGTATTTTATGTTCAATAATCACACTCCCCCATGAAGCCCCAATGCTAAAAGGGTTCTATATATTTAATAATTTGTGTGTTGAAATTAGTTGAAGTTGCCGCTTAAAGGTATAAAGGAATGAACAAATTGTGTTCATGGGGCCGGGAATGTAGCGGCAAGATGTTAAATTTGTATTATTTTAATTATTGATTGTTATTTCAAATTGTTTTGCCTTTTACGTAATTTCTAATCACGTGTATATGCTTGACAGATGATAAGTTTGCAGTCTTAAATGTTTCTCTGCAATTTTGGTATAGCGCCCTCTGTTGTCAAGAAACTTAAGGTCAAAGGTAAATTTCTTCATGATTCCGATGATTTGTAAACAATTGACATGTTGCAAATTTAAGTCCCAATTATTGTGAGATAAGATCAGTTCCAACGTCCCAAATTCATGTAGTTCCAGATTCCAACACAATCGGTAAGCATGTAGATTTATGTAAAGTCAGAAATTATCATATTCATAATGATTTGTTAAGTTTATTTGCAATCAAAAAATTTCGTTACTAGGTGTGGTGGAAATCCAACCGTGTAGACAAGAACATAAACAACTGTTTGTCACTATTTTCTCCGAATATATGTTCAGCTCTTTAATTTATTGTCCACAGTAGTAATCTCAATCCCCAGAGTAGTGGCGCAACCTTCAGTCCTAAATACTCTGACATGAGATAATTCTAAATGTAGCTATGGCATTATATAATAAACGCGCAATGCATGACAAACAATCCATGTATACTGCGTAATTGTTTGGAATGAGTAGTTCGTGTCACAACAAATGTTCAGCTCCTCAACGAAGAATCACGGCAGCAAATACGACATGAAGTGTACATTAAATTATATACGAGTTGAACAGTTCAACGATAATAACGACAGTTCGAAGACAAAAGTACAAAACAAAAATGGCTCTTCTTACACGGTAATTCCACCTAAAATGCACACAGCAAAATGTAGAGACCCTTTACTGTCCTTTAGAGCTGTCCAAAATGACTTTAGTTACAAGAAACTCTCAAACTCACAACAAAAATAAGCAAGCTTTGAACAACGCGGCACACTGAACTTACTTTCACACTCCAACCCCGTCACACACAGCGCCCTCTCCTGGCACCCACTACAAACATACCTTAAAGTGTCCGTAACACTAGGTAAATGTTTCCATGTGCTTTGGTTAAATGATTGTTTACATACATGTCTAGCGCAGGCTCTTACGCATCTAGGTATATTAATTAATTGATGATTTATGATGTCTTCATGTAGAATTGTTATTTATTTAAGTATTTTGTCTTTTGTAATTACAGTGAACCACCAACACCACCACCCAACCATACATAGAATAAAATCGGTTCAGAAAGGGAAATCAGGTTCTTGTGTAGAAGGTTTAATACAAAGCTACATACAGTACAGTTAATTATATGACAAACACCATAATAATATTCTATTTCGAGGAGATGGCAATTATAGGAAAAACAAACTGTTGGTATTTTAAAGTTTTGTGAATATAGTAATTGGTTTGATTTTTGCCCTACACCGACGTGTGTATATAGCACTGCATACTCAGTGCTTTCTGAGTACCTGTGAACAAAACTTCAGGCGACTCGAGCGAGATTTGAAACCTCGGTGTAGGGCAGAAATCAGACCAATCGCAAGAATGTTATCAACCTGTATGTGAATGTAGTATTCATCTCAATTATTATTTTTTGTTTTATTGATATAATTAGTTCGTTCATACTTTGAAGTACTGTGGAAATCAATGAATAAAATATAGAAACTGCATATTATAGTCCTAAACATAAACACTGTTTGTCCGCCATGAAATGGTCCTGGTATATTCTCACTATAAACATGAGACATGGTGTAAAAATACACACACTTTGAAAGAACACTGGGTTGCATCCATTACTGTTAATACTAAATTCATCAATATTAATACTAAATATAATAACAATACGAAATTATAATGCGTTTATATCGATCACACTGGTTCACAAAGCGCTTATCATTATTACCCACGTCCATCATGAGCATTCATCCTTCCTGAAAACATCTCAGCTCCCTGGGGGAGCATACAGCTCAGTTATTGCTACTTCGGCAAATTATAACTAATAAAACACAACATCCGACTCTGTCATTAGTATAATGTTCTATTAGCCATTAGTCATATAAGTAATCAGTCTAATGATCTGACATTTCAATACGTGAGGAAATGTTTATAGCGGACAAGACCACAATTGTTTTCAGATTTTGTGAACTCAATTTAAAACTGCTGCTTACATCTGCAACAAATGTTGAAATTATTCACCCTTGTTTTAACAAATGTTTGTGTTTATTATCGGGATAATTATTTGTATTATTTCTTATGTGACGATACAGTCAACTTCAGATTTAGTACTTTGAGCAAAAGGTTTTGCTTGCTCAAGTTTGTTTCCTGAGAGCAAGGTACTCATCATTGAACCACTGAGGAGGCTTGTTTGGAAGTTTAATTTGTTTAAAACGGGTATGTTTGTCACAAATAGGAATTTAAAATATCCTCAAATATACGTCAGACGAAGTCAGGGCTAACTGCTGTTTCAATAGCACTCCGAGGGATCTATTTTAGATCGTTAAAAAAATAAGTTTCATTAAATGTACGATAAGACCGTGCCCTGATGTTACGGGAGGGTCCCTTATGGACCTTGTTGGCTTTACGTGCAGCATAAATTAGCGAATGGTCACTTAGCAGCAATGTTATATACACCAAATATGCATAACCAGTCAAGCGTCACGATTGCTGGTACAAAATAGACAGATATTTCCTAATAAATAAAGAATTAGCTGTTGTATTGCCTGACAAAATGGACTTCAAAACGCGTAATTTGAACTGTTATGTTGTGACCAGAAGTAGAGGTCACGTTAAGTACATGTATATATCCGTAAACAAATGTTTCGTAATAAAAGTTGTTTACGATAATCATCACATAGAAAATTTGTTCAGGAGATACATTTTTGTTCTTCATAGTATTGATTAATTTAAACATTATTTTAAATTCTATCAACCCTAACGTCCGGTTCATAACATGTAAGTTCTTGTATACAAGTACAATTTTATTGTTTGTAATGTCACTATTCTCTGTGCTAAATTTGGTGAAAGTTTCTCATTTTGCGAGAGATTTTAACGTGATGTTAGTGGGTTTTAAATAACATATTTACGCCACTGACTGACAGTTCCTTAGTTTTCATTGTAATTTATCATTTCCCGCATAATTGCAGTGTGACTATAATCTTACATCAGAAAGCTGTCTTCGTTTGCAATTATCATAATTTCTAGATATCGGTCAAAGACAAACCGTCTATAATTGCCTGCATTTCCCCTGCAGTTAGTACGTTCATTGTTACTCGAGCAAATTGTGTGCCACGCAGGGTATATCACTGTTAGAAAGAATCACGTCCACTGATTGTTTGCGTATCTTCCCTGGTTAATTGTCACTTCAGCATGACAAAAGCCGTCATCAGCGTAAAGGAATGTCGCTAGGCAACTGTTGCATTGTACACACTTGCAGTAGGTAATGAGCGTTTCATATTTTAGATGTTATTGTACAACGCTCATCACCCCACCTATCTTAATAATGACACTCCCCTCCCCCACCTACGGGCTCCTATTATATGTATTATTTTTGTTTGGTAAATAATATAAAAAATAATACTTGAAAAATAAATTGACCCTTCTATTACGTTGAGGGGGAGGAAAGGGAAGTTATTCGGACGAAACTATTTCCAGGGTCTTCTTCTGTTAAATAAAACAATGGTCGACCCACCTCCCTTGAAACAATTTTCTGTCTACGCGACTGATATTTTCTAAAATTATTGAACCTGAGAGAGAAATATTATTGCAAGTGGTGTTCTATATCATCATCGACTTCATTTTCGAACGAATTTACAGTAACATTACGCATGAGTGACATGGGTCGAGGTCAGGTTGTCATTGAGTTACTATCCCCAAGGCGTACGAGCAGTTGGAATTCCTAGATCCCACTGCTATCTCACACTGGAACTGTATGATTACAATATCCAAAGCTATCTGAATTAAGTGGATTGCCGCTGATATGTTTAAGGTTCTGGACTAATACAGTTGCTGAGAATAGTGTATCAATCTGCAATGCGTAGGATTTGAAAGTTGGATGGACTAGTCCTGGCTTCCTTACTGCATCACTCGCTGAACCCATAGCAGCCGTGTATCAGCCTATAACAGAAAAGACGGCTTTAAACACATTATTTATATATCCAATATTATTGGATATCGAAATTGTTCCGATACTGCTCAAAAGACATGGGAACGAAGTTCCGTTTTCCAACTAGGGTCTATAGTAAGGAGAACGAGGTTAAACCATGGAACGACGTTGCAGAGTTAGCCAGGTGCGTGGTGGATGGTGATTTAAGTCTGGAGACTTTGCAGCGCCCGCTAGCGGCAGATTATACTTATTACAGAGCGGAGTGGATCGTGAAGGGTGCACCCAACTAAATAAACTCCCATAGTAAACAGTGCTAAATACACAATATTCAAAAATCATTAAAAAATACTTAGAAGTCCCACAGTTTTTAAAACCAAAAGAAAAAATATTGATCGATATATAACCTTTTATTTTCTTCTCTATTCACTGTCTAAAGTCCAGGTTTCCAGGGAGTTATTCTCATCCCAATGAAAACCACCCTCTACAGTAGTGAAAACGTCCACACTGAAAAGCAGCCATTTTGGAAAAAGGCCTTACGCTTGAAATCAAATTAGGACCACTTTTTCAGGGCCTAGTGTGTCCAAAATACTCACAGTTGGAAGCCAAGGACCCCCGGGTTATGATAGTGGGCCATTTTTACACAATCCATCAAATGAATGGGCCTCAAATCTTTGTTTTTCAGAAAAATTTGAGGGCATACACTTTATGATAAACAGCTCGGCGCATGAATTCCTCACTATTTAGTGGGGTGCACCCTTTAAAGAGATGATTTTTTTCAATTTGACTTGGGAACACACTAAGGACATCCAGTATATTGCAGAGGTCATGTTTCTGAAAAAAAATTGAAAAATATTACTGCACTGCAAAATGCCAACTTTAAGCATATTGGTTCGTCTATGATGTTTCTGTGCAGTTTGCAATGGATAACCATGGTCATTGTGTATGCATTATTGTATTTCTTGGGTGCAATGTTTTTCTTTAAAAATTTCTTTAAATAACAATTAGTTTCTCCCTTGAATATTTAAACAATATCTGAGATATTATCTAAAGGCAATTTCAGACAGTTTTACAAAATTAACCTTATTGAGGGGCGGATCCAGGTTGACAGAAAATGGGGCCTCATACACAATGAATCATACGCTGAGGGGCAAATCACGAGCCTTTCTTCACATGATGTGCTGAGAAGAAAATGTAAAATGTAAATTGTTTCATGGTAAACAGACCACAAAGAGAAAAAACATCCCCAACCTGCATACATCCCCATGTATATACAGGTCCTTGCAAAGAGAGTTGATCAAAAATTGTTGATAAAACAGATATTTAAAGAGTATATACAGTTTTTTCTTCAATGCATGCATTCCTGAACCAGTACTATTTTAGAAACAACTACTTGTAATAGTTTTGTGAATTTTACTAATGCAACACACATGTAACACTAATTAAAGACAACAAATAACAACCAACTTCCAATGATAATTATGCACTGTGTGAAACACTCAATGGATTAAGCTGCTTAGTAGTTGGTCAATTCATTAAGCCTCACTCTTCCCCAATAAAAAGACAACCTTAAATGAGGATGCCCCATTGTGCTCTCCCAAGCTGTGTTTGTGTTTTCCTAAGAAAAACTGGTTTCACTTCATTGTTCAAAACATGCATACTATTAAGTAATGATGAGCACATGCACTGGTGATGTATAAGAAGCTATGTATAATTGACTATGTAGTTAAATCACTACTTGCAATAAGCCAGCTGTGAGCATATCAGTTGCAAAATGGGTCTTGTTGGGCGTGGAATCTACAAAAAGAAAAAGGCTGGTACCAGAAGAAAAAAAACATCAGTCATCACTCCAAAGTTAGAAGGCAAAGTCAAATATGAATATACGAAGAGAGACTCACCAACTCTCTATATTAGGCCATCATATGAGCAGATGGAGTTAGCTGTCACCAGAGATGTACAGGGATTCTTTTGTACGACACCCAATGCAGAGCCAACAAGAGACGTCATGCTACTTCGGCCCAAAATTGCTGAAAAAACTCCAGTTGAAAAACTCCAAACCAAGAGCGGAGCACAAAGGATGGGAGAGGAGGTTACCGGTTCGTAAATGTCAATGCTGCTATTAACTTGGGGGTACAGGCCGTGCTGGATCACCAACGAGCAAAACCCGAGTGTGATGGTCAACCAGAACTCATGCCGCATGCAGAGGTTCGTCGAGGTTTAGCCGTGTCCGAGATGATGTCCTGCAAAAAGTGCAGGTTCCATACAGACAAGACAAAACTGTACACAGAAATTCCTCGAACAGGGAGAGGGAGACGCACTGCCACTCCCAACATGGCTTTGCAGGTTGGTCTTCACAATACCGGGATAGCAACTGCTGGTGTGAGGAAACTCTTGTCTGCAATGGATACAACTGTTCCTTCAGGAAATGCCCTGCAGAAATTATCAAATAAATGTGGGGAAATTATAACTTTTGAAAATGAACAGGATATGAGCGATAAGAAAAATTTTCAAAGACATTCATGAATTGCAAGGTCACAATAGGGAAAGTGCAATAGCTGTTGAAGTTGATCGACAATATAACAATCCCCTTAGGAACTGCCGCAAGAAGACACTGTTCGTTCCAGCAACTCAAACAAGGGACATTGTTTGTGAAAATGTGACAACCCAAAAATACATTGTAATGTATAACCATGAGAACAAGCTGTGCAAAAAATGTGACATCAGCAAGAATGAACACAAACATGCAGATAAATGCACAGCCACTCGTCCAGCAAATTTCAACATGGGTGATGAACATGAAGGCGGAATTCAATGTGCCAAAAAACTCTTGAACTGTAAGGAGCCTCTGACAATTAATAGGGTCACCACTGATGCCGACGGTTGTCTGGCAGAGGGTATACAATCATATTATACACATAGCAAGGCAGGTATGCAAATTGAACATTCACTAGACCCCCCTCATCTTAACAGATCACTTTGTGCAGCCGTAAGTCGTGCAAAATTTAGTCCAGATATGTTTCCTGGTAAAACGAGACGGGAAAAGAGTAAACTGCAGGATCGCTTTGCTGATGACCTAAGCCATAGGGCACAGGCCGAGGCGGCTGCTATCCTTAAAGAGCACAGGGGGGCCCATTCTCAGATTACCACCATGGCCGCCAAAGCAGCAAGCGCAATTCCACAATGCTACATGGGCAACCATGGGCTGTGCAAAAGAGTATCATACATTTGCCATGGTGGTGCTACATCAACCTATCAATTTCCATACCTGCCTGCTAATGTAAGATCAAAGTTGAAAATGTCATCAAATGATGAACAGACTGTTTTGAAACTACTGGACAAACGAATTGGGAAAAAAGCGATGGAGAAAACAAAATATGGAACGAGCACTCAGAAAGCCGAATCTATGAATCATGCTTTTGCAATGACAAACCCAAAAGGGACAATTACCTTTTCAAGAAATGGTGACTGTAGAGATCACAGCGCAGTACACTTGGTCCAATAATGGACACTCAAATTCAATATTAAAAAATTGCGTATCTGCTGGTTGCCCTGTAACTGCTTGCTCACCAGCTGCCAAAGCCCTTGCTGAAATGGAAAAGAAAACAGAAATACTACTCTAAAAGGCCAAGGGAAAACAGTACAAAAACGTAGGGCACAATGTCGATCAAAACTATTTCATTTGTATTATGCTTCACAGGCGCTGTATAAACGGCTGGCCAACTAGATCCCAAGCAAAATAATGACAACAGCGACTGGCAAAGAATTCAATATGAACACAATTATTGCAAACAGTTCCCAAACTAATTACAGAGCTTTTGAGTGCTTATTCCATACTTATTTTTCCATCGCTTTTTTCCCAATACCTAGTGTTAGGGTTATGGTTAGGGGTTAGGTTAGGGTTAGGCTTGGACAGAAAATGGTATGACTGACTTACATGCAGCTAAATTATACAATTCTTATAGGCCCCATGGCCTGCGCAACGTCTTCGTCGTTTGCATCTTTTCTAGAATTATTAACAGATCACGGTTCAAGAGATAAATGTTCAAAACAAACGCACAATGTATGATGGCACAGGTGACTTACATCACACTCTTCTGGTAAATTAGAGATTCCAGAGTGTGCCATGTGTTTAAGCCACTCTGTGCACATGCATCATTGTGCGTTTGTTTGATTCTGGTAATTTGATATTCATTAGTCCATAGTTCTTCCTTTTGAATCCCTGCCAAATGACACACCCTGTAGATTCAAACAAATGTGTCTTCTTGTCGAGAGAGAACTCTTTATTTTGGCACAAAAAGCCTCCATGTTTACAACTAGCATTAGTAGCAAAACCACAGTAAAACTATTGGCTAGAAGTTTTACCTCAGTTACCAATGTACACCAGTAATCAGATCTTATTAAAGTTCATAAATGAAGGACAGAAACTTGTTTAAAACTTAAAAATAATTAAAACCTGATTTGATATATATAAATGAAGAAAAAAGTATTGTTTGTAAACAATAAATGGCAAATATAAACAATTTCAATAGCCGAAAAAAGAGCACATGCAGACTATGGTATTAATTTCACAATTCCACATACCTTTTGCTGTAACAGTACTGTATTCATCCAATAAAGACCTGAAATACAAGGATATTGAATGGAAAAATTTAATGTGTAAAGATTTTTCATTTATTATCAGCCTTACTGATACTGTAAACAAAAGCACACGTTTAAATCCCACCATCAAAACAAACCATGGACGACGCCATTTTGAAACTATAGGTGCACCCAACTAAATAAACTCCCATAGTAAACAGTGCTAAATACACAATATTCAAAAATCATTAAAAATACTTAGAAGTCCCACAGTTTTTAAAACCAAAAGAAAAATATTGATCGATATATAACCTTTATTTTCTTCTCTATTCACTGTCTAAAGTCCAGGTTTCCAGGAGTTATTCTCATCCCAATGAAAACCACCCTCTACAGTAGTGAAAACGTCCACACTGAAAAAGCAGCCATTTTGGAAAAGGCCTTACGCTTGAAATCAAATTCGGACCACTTTTCAGGGCCTAGTGTGTCCAAAATACTCACAGTTGGAAGCCAAGGACCCCCGGGTTATGATAGTGGGCCATTTTTACACAATCCATCAAATGAATGGGCCTCAAATCTTTGTTTTTCAGAAAAATTTGAGGGCATACACTTTATGATAAACAGCTCGGCGCATGAATTCCTCACTATTTAGTGGGGTGCACCCTGAAAGCAGTCTAACAAGACGATCAACATATACATACTATACAATTTGTCCAATAATGCAATTACAATTATAACCTGTCTCTTGTTACAGGAACGCAATGTTTTGTTTCATATGATGGCAATGGAAGACTGTGAATGTGTTTATTGAGCATTAAGGAATAATTTATTTTCTTCAAAAGAATGAAAACACTTTGCAATCCTATGAAAAATATGTGAAAGCATTGCACGTGGGCAATTTCAGCAAAAAAAATACCTGTCAATAGGTTTGTTTAAAAAACGGTCATCCTTGTGAAAAAAGCAAGCCACGCGTCTTAAGCTTGGATAAAAAGTGCGCCCTCTGTTGACACAAAATTCTCTACATTATGAAGAGGAAATAAAACGGGGGTTTGTCGTGCTGGGAGTAG
>CM055816.1:67415832-67443180 GCA_029582265.1 Zoroaster sp. YZ-2022
TCGAGTTGTCGCAATAGTACTGCAGGTTCCCCGCGCATAGTGTACACAACCTATAGAGAAACCCATTGCACGCATAGCGCGTACCAGCGGGCTCGCGCGGGGAAAATTACTGGAATATTGGGGGTATAGAATGAACTTCTCCTGCTATTTGTGTCACTCCAGTCAATTGCCCAGAGACAAAAAGTATACTATTTAATGTTCCATAAGCTATATTTCACATACAAATTATCAAAGTTCTCTAAAGCACCTCCGTTGTGGTTTTCTAAGAGTTTTTCTGAGTAGTTCGTTTCTTAGAAAATTAAATTTGAACGTTAAGTATGGAGGGCGAAAAACATGTAAAACATAGATTGACAATAAATATTTGCAGCATTTGATAATAATTAAACTTAAAATTATCATTTCACATTGAATGTGACTGTTAACGTTCTCTAAAACATGTTTTGAAATGATAAAATTGGACCCTTTTCGTCACGGTAACGTTGCCGTTTAGGTCTGTATAAGACTTCAATGTTTCAATGTGACGTGTCAGCGTCAGTGGAGTTATGAAAAACCAAACGAACAAATACAAATACTTGTTTGTACGCGCGCGTATAGCAGTGAAACAGCCGTGAACACAGTACTATGTGCATAGGGCTCAATTGCTCACACGGCTGTTTCACCGTTTTAAAAGGCGCCCTCTTTCGGTTGATATTAGTCAGCGTGCATAATGATGTCTATTGCGTCACCAAGCATTTTATTTATAAACATTCCTTTTCGCGTCACCGTTATATAAAGTGACCTTATAAAAAGCGATAACCTGATTGGTTGATAGAAAGTTTTACATATGTAAATAGGTAAAATTATTTAAAAATATATGACCTTCCGCCACCACCAAGCAGAAGTACGTTGGGGTCACGGAGTTAATGCGGGAGAAAGATCACCAGACATTTTGTCTCATTTCTCATAAACACAAGTCACAACGGACCCTAAAAACATGTCATCATCTCACAAGATGATGTACTTCAGGAAAAATGGACAAGTAAGTGTAGGACATTTTGTTTTGGATGATTTAAAGCTATGAAAAGTTGGCATTTTTAAAAAACATTTCAACACCGTTTATACGTTTCACGTGCTTTCGCCCCAGTACAACTTCGCCCCTTAATTCCAATGAAGAATAAGATGCTACGGGGCGAGATTTATGGGGGCGAAATGTACACATGTTAAAAACTGGAGATTTTAGCACATTTTTATTGACGTTGAAAGTCATGATTTTTATAGCTCTTGTTTGCTTCCATTCCCTAACGTACCACAACATTTGGCTTCAATCCCCTACCACATCATTTGGTTTTGGTAATATTACCTGACAAAAAGAGAGAGAGAGAAACAAACAGTACACAGGCAGCCCACACTCATGACACTGCCACAGATATTTCAAATATAACAATTTTTTTGTTTTTTATAACTTTTTATTTTTGTACATATGTATAAAATACAGTATTATTAAAACGTATACAATAAGCGTGTTAACTTTACCTAATTGTTAGAATGCTCCCCCCACCCGTGAGTCATAAGTTGCAAGTTGTGTTTGATGTATTCCAGAATGTCAAAACATTACACCACGAATTTAGAAATACTTGTTTTATAACTATAATTTGAATTTGCATTGGTTTATTTTGTAGGTTTCAACGAATTCCAGGATGTTCAACTACTTGAGTGCTATTCATCCTTCAGATGACACAGTCTGTGTTGGTTTCGTAGAGCGGTAAGTTTTGGTTGAAGTTATTGTATTTTAAATGAACAGCTCAACTTTGGGTTATTATTACTTATTAGCCCCAGTAGTATGTTAGATGGGGGTTCTAGGCCAACTACTTTTAGTAGTTGGCCTAGAACCCCCATCTAACATACTACTGCCCCATAATTAGTGCCATTCTGCCAATATTCTAGACTCTGTCTGACTCTTGGCCCTATGCCGATAAAAAACGGTACAATTTTTGCTTAAATTTTGCCCACAATGTTTACTTACATATGTTATGATGCTCGCCAGTAAAAAGAAAATCGGTATTCCACTCACTTTTTTTGTTGAAATTTATAGAGAATAGCTACTGCTTTACCGACATCAGCCGCCATGATAAGTACTGATGCTCATGCGCACCGATCACTATGACCTCATGCGACCTGCATTTTTCGTTATTGATGGTCGCGCAACTGAAAACTTGACCCGTGATCATAAAAAACTAAGTTTATAGTTAACGCTGAGGAATCTTTGATTAGTAGCCGAAGACGCTGGCGATCATCAGAGTTCGACGATCATCATCACGTCGCCACCAGACTAGACCACGCACATACTACAAACATATATACACACACAGATAACTAACTACACTGGGGCAAACTGACGTATCAGCGCACATGCGCATGGCGGCTGATGAGGTTTAAACGTGTCGGTAAAGTAGTAGCAATTCTCCACAAATGTTACCAAATCAATCAGGTGGAATGCCTTTTTTTTGTACTGGCGAGCATCATAGAATAGGTAAGTAAACATTGTGGGCAAAAACACTCGGTATACAGCTTGTGCATAGCTGTGGAACTCCCAGTGGGAGTCCTGTATGGGGGACGTTATTTCTTCACGGGGGAATTTTGTGGAAACTTATGTACTGTTCCTGTGCAAATATTGCAAACTCTGTGGAACGCATGTAAAAAATGAATATTGTGGAATTTGCAGGAAGATATTTTCATTTTGCTTATCCTTTATTTATTTTGTAATTTTTTTTTTTTTTTGCAGGCTTGATGACTTTTGACCGCACTTCTGGTGCTGTACTGATGTGATGCTGCCTCATTATGGACATCAGTCGCTCCAGGTCATCCCGCATACCATTGACGATTCTCCCTGTGCGGTTAAACTCAGTGTGAATCAGCTCACCACCCTGCTCATTGAGTAAACCAATAATCTGGTTATTTGTCCAATGCCATCACATGCTGTACACCCAACATTTAGATTGTCCAGTTGAACACTTAGCACTCTGGGACTTGAAGTGATGCTGCTATACTGTACATATTTATTACATATTGGGCAGTTGATGTTTGGACTTAACGAATGCTTGAAACACTGTGTCAAACATTGCGCACAGAAGTTATGTTGGCACGCTGTCTGAACTGATGGCTTTCCCAGTATACATAGACAAATACTACAAATGAAGAGTGACTGTTCCCACTGATGACCACTGATTTCAAAACCAATGGGATATTCCAGATGTTGCGCATCACTTAATTGATGAAATATATTGTCATCGCTCAGTGAAAAGGGCAAAGTTTGTGTACAAGCTATTGTTGATTTAGGCCTACCAGCCTTTGGCTTAGACTGCGGTCCTCCTCTAGGCTGTTGCGTAAAAAGTTCACACACGAACCAAGTTCCAGTTCTTGTATGCTTTGGCCAATTTTGTTGGATTCGCTGTTTATCTTTGACGCTCTGAACAGTATAAAATAGTTCTCCAGATTTACAGTGTCTTAGTTTTCTTGAAAATTTTTCACATATTTTGAACAACAAAAGACGATGTACGAATACGACGTAAACATTTTTTTTTGCGGCTTTTAAATTTTTGTAAGCACCCACTAACCACAAGAGTATAATTTAATTATGATTCATCAGAAAAGTTTAATAGAACGTCTATTTCCTTCGTGTGAAGGTTTAATTTAGCTGATATTTCGACCCTGTTTTCGTCAGCTCTGTGATCTGTGGGCGCAGCCATTATTGGCGTGACGTCATCGTTTTGACATGAATTATGCATGAGTGGCTACGGTCTGGGAAAACTTCTTTACGCGCGTCACATACGGCCAACCGCCAAACTCAGGAGAAGAAAAAATAAACACGTGCGAAGCCAAACAAAAAAATAAAAATGGGCGGTTGTCCTCCGTAGATAATTCATGCACATAGAATTTAAGGCATTGCGGATAAAATCCATACGGATTGCTAGAAAATAAAGTTGCATGTACGGATGCTTGACTCTCGGCGCCGCTATACGCCACAGGGCAAAATTGAGTGCGGCGCTTATGCGTGACAACTACATTTTTATGAATAATGCAGATTTGGTCGGTCACATGAATAAATGAAGGGATTCAGACAAAAATTCATTTTTGGTTTTTAATTAACTTCCACTAATCATTGGCAGATTTGTATGTATGCAATCTCAAATGAAAGCCAACTTTCTTGGCTCTATCAAAATAGCTCTTCAACATTTAAATAAATTTTTGCAGGTCAAATGGGGCAAAATATGTTATTTCAAAACAATTACAGGCATGATGCAAAGAGGGTGTTGTTAGGAAAGGCCCCTACTGTTTTTGGATGCCATTGGTTGTGGCAGCCTGTCCATAAAATTATTAAATTGTGAAATAATACATAATTTCTTACCGGAGCATTCCTGTCGAAGAACTTGTTTTGTGTGTCTTGTTCTTTAGTACCACTTCTCCTGGTCCATTCCAAGTGCCTGAATGAGGAGTCAGTACATCTTCCATCTTTAGTGTAAATACACCACTAGGTCTAGACCCAACACCAACAATAGTATAACACAGAGCAAGACGCATGGAAAATAAAAAAGATCGAGGTGACAGAGCTGAATTTGGGATCTTAGCTTCCTTGATGATGTGGTCAAACCTGTCGTGGACATCTTTGCTCTCCAAGATGTTTTCTTGGAACTGCTTTAAATCTATTACTCCTCTGCCATTTTAGACTCCCTTGCATGAATTTCGCCTGCCTTTCTTTGCTTATTTAGAAAGGACAACTTTGATTTGATGTATTTCTCATATCCAACTGGATATGGTTCCTTCATCATGATATGGGTAAAATCCCCTGCCTTCTCCAAGTATTTCAGCTTGTTGTAAATGGCTGATGGCAGGGACGTGCACAGGGTTGTAGAGGGGCAGGGGCTCAGAGTCTGAAAAGGGCAGTGTAATTCCATGCGAGCGCGCGTAGCGCGCGAGCTAAAAAAAATTTGGGCGTTTATTTATTAATAAAAACGCATAATATGGTTTTTAACATTACAATCAGATCAGATTATGTTGATGACTGGTTTTCATTTACAATCTGATCTGGTGGTGAGTGAGCCTATAGTCAAGGACCAAGTCCACCAAGTCTAATTATCCCCTTAAGTCTCAAATTTATAATAAACGTATCATATCACCTGATATTTGCACAAGAAAACGGAGCTCCGCCTAGTCAAACAATCATAAAGTGCACCAATAACACAAAACCGAAAATGAACATGTATTGGGGCAAATACCTTACCTACCTAATGAAGTAAGTGTAGTAGTTGCTTTGAAGTAGGCTAACTGTAAGACATAGGTCTCGAGTGGGAGCGGGATGTCAATTTCGTGTTTCAGTGACAGCGTGTGCCTGCCTATCAAAGACGTATAGGCGCGCGCGGCTATGCGTGACATCTAGTTTCGCGGAGGGGCACATGCAGGCCTGTGCACAGGAATAGTAAGGGGCATCTCTGCTGACCTAATATTTATTCTAATTTTATTCTATCCTGACATCTTTCAACTAGGCAGGGCAGTCTATGCGCAACAGGAACTTAATAATTCATTCAAAAAACAAAAACAAACAAACCTTGGGCTAAAAAGGGCACTTTTTATACTAGGCAAAAAGGGCAGGGGCTCAAGCACCCTTTGGGACCTATGTATGCACGTGCCTGGCTGATGGTGACACCTGCAGTCTGCCATATTCTGAAAGCCACCGTTGGATGGTTGCGCAATCGAACAGTAGGTGCCATGGCATTTCCTCATATGACTCAACTACCTTAGTGTTATTGGCAAAGAAAAGGTACTTCGACACTACCTGACACACCTCGCGATGAAAGTTCGAATGTGGCATACACATGCTGTTACTCTTTAAGTAATCTAGAAGATTGTCAAAATGTACTAGATCATAAGCAGCATTCAAACCCGAAGTTGTTAGGGCACGTCTTGTTATTCCTCTTCGAGATGATTTTACTGGTTTCATTTTTGTCACGCGAAATGATGATGAAGGTGGTATTTTGTAAACCTTGGACGATTCCGCTTCCTCATACTCGGATACAGTTGGTGAATAAACTGATTCAGTATTTTCTGAAGATTTGTCTTGGTCAGAGTCTGAAGACTCTATCATCGTCAACTTTTCTTTTGTCTCGTTCAGTCTAGTTTTAGCTACCACCATTGTCATCTTGTGCACCCTTTTCATGTGGGAGTAGACATTGACGTAGGAAGCATTGTCCCTGCATCCAAAGGGGCATGCTTTGTCAATACCTGATGGAGATGATTCGGTATCCTCTATATCTCTTTCATCCGTAGCGTCTCCCCCACTCTCCATGATCTCTACCACTCTGTAAAACAAAATAAAAAAGAAGATAAATAAAGACCTAGCTACCTATTTGTTGTGTAAATTTGTTGTAATATTTAATTTTGTGACTTTAGTTACAACTAGAAAGCATGGGCGTCAACAGCTTATGAAAAGTGGGGGGGGGGGGACATGAGCCCCAATTAGTGATCTGTGTCCTGGGGAGTTATCTAAGGGGAGGGGGTGTCCCCTTGCCCTTAGAGATTGTTTGCATAATTAAGGGTGCTTAGGTGCTAAATGGTGCTATATTTTGTTAAATAATTGTATATTTCTTGAAGAAAAAATATTGAAATTTATACTATTTGTTCAAACTAATCATGCTACAAAAAACCGACCCCCCCCCTGGATCCGCGATCATCCGCTCCTGAATTAAAGGTCCTAGTTCTATTATAATTCCACGAATAATTCAGATTATATCTACTTTTTGCCTGTCCCAACATTTGTGTTAGTATTTCACATGCTCATCTGAGTCATCTCAATGTTAAACTGATGAATGTTGTCTTTCACCAAAACTGAAGCTCTACATTTGATGAGTCGAAAAATGGCTGTTTTCACTAATATCGAGTTTGATTCTATTTGAGTCAGCAATTGATACAAAAAATCGAACATATGCCTGCCATTTTTTTAAATTATTGTTCTGAAAAGTGGGGGGGACAAACGATATGATATCCCCCCACTTTCAAAAGTGGGGGGGGGGACATGTCCCCCCCGTCCCCCACCTGTTGACGCCCATGCTAGAAAGCATACTGTTGGAAAAACAAGACTTCAATAAGGAGGTCCACCAGCTCCTGTACCGCTGCTGGTCCTAGAAATATGGTAGGAGCAACTACAATGCTATATCGTCGACGACCAGCGGCCTGACCAAATCGTGGCCTGACCACATGGGGGATTACACATGCACTATGATCATGTTGGTATATTATTATAATTTAAATTTATAATTGTTAGGGCATACCCTTATGAAAGTAACTACACAAGTGTTTAGGACTAGGGCTATCCCTAATACCAAAAAAGCTAGTGTGAGTAAGGATTAGGGCTGTCGGAATATCGAGGGGTCGCCTGGTCAACGACCAAGGCACCAAGTAAATCAATAGAAATTAATTAGTATTGTAATTTATGAGTATCATACACAATAAGGTTTATCGCAAATATTCTGATAGGCAAGCTGAGAAGGATGAATGTAAACCCGTACTTGATTTTATGGATTAACGATTTCTTGACAAATAGATCACAGAGAGTTAGACTAATGCAGTCAGTATCTGATATTGTTTATACCAACACAGGGGCCCCTCAGGGATGTGTTTTATCCCCAGTACTTTTCACACTTTATACAAGTGATCTCAGATGTAGTAATGCCACGTGCTCTATGGTCAAGTATGCAGATGACACATCGATAACAGGATTCATTACTTATGAGGATGAGACCAGGTATAGAGATGAAATTGCCAAGTTTGTTCATTGGTGCAGAGAAAATTTTCTGGTTTTAAATGCACAAAAAACTAAGGAAATTGTGTTTGATTTTCGAAAAAACCGGAAGGAGATCGATCCTGTTAACATAAATGGTGTTGATATTGAAATTGTCAATGAATATAAGTACCTTGGGACTTATATTGATAGCCATCTAAACTGGAATGTTAATACTCAAAAATTGTGTTCTAAGGCAAATCAGCGTATTTATTTTCTGAGGAAACTCAAGTTATTTAATATTGACCGGGATATAATCATGATGTTCTACCAAAGTGTCATACAATCTGTTATTACGTTCTCTTGCATTGCATGGGTAAATGGTCTGTCTATGGGTAATCTAAATAAAATCAACAGAATCACTAAATCCGCAAGTAAGATCATCGGTACTACTGTAAAAAACTTGGGTTCAATCTACGAGGCAGCTCTAACGACTAAACTAAAAACAATACAACTTGATAATACCCATCCACTTCATTCACTTTTAGTTTTTAATAAGTCCGGCAGATTACGTCAACTCAAATCCAACACAAGTCATCATCGCCTCTCTTTCGTACCCAGTGCAATTTCTTATTTTAACAACAGTTTTATTAGATGACTTGTTTTTGGTTTTGTTGTTTTAAGGCTTACTGTTTTTGAGGTTCAGGTTTTCTTTTTCTTTCTTTTTCTTTTTCTTTTTCTACCTTTCCAGCCCCCTTTCCAATTATGTCCCCCTTGGCCTTCCCCTGTTCCCATGTATTGTTTTCCCTTCCCTTTCCCTTTCTTCCTTCCCCACCTTTTCCTGTCCCTTCCCAGTTTCTTTATATTTTTATTTGCATTATTTTGTAATATAACAAATACAATATGTATAATATGGAATAATTTTTAATAATTACAATTTTTAAATTTTTAACGTAATAGTGTGTATTACAATTTTTTATATGTGCAAACTGAGGAAATGATTTTCATGCTGGCATGACGAATAAATGAATTGAATTGAATTGAAAACATCACGTTGCGCTATACATGATGTGAAGGGAAAAGGCCAACTTTACATGTAAATAGTTTATTTAGAATTAGGCAAACCATAAATTAAAACCCTAAAAACTATGTAATTATTATTCTCACCACGCAAAATGTTCCGGGCTTGTACTGTCTCAGTCAGAGCTTTTTTGAGATGGTGGACACGTGTACTGTGTAGGCTAGCCCCACTACTAGTGTGGCCGGCGGATTTGACATCGGATTGATCCGCTGGCTTGGAACTACATATGTGGCCGTGCACTATTTGGTTTTGGACCCAATCCAGGGCTGCCACTCTTGATTTGCTGTTTTTCCCCACCACGCATGCGCATTTCCCCTACATTATCCCTACATACTTAGTATAAATTTTTCCCTACAAAATTTCGTTTTGCCTGACGAATTAGTTATTAATTAACGTTTTCCCCTACAAAATTTTGTTTTCCCCTACGAATAAGTCCCTGCGCGTCGCCGGCCCAAAATGTATGCCCGGTTGCACCGAGGTACTTTTTGAAACAGTACATAGGGGTTTGGGCGTAATAATCATGTGGGGTGAGCACAATCCTTTATCAAAAGTGTTAATTATAAGAATAGAAGTAGTCTGGGCCCAACCCAACAGATTTTAGCCAAAATTTATTTAATTTTTTTTTTTTTTAATAATGAATTACTGACAAAAGTCTGATTTTTTTTCTAAATAAATTTTTTCCGACTTTATTGTGATGCTTATCTGACTGGAACAATTACAGGTAATAGTGATCAATTATTATTTGCAAAAAAGAAGTAAGAAATTTGAACAATTAAGTAATCAAAATTATAAAAACAAGTGTGCTAAGTAAGTGAACATAAAAAAAACATGTTTAGCGTCCCTCACGGCTGTTTCAGCCCCATAGGCCGTGCGTAAAAAGTGTCCACTGTGCGGTTCGTGTGCTTACGTGAATCTACACAGTGCGCGACTAGTCTGCATCATGTGTGTGCTTAGTCGTATTATAGCGCGCGTGTACGTGTGTACCGTACATGTACACATACATACAAATCGCGCGAATATTGAGCACAGTAACAATCACAGTACATATACAATACACACACGTTGAGTACATGTATTTTACATACAATACATTCACGTTAATGAATAGTTTTTCATTGTTACATCAAATCTCTGGAAAATCATTCATTGGTCAAGTAGTTCAGTGGATCCTTCCAGGTCCTGCAAACCTCTACAATGGCTCTTGTTTACGCGCCTGCTGAGTACTGTGCTCCTGTCTGGTGTCGGAGTGCTCACACCCGCCTGATTGACACGGCACTCAATGAAGCTATGCGAACGATAACTGGCTGTATTCGCAGTACCCCAGTAGCTTTCCTTCCACACTTGGCTGGTGTTGATCCTCCAGATATCCGTCGCAACAAACAGTCACTCCGACTCTACCGCCATGCTTCAGCTGAAAACCACCTGCTACACGAAGTGTTGTATGACTCACAAGCACCGACAAGGTTGAAATCTCGTTGCCCACTCCTTACATGTGTCAGAACTTAACCAAAACCTACAAAGGACTACTGTCACAGTCCCAGCTCATCTACAGTCCTATCTGCCAGTCCATTCTGCTCGACCACCAGGCTGTGAGCTTCCGAGAAAGGCCTGGGTCCAGCTTAACAGACTTCGTATCGGTACAGGCTGTTTTGCCGATACGATGAAGAAAATGGGTTTGATGGACACAAATATGTGTGAGTGTGGTGCCGTGCAGACAGCAGACCACATCTTGACCAGCTGCCAGTCACATGGCCCTCCTTGCAACATCACGGAAACCGACAATCCTAGCCTCATAGACTACCTGATGATTACTAAATGGTGAACCACTGGATGATGGTGTATACGAAAGAAGAAGCAACTCTCTATGTGACAGTGCAGCTTGCAACAGCAGTTAGTATAGATTTATCATCCAAGCCATAGTTGTGGTCAACATGTTAAAATGCACGCAGTTATTATTATTCACTACATTTCAAAAACTTCAGGTTGGTTGTGTTGTCTGTTGAGGACTACGGGGGGACTAAAGTTCTGGGCAAATTTTGCATCCCCACTTTACATTTCAAGCCATAAAATAAACAATTAAAACTTTAAATAATGTCTTCAAAATTATTGAAATTTGCCCCCTTTTTTTTCAGAAGGGAGGGGGCCCAACTGTACTAAGGAGCGTCTTGTTTCTTCCCCAATAATAGTGTCCTCATCTGCCAACAGCATTTATTTCAACCTTCAACATTAATGTTGTTAAACCATAAAAATTATAGCAAGGTTAAACCTACATGTAATGTACATGTACATGTACGTACAGCGCGTACTGTCCATCCATAGTATGTAGATTATACGCTCAGTCGTATAAGTCACGTATACAGCAGCTGCACCACTATTACACAAACTTACTGGAAATTGATTTTCGGTAAACAAATATTAATTGTCGTCCTATGTACCTGAAAGTTACATAAGTATTAATTAATAATTAATAACTTCATCGCTTTTAATGGAATCAATCCGTAAAATCATGCTATGTGTAGGAGATTGTCATGTCAGCCTTTGACCTTTTCACCTCCAAAACAATCCCAACTTTCCCCAAGGGCAACCCCCCACCCAAGTTACAAGTCCAAATGCCACTTCTGACTCAAGTTACGGTCCGGAAACTACAGTGCCCGAGGACGCCGTAGGCAATGACAATACCCCTTTAGCCTATGGGGCTGAGGGGTAATAAAAGGGAAGGGGATTGGATAGTTTTGTAATAAAAGGGAAGGGGATGGGAGGGATGGGGAAGGGTTGTGGTATAAGGGAAAGGAATTAAGGGGAGGGGGTTGGGTGGGGTTGTGGAATGAGGGAAGGGGAGGGGGTTGGGTGGGGCTGTGGGGTTGTGGAATGAGGGAAGAGGAGGGTAGGAAGATGGTGTCCTGATATGACAATTTTTTATTTATTTATTATTTTTATTTTTAACAGTAAACAATTTGTTTACCATTTATTGACTGATTGATTTATTAATGTTTTAAACGTAGTATGGTATTGGAGTTTACTAGTGTTAAACAGGTGTGATTTGTCCATGACACATATTGAAAACTTTGGCGCATCTGCTCAACGCAAACCCCGTTAGCCTGTTAAGCGCGTAATGTTGAGCTCGTCCCTTGCAACGCCGAGAATAAATTTGATCATTACGGACCAGTAGGACAACTTTCCTTACAATTACGCTCGGGATATTTAAATAAATATTATAAGCTTCACTCTACTACCAAACACTAAACATTTGAAAGTTGAGATAAACTCGCGTTTTCCCGAATAAAAATGTCACTTTTAGGTGAAAAGTCTGCTCTGCAATGACAAAGTAGCCTGATTTGGGTCATTTTTCAGTGGGTCGATGTACTAAATTCAATGGCAAAACTCGTGGAAGCGCGCTCACCAAAAATTACGCAGACGTCAGGGTAGAAGACAAAATTCCCGACAGCTTGATATAAAATACATTATGATTGGCTGAAAAGATATACACGCGTTTTCTTCTGCCAATCAGGACCTTCTTAGGCAAAACCTTGGCCAGCCGAATGTTTGGTTCTGTATCAATTCACACGCAACATTCATCACTCCGTGATTGAAGTTGCATTGTTGCGTTTAATTCTCAACAATTTGAGCAATTATTTGACCTATTTCACACAATTCAAGTTGTATTTACCGTATATATATGGTTCAGCACAATTTCTAGCGTATTTGTAGTGGAGTTTGAGCTATATATATTGCTAAAATCCGTCATTTCTGACACTAGCTTTCGCAATTTTTGCACTGATACGGCTTTGGTACTCTTTATGGGCCGCGGGATTATCCCTACAGGGGTGTTTACTGTACAACTCCATGAGCTATGCTGTAGTTTGTCATGATGAAATACAGGTCAGTGTTTTGTTTTTGTTTATTTATACTACTTACATTTTATCTATGTAAGGCAATATTTTTAACAATTAAATGATCATTGATGATAAATGTGAGTTGATTCATTGTGAGAAAAAAGTAAAGAGGCCTTCTTTTTCCTATTTTATGAAAAGCTTAGCATAAAATGTAGGCCTCAGCTGAAATTTATTGAGTCAGGTCCTTGCCCAAATAAACCTGATGGTAATTATAGTCACCTAATTTTTTAAGTTAACTGAAAAATAATTATTATTATTTACTGCTCATTTAATTTAGGAATACTGCAATACATAGTCCCAACAATCCCAACATTCTGTTCTGAATTGCAGAGGCCTGTGCTGCATGCTTTTGTTAAAATCCATATCTGTTTTTTTCTCTTTGGTTATAAATTGTTTAACTCATGAAAGCATTTCTTAAGTTGTTAAACATTCAGTTAAAAAAACTACACGATAAAACAGATATAAAATAAAATTTATTATGCCTGGGAAGAGGCCGCTTTGGTGAACAAATGAATCGGGCCTTTGTGTATTCATTTTAATGGTGTATGTTTAACATAAGTGAACATCTTGATAATTATCTTCATTGATAATTTTAAAGCTTAATAACAAATTTATTCTGAATTTTATTTTCATGCAGACTTTATGGCTGAAGTTCGACGTAGTACAAGGCAGCGCCCCACTGTGGACTACAAACGTCTAGCTCGTGGACCAGATTTACCAAACACAAGTGGCAGTCTAAAAAAGACATGGTCAACTTCCAAGTTATTCCCACTAGAAGTGACCGATTCAAGTCTCATAGAAAATAAACTCTTTGTGAAGGTGCATTACACTGATCCCGAATGGAGCCATCAGCGCTATGATGAGTGGAGGGATGCAGCAGATATCGTCGACATCCCTACTTCGTATGTGCAATTTAATGACGAGATCAAGGATATATTTTTGACAAAACTCAGACTCTGTGTTAAAGAGGCACTTCACTGTCAAAGAAAAGTAGATAGTGTTGTGAGCATCAATTGTGATATCCCACAGGGACCTTTTTCCAGTACTTTTTAAGAAGCCGCTCACATTTGCCAAGCACCGTCTAGACAGTCTGAATGACTGGGATTCTATCCTGGGAGAATCATGGAACTATAGAATTGTGAACTCAAAAGGAGACTTTGCATTTGTAACATCAGGGACAGTTTCCTTTTGGATGCGGGAAAGACGCCCGCTTGAAGAATATTCTGCTGATGGACGCCTAGAGCTTCTACACAGAGGATTCACATTCCATCTATATTTTGTGAGGGGGCTTGGTAACAAACATGACTTTCAGAAATATGCAAATTAAAGTAATTGTTGTAGTAGTCGTAGTAGTAGTAGTAAGTAGTTAAAGTAATTGTAGTAGTAGTATCTGCAGGGAGAATTACAATGTGTGCCATATTTATTTTAGCTTTCCTTTCATTTTGTCTTTCTGTCCATGCACAGCCAGATCTGGACCCATATTTTCCCCATATGGTGAAAGTTGATATTTCAGAATATTTTCTTTTCACACTGATCAAAAAGATAAATGCAAACTTCGCATATGTGAATTTACTGTCAGTTTTTAGACACATTGCTAATAGACACCACTTACTGTTTGAAGACTTTAACTTCAATTTGTCCCTACCATTGCTCGGAGCAAAATTGAGACGTATGTGGACAGCATGGAAAAAAAAAAACAGTGGTCACTGGCATTCAAAGTTAATAAGCCAATGGGAAAAATCACAATACACCTGCAGAATTTATCACAAAACTGGAAGCCCTACAAAACGCAAATTAGAAGATGAAGTTGTGCATGCCCAGGTAGTTCGAAGGAAGATGGAGGATGAATTGAAGAATGTAGGTACAGAGTTATGCAAGTGTAGAGCCGAAAAAGAAGAACTTGAAAGGAAAGTTGATAGGTTGTCAAATCCCAAAAAGCAAAGGCACGGTGTTCGAGGGAGAACAAAAGGTAAATCAAACTACAGCAAGAGCCAAAAAAGTCGCCATAAGAAACAGAAAATTGACTCAGTCAAAGATACCTTGATGGACATAAGTGGCCCGGGTCTCAAACCATGCACTTTCCAATTTAAAGACGATGATGGTGACAAAGTGACTGTAATGTTTAATGGTGGAAATGTTGAGGTTGAACCCCAAAAGATATCGGAACAAGATTTAGATGAAATGATTTTTATAATGGATACGCACTACATAACTGACAGTGGGTATAATGAAATGGCACAGAGACGCAAAGAACTTCCAAAGGGGTGTAGAATTATTAAAAGGCGTCATCAACTTAACTCCACTTGTGAAATATTTCATCTCGATGGAGAGTATAAAGGTGTCTTCAAGTCCTTAAAATCTCATCTCACCAAAAATATTAGCGATCCATCAAAAGCTCATTTAATACAAGATGGCAAAGTGAAAATCAAATTGTCTGGTGATGGTACTCGAGCTGGATCAAAGAAACACATGATCAATGTAAGTTATACAATCATTGGAGAGAGCACTTGCGCTTCAATGCAATCGTTCAATGCCCAGAGACAGGAGAGATCATTCAAGCCGCCCTGAAAGAATTGATCGATGAGGTCAATTCACTTACCTCTGTCACAGTAGATGGAAAGGAGGTTATAGTTGAGGTATTCATTGGAGGAGACCTTAAATTTCTCAATCAGGTTACGGGAATTGGTGGATTTGCTTCGATACATTCTTGTCTCTGGTGCAAGTGTTCGAAACAAGATCGTTCTGATGTAAGCCTAGAATGGTCCATGACTGACGTAACCAAAGGGGCTCGTACGGTAGATGAAATAACAGAAAATTCAGGTAAACCAAAGTCGAGCAAAAGTAGATATAATTGTAATACACCGCCAATATTCCACTCAGTGCCAATCTCCAGAGTAGTGCCAGATACTTTACATTTGTTTTTAAGGATAATGGATCAGTTGGTTTATCAACTTGTATATTATCTCCAGACTTGTGACAACATTGTACGATTATCACCCAATCTTGATTTACAAAAATGTGATAATCTCATGCGCTTTGAAAACTTTGTCGCCTCTCTTGGAATATATGATTGGAAGCTTGTCATCAAGGATTCAAAACTTCAACCAAGATCTTTTACAGGGCCTGAACATCGTCGTATTTTAGCAAACATAGATCTGGACATGCTGATTCCAACTAATCCAAAACTTGAACAAATCAAAACTCTTTGGTCAAGCTTCAAATCATTGATAGGCCAGCTTAACTGTGTTCTTTCAGATGATAACATTGACCAGTTTGACTCTTCTGCCAAGGCATGGGTTGATCTTTATAGTCGTGTATATTTGGCTAAGGATGTCACTCCTTATATGCACGTTTTTTCATACCATGTTTCCGAAGTAATGCGCATGTATGGCAACCCGACATATTTTAGTCAGCAAGGGATTGAAAAGCTAAATGATCTCGTAACCAAATGGTATTTCCGATCAACCAATTTTGGAAAAACAGCACTAGAGCAGATTATGAAAAAACAGCATCGTCTTAGATTGCTGGATGAGAAGTGCAAGCGTACTCTGAATTGGCAAGTAACGTGCAGTATCTGCAAAAAGCAAGACGGCCATAACAAGCGAACATGTCCTATGCGAATGGATAACAATTCAGGCCTAACGTACAATACAATGTAATTCAATTTTTTACCTGAGGGAGTGAATTTTTTGTATTCTACTGCTGTTTTCCAAAAGTAAATGTGGGATCTAAACATTGATTCTAATGTACAACTGAAAAACCATGCATTATGAACTTTTGAAAGCAAATTTGTTTGAAAATGTGATAAAAATCTAAAATGTTTGGTGATAAAATGTTTTCCACTGTCATGGAAATTCCTGTCATGGAACTGTCGGGGCAATTTACATGTATGACATCCATTTTAGTGTTATTGTGTTTGCATTGATGTACATGTATAGGCCTTTCCCACAACGAAAGTTGATATTGACCGCTACTGTTCATGTGTTCAAAGTTCAAGAAAATATTTGAATGTGGAAGAAACTGCTCTTAAACTGCTGATTGATTTTTTTTTAAATATTGTATTGATAAAGCCATACCCAGCTCAGGCCATTTTTACAGTATAAGTATATTTTTTAAATTCCGTCCAGTTCTGAATAGTACACTATTAAGTGTTACCTTAAGTGTTCATTTGATGTTGTATGTTAGTACTGAACAAAAAGTATCTCTTGATTTAAGAATAAATCATTTGTGTGTGAAAAAGAATTAACCTGTAAAGTGTTCATTATGTTTGCACTATGTAATTCACCCCCGTTGAGTGTAATGGAAGAGTCCAGAAGTTTGGTTGTTCTTGGCAACCCCTGATCTGTACACAGTCCTGTGTGTGCACGCGTACACAAGCGTGGGTTGATTTTACCGTGGGACTTTCTGCACTAAACACCCTCAAAGTTTTTAATATGTTAAAAAATGATTATTAACATGTATTACAATGTAAATATAAAGGGTCAAAGTTGAAGTTGATGTGTTGTATACGCATTATTTTTAGGTTTTAAGTCTTGCCTAAACCTCTTGAAGGAATAAAAAAATTCTCACAAAAACCAAGCAGTAGCATGACAATAAACTATAAATAAAATGTTACTTTCATTAGCCAATGCCTGGCCATAGTCCTAGATCAACCCATTCCTACATTTAGCTATAATTCAGTACATACATATTTATAACATGAAACTATTTGAAAGGAAAATATGTTGGAGCAGAGCTTTGTAATTTGACAATAGCAATTGAAGAGTAAAGTATCATACAATCACGAGAGAGACCAACATTAAACACACACAAGCTAATGACTTAAACATACAATAAACAGTTCTAAATTTTTACAAATCAGCCACAAAAAATCATCTAAACTTCGCATATTTTAAATTCTAGTGATAAAGAGTAGTCACCAAAGTGTTTGGTCTGAGGTTAAGGCAATCTAGCCCGTAGCAACCATTTTGTCCATCTCAGAAATTGGTCATATTTTGTAAAGACTCAAACTTATTGTAATTTCATATCTGTATTGAGTAGTCTGGTTATCTGCATATATGTTACATTCAAATTACAACATAGAGACAGGGCACCACACGCACTAAATCGTATGTGAAAAATGGAAATCCTAATATGGACACATACTTATTATACTGAAATATGGGCCTTCAGTTGGTAGGTAAAACATCCGAATAATTATTTATGGCTCCACGTCTGAAAGTACTTGTTACATTATACTAAACATCTATATCAAATCTGATGCTTTTATGAAAAGTGCACAATTTTTCTACATATTATCCGCTGGACTACCTGGTCCTGGCGTGTGTGAGCGAAGTTTGCAAGTTCCTAAACACACATGTAACAATTGTTTCTATTGGCTGATATGATAATCTCCTACACAGCGCGTAACGAGTCTTCCCATTGGCTGAAAAATGACGATTCTATACGTACGAGCCTGTGTAGGCCTACATACAATAACTATGTATACATAGTGAGTGATCCGACTGTGGGCAGAAATACGTCTTTTAATCAGTTGTTTAAAGCCTAACATTTAAAACAATAAATCTAGACCTACTTAAAAAAATTATGACTGGTTGGAGCAGAATGGTGATGGAGCAGAATGGTGACATCTATTTATTCGACTGAGAGCAAACTATTGGTGAATTTTTTACGTCGGAAAAGCTTCAGAAATCTTTGACATGTTTTGTTTTGTGGAATTAAATTCTATGGATTAATACCTGTGGCGGAGAATCTCAGCTCAGAAATAATGCTTTCGGCATTAAATAAATAGCGGTCGGGTATGTAAATTAAAAAGAAAAACAGTTTTAAAAAGTGAGGCCTGTTTGCAGGGTGCATTTGTGCTATACGCCCGCCTACTGAACAGATTTCTAAAAATAAAACGGCCAAGGCGGAAAGTCGGAACTGAAATTAAAGGTCGGATTTTCGACAAAAGTCGGAAGAATCTCATCCCTGGTTTCGCGACATGGCCAATCGAGCATATACCCTTCGACAAGAAATCAACGAGCTGGTAAGCATGACACTGTACAGGAAAAAATTAACCCATGTAAATAAACAAAACCAGTACCATCTTCAAATACATGTATAATTGTTTAAAACTGTTGGCTTATGTTTTAATCAAACTTCCAATAAGAAAAAGGAGAAGTGGGACTACCCTTTTGGAACAGGCCCAGTTGTAAGTTCTCTTGATGCTGCACTCAAGAGACACAAAGTTGAGCGTCGAGCTTACCATGGCAAAGCCTTTGTTGGCAACCATGTACATAAGTGTTGTCAGGTGAGTGAGCCGAAAATTATCTACTGTTCATGCGATGATTTCAATTTTTGTATTGGGAGGATGTTGTATAATTAAGGTTTAACTTTGATACAAATATTATTACCTCCTAAACAGAGTCATGTTATCACTGATTTGACGTCGTAAAGCTCTTGAAAGTAAGGATTACGATGACATTCCTGTAATCTGCCATCAAGAGCTTATCCGGGAAACTGCACTTATGGGATGCAAATTTGAAGAAATATTTCATAAATTTGCAGACACACACTACGCAATCAACCACGCAAAGGCTTTGACACAAGACAACCTAAAGTGTATTGTTAAGTACAAATAATTTGGTCCATTGTATTTAAAAAAAGCATATGTACCTGCACAAATAAATACACTCTCAAAACATTCTCAAAAACTTTTTACAGATGCATGCATCAAAACATTCCTGATGACGTACAGGAAAAATTTTCCAAATGCATCAATCACACCAAAAATGCTGACTCAATTTGGTGTGGGCTTCGGATTGATGAACGAGCAAGGTGGAGAGTTAATCCACACATAATTCAACCGGACAGGCCGTGCAGTTGACGGAATGAGGGATGACGTGAAGCGTCTCATGACAGTGATGAGCCGCCATCACCTCTCCACAACCCCTGAAGTGCAAGCCAGAGTAATATCAAAACGAAGCAGAAAGAAATTGAAAGAATGATAAAACAAAATATCCTGCTTGTGTTACAATGCACGTACGTCCCCAATAATAATTTTGGAAATATAATTAATATAGGCCCTACTTGTAATAAAATAGTTAAATGTGGTGGCTTTTTTTTGCTGTTTCACCGGGGAACTCTTTGAAAAAAAAATAAAAAATAAATAGACACAAGTTGCTTAAAGTTTAATTATTATTTTAAAAGTGTGTTATTAATAAAAGTGTCTTGTTTAATTTCTTCAATACAATGTACATTGCTTAATTTTATAAATATTGGATGCTTATTCGATGGCAATTTCATAATTAGTTCAACCAAATTATCAGTTGATATCCTCATCATTCACAATCATACAATCATCAAGGAACTAATGTGAGTGTGTATACTGTGAAAATAGTTTGGTCCGTCTGCGCCGTGGCCGTCAGATACGCTAATGTGACGGCGTGTGTCCGGACAAGACCAACATGGATGCACGCGTCCAAATGTAATTTCAACGAAAAACCATCCATTTCAATCACAATCAATCCATAAGTTTAAGAATCTACAATAGCCCCAATTGTATGTAATACATGTAGCTTTTCTTTTTTGTGATGGAAAGTGTATTTCCCATTTGAAAGTGTTTTAATCGTACCACAAAAGACATTATTTGTAACCACCCTGACAGTCGTAAAAAACGTTATCAGTGCTCCAGAAACCACAGTTACGCGTTGTAATACCATGATGAAAACACCCCAAATCTAGTATTATTGAACAATACTTACCGCTGTCCGAACATTGTTAGCCGGAGATGTGGTTTGGAAAGTCTTCATTTCTAGACTGCCGTGATAGTTTTTCATGGGAAAACTTGGATTTCCGAAAAAAAATAATTTATAACTCGTTTTATGGTGCCTTTATTCGCCGCGCTTAGTACGGACGGCGATTTTACAGAAAGTCAATTGACCATAAAAATGTTTGCAAAAACATTAACCTGAACATATTTAAATCGGAGAAAATTATAAGAAGTAAATAAATACATATTCAGACATTTAATAGCCTTTTAAGATCTTACCAATTTATTTTATAATTTTTAAAAATGAAAAAAGACACCCGAAAACGACTGTAAATAGCTACGCCTAACTGCTCGAGGTAAACATAAACTCGCGTAAGTCTTTTCGCGTAATTTTAAATAACCGACACATAACGTTGAGGGCGGGCTCTTTTTTCTAGATCGGGACAGCCGTGAATTGAATGAATTTTTTTTGAAATTCACCGGAAAACAATTTTCATTAGTGAAGTGCACAGTATTGAACTAAAAGCTAAATTCTGGTTTAGATTATCAAGGAGTGATTTAAATCACTTAAAATATATTCTCAAGAATACCACACATTGATGATGGACAGACCCCATACTTAAGAAACTAACGGTAACCTATATTGAAGATACGTGAAGTGTTACTGAGCTGGCATTTTTCCTGGATATGGCTTCATCAAGTAGGGCTTTAAGCCGAATGCATCGTCGGCAACAAACACATAGGGGATCGGTGTATTTCTTGTTTATTTCTTGTATATGGCTTAAGCAGAAAGGTCACCTGGGCCAAACCATGGTACACGCTGTGCCAAATCAACACATTCTTACCCATTCACATACAAATGGTGCTTTTAATGCCATATGTAAGAAGAAATGTTTGGAATGTGGTAAACTCCCATAGTCTTCTAGGTAGACTCCCATAGTCTACAATTTGACATCTTGTCATTGATTTACACATCATATAAACTGAACAAACAGTTTATTGCATCTAGGGTTTTGTATTCCTCCATGCTTGTAAATTTCAAATTTAATGCAAGGGTTGGTAAATTAAACTTGGCTGTATCTATTATGTCTCTTTTGGGATTGTGTGGGGATATCCACCCCCACCCAGGACCGCAAACCAAACCAAAGTGTAAGAAACCTAGAAGGAAACGTCAACCAAAGTTTCCATGTAACATATGTGGAGACGATGTACTTGACAACCACCGTGCACTCAGTTGTGACACCTGTGGCTTATGGACCCACACCCAATGTGGGGAAGTTAGTGATGTGGAATACGTCACCTTTGTCAATCAAGAAGACTTTGTGTGGCATGGTCCATCTTGAGATATTTTAAACTTTAATTACTCATACTCCATGGTTCACGATTTTGAATGCACTAACCAGTATGAATTACTTGGTGATTCAGTAGTTGCCATTGTATTTGCAGGCAAACCTCTTCCTCCACCACATACATGCATTAGCAATACACCAGACAGTGTCAGACTTCCAAGGCCTAGGAAAACTAAAAGTATACCTGCCAGGGATTCGGAGTCTACTTCACCATGGATCACGATAGGCCGATTTGCCTCAGCCTTTCAACCCGAGGAAGCACACACTCACACCGGTTCAAACACTCACACTAATTCAGAAACACTTAGTGACCTAGACTCACATGTTGGTTCAATCACACAGACTAGAACAAACGACACCTGTTCTGAAAACAATAGTTCTCACACAGACGAAAACTCCAAAAATGAAAATACCAAACCACATATCAAAGGACCACTTAAGATCCTCAACATAAATTTCAGAAGTCTTAAAGGGAAGATCCCTGAACTCCAGGCGTTAATTGACACTGAGGGGCCGGACATCCTCATCGCAACAGAAACATGGCTTAATAATAGTATAACAAATTGTTAACTCTTTCCGTCAAACTATTCCATATTCAGGAAAGATCGTCTGAATGGTTACGGAGGTGTACTCATAGCTGTTAAAAACCTACCAGCGCAACACCTCAGTGATCTTGACGCAGACGCAGAACTCACTTGGATTAAAATTGACATGAACAAAGACAAACCTATTTATGTTGGAGCCTATTATAACCCTGACACCTCACTCAACTCACTACACCAACTTGAAGACTCACTCACAAAACTTTACACTCATCACTCACACCATAACCAAATATAGCTGGGAGGGGATTTCAGTCTTAGGGACATAAATTGGGAAAACCAAACCATAAACCCAGGTAGTAGCATCAAAACACAATGCAATACTTTCCTAGACATGTGCACACATTTCCAACTTGAGCAAATGGTCAAAATTCCAACTAGGGAAAATAATATTCTTGATTTATTTCTTGTCTCAAACCCTACACTGATAAAATAGCATAGATACAATCCCAGGTATTGGGGATCATGACATAGTCAGAATATACAGTAACATTAAAGCCAAATATTATTAGTTCCACTAGACGCAATATTTTTCAATACTCGAAGGGTAATATAGCAGCATTAAAAACTGATCTTCTTATTTTCGGTCATACACTCATCCAACTTTCACTTACAAACTCAAAACACTCATGGAAACTCACATTCCAACAAAATTCACAACATCAAGACACAACTTACCTTGGTACAATGCCAGACATAAACGTATGAACAGGAAGTTACACCGACTCTATAATAAACAACGCAAATCAACACTTGAACACGACAAGACAAAAACAAATACCGCACCATGTATAAAAAAAAGAACTTAGACATGCCCAGACTAAATACATTAGTTCCAACATGAGTGAAAATTTCCATCAGAACAAAAAAATTGTGGAAGATGGTTAAAGCAAAACGAGTCGACAGTGGTGGTATTCCACCATTAAAACACAATAACCATTCTACAAATGAGAGTCAAGAAAAAGCTGAAATTCGAAACAATTATTTTCAATCAGTTTATACTCAAGAAGACACAAAAATATCCCAGACATGGATGGAAACCCCACCCCTGACATTTCTGAAATTGAAATTTCCAAAGACGGTGTTCGGACACTTCTTGAAGATCTCCAACCAAATAAAGCATCTGGCCCTGACCAGATCCCCGCAAGGATACTAAAGGAGTGCGCGACTGAGTTGGCCCCCATTCTCACTTAAATTTTTACTCAGAGTTTAAGTACAGGTAAACTGCCATCAGACTGGCTCATGTATCACTGATGTTCAAAAGGGTAACCGTAATTCTCCTAGTAATTATCGTCCTATTGCACTTACATCCATATGTTGCAAGATTCTTGAACACATTCTCACTTCACATATTATGTTTCATCTTGACCGGTTCAACATTTTAAATGACTCGCAACATGGCTTTAGAAGGAGAAGAGGTTGTGACACTCAGTTGATTTTAGCAACTAGTGACTTGGCTGCATCCTTCGAAAAGAACAAACAAGTAGATGCAGTTTTCCTCGATTTTTCTAAAGCCTTCGACCGGGTTCCACATTCACGTCTTCTAAAAAAGCTTCAGCATTATGGCATAACAAGGAAAATCCATGGGTGGACAAAAACATTTCTCACCTTACGCAAGCAAAGAGTTAGTCTTGATGGGAAGTTGTCTTCAGCAGTTGATGTCACATCCAGTGTGCCACAGGGTACGGTCATATGACCATTATGTTTTTTAATCTACATCTATTTGCTGCCGATGCCCTTGTGTATAGAGAATTAAATAATCCAGACGATCCTATCATTTTTCAACGTGACTTGGACGCTCTCAGTAAGTGGGGATTAGACTGGCAAATGAAATGTAATACAAATAAATGTTACACAATGCACTTCACATCTAAAAAGACCCCCAACCTTACTCCATACAAACTTTGTGGCAACACCCTGGACATAACTGATTCTCACTCTTATCTTGGTATCATATTTGACAGTAATCTAACATGGAAAGCTCATATAAATAATGTTACAAATAGCTGTAAAAGGACCCTGGGGGTGATCCGTAGGAATTTTAAATGTTGCTCGACTGATATAAAATCAAGACTTTGCTTGTCCCTTGTCCAGCCTAAACTAGAGTATGGCACAGCTGCTTGTTTTCCATATACCAAACAAGAAACACTCTCGACAAAATCCAAAGATCAACAGCTAGGCTGTGTCAAAACGACTACTCGAGAGATTCTAGCGTTACTGCCATGCTAAGTTCATTGAGTTGGCCAAGTTTAGACACCAGGAGGAAGGTTACTAGGCTCACCATGTTATTCAAAATAACCCACAACCTCGTTGATATTAAATGGCAGAACTACCTCACTAAGCCTCAACGCAGATTAAAAAAGACCCACGACCTCTCCTACCAACGACCGCAAACAAAGACCAAAACTCTTGAATTTAATTTTTTTCCATGGACTACTAAAATTTGGAACGATTTACCTTCAAAACCGGACTTGTTAAACACCTGAACGAAACCACAACCCACAACACAAACTAGTCGGTCAAGTCAACACTCTGTAGTGATCCGGATTTACCGCTTTTACGGAGTATAACAATCCAGATCCAGAATATCTTCAATTTTTTCATGAGCAGTTTTTCTTTAGTTTTATTTTGTTATGTCTACTGGTTTGTTTTGATGTGCGCGTTTATTTCACTGGGTTTAAAGGACCTATGCAACACCTATTATGTAGGTCTATATGTAGGCCCTATCTCCATTTTGTTTAAGGTGAAGATTGAGTATATTGTTTACATTTGTAAAAATTGCCTATCATTGACATACGAGGATGCTTTTGTATCTACAAAGAAGAATTTACGGTGAATTTACTGTTCACCTTTTTGAATATCTGTATTATCACTGCACATTGTTCCTGAAAAATATAAAATCAAAACAATTGTATCTGTTAAATAATAATGTAAAGTAAGGCCCGTTTCAAACGTCGCGCTCTTGCCGAGTCGAATTAAAATCATTTGAGTTCGACAATAGCGCGGCATTGGCGCGGCAGTGGTTTCAAACGTCGAACTTAATTGAACGTCCCAACTTGTTTTAAATACATACAAAATGGCGGACCGACGAGAAACACGTAACTTTATGTTGTTAGCTACAATCCAAGCAGCGCAGCGCAGGAGAGTTGTAGCTCAACAAGTCTTTCTTTCCAGAATTCTCTCCATGAGCAGAAGAAGAACATTTCTTATATTTATCATAGCCATTTTGTTGCTTTCAAACAAGACTGCAAAGACAATCCCTCGATCATGCCGACGACTTGAAAGAAACACGACCGGAGTCATACACCACGTTATCAGCCATGTTTGTTGACATGTTTGTGTGCGCGTTTGTTTGGATTTCATTCCTCTCGTACAGAACTGCGCATGCGTATTCTCAATTTGCTGCGCCAGATAGGAATTTATTTCGATTCAACACGGCTATAGCGCGACGTTTGAAACCAAACCGTGCTTCTGCCGAACTTTGCAACATAGCACGGCAGGGCCTGTCGAGCCAAGTGCCTCTGCCGCGCCGAATTCCAAAAGTGGTTTCAAACGTCGCGCTCCTGCCGTGTCGAATCGAAAATTATTTGAATTCGACTCGGCAAGAGCGCGACGTTTGAAACGGGCCTAAGCTTATTGTTATGGTCATTTCTGCTACTGCTTCAACAGGTTCAAGAGGTTCAAGTTATCACCGTACATCTCCGACATCAGCTCCTCGCCAAGTTGTACAAGGCATGGCCCGTGAAGATACCTGCAATGCGACACCATGAACTTATTCGAGAAGCTTCACATTGTCAAGGAGCAATTTGAGAACATATTCCTCAAGTTTGCTTGAAACGAAGACTTGAAACGCATCAGTAAGTATATTCATTAGGTTTAGTTATTTATTGGTAGAACTATAAGCTAATATCAACATACATGTCAAATGACAAGCCTGATATGTGTATACAAAGCTTCATGACGACATTCAGGCTTACCTTTCCTGAATTATCCATTTCCTCAAAGATGCACTTGTTGGAGAATTATGCTGTCAAGCAGTTGGCACGGTTTGGTGTAGGCTTTGCCTTGCTTAATGAGCGAGGGGGCGAATTAATTCACACAGAATTGGAATTTAACAGGACTGGACGAGTGGACCAGACGAGTGGGGTGTGGAATGAGGGATGCCACCACACCAGAAGTGCAGGGCAAACTCGTTGCTAGGCGATGCAAGAAAAATAACGAATAATACAAATTGCATATGATTCAGCATGGTGAATTATCCTTATGTCTGATTGACCAATATCAAACATGTATACAAATATCAAATTCTTTATAGATCATGATATCCAACATCTATTTGCAAAGTTCCAATATTCAGTCAACCATGGAGTCAAAAACATATTTCAATGTTTAATTATCTAATCATAAAATCACGATCAGTTTATAAACGGTCAAACCAGTGACCGTCGTATCATCCGCAAATTTAATAATTCGGGAGTTCTGGTCACGGGCTTTACAATCGTAAGTAAAAAGAGAATACAAAAGCGGCGATAATACACATCCTTGTGGGGTACCAGTGTTTAAAACAACAGCATCTGAATAATTACTCCCAGCTCTAACGATTTGTTTACGACATAGAAGAAAATCCAAAATCCAATCACAAATAGCAACGGGAAATTTGAGGTTCTCCAATAATTTAAAATGTAACTTAGAAGGAATAATGGTATTAAAAGCCGAGCTGTAATCGATAAACAATACACGAGCATAGGAGCCTTTATTTTCCAAATGAGCTAAAGTTTCATGTAACCAAATCGAAATAGCATCCTCCACTGATCGGTTTGCACGATATACAAATTGAAACGGGTCAAAATCAGCGGGTAAAAGAGATTTCAAAAAGGTTAAAATGAATCCCTCAAACGTTTTCATTGGTACCGGTGTGAG
>CM055816.1:67443680-67481609 GCA_029582265.1 Zoroaster sp. YZ-2022
AATGAAAACCCTCCGTAATTACCATTCCGGAAAGAAACACCAAACACCAACTTCTATAAAAAAAGATATAATTAATGATAACAGCCCCAACTGTACATGCCAAGAGAACCAAAGTAATGCCATCATGTTAATAGAAACACTGGACATTTCATAAATGCTGTTCATTGAACAAAATAAAGAATACAAAACCAGCAGTATTCCATACTGTAGAGGAACATAACATGTCACGCTTTGGTACTTTGATAAACGATGTGAGACATGATAAATCATGTGAGAGTGTAAGTGGCCGAGCAGGTCTAGCTTACAGGACGTCAAGTTTCTGGTGTTATTGCAGCAGAATGCTACGGGTTCGAAGATCTGACCGTGACACTTGTTTTCTTGAGCAAGACACTTTAACCATAATTGCTTCTCTCCACCCAGGGGTTAAATGGGTTACCTGTGAGGGCAGGGTTGGGTTGATTAGCCCTAATCTGCTGTAATAGCAGCAATTGAGCTGTATACTCCCAGGATTTTATGAGCCTTATGAGCAGGGAAAATAATACCTGCGCCTTTTGTATCCCTTAGGAGAAAAAGGCGCATTATAAATGCTTGAAGTTATTATTATTATTATTATAACAAACTGAATTGGTGGGGGTGACTTTGTATAACTGAAAACTTATTACAAGACTAGTTATATTAAATTATTCTTTAAAGTTTAATAACTCTTGTAATAATCCTTTTTTGTGTTGATGTAGTTTCCCTCTCACCCATATACTGAACCTATTACATGTGCATACATAAATGTATTTTTCCATGGAAAGTTCATTATACAGGATTAACATAATATGTACTCATTAAAAATCTAAATTTAACAAATAATTATGTGAATTGTATTGACATATTTTAGTTCTCATTAATGTTACTTATATTGATTCATGATTTATTATTTTCCTTAAAAAGATTTTATTTTTAAAAACAAAAGTCACCGATGGGTGATGAAGTCCATCACTTTGGGACTGTTTGTTGATGTATTTATATAATTGTCAAAATAGCAATAGTACAGCCACTTGGGAGTAGTTGACAAAGTTTGAATAAAAATATTTATTGGACAAACAGATTAAAATTGAAATTTTCAATTAAAATATCTCTACTTGTATGACTAAGTTAAAGGGGGTGTACACATTAGTTATTACAATGTCTACGCGCATAGAAAATGCAGAAAGATAGTTATTATTTTATCTAAAACTTGTTTTTTTAAGATGGTTATGAAAACAAACATCCTAGAGATAACTTTTTTAATTACAAGGAAAACTTATTGAATATGTTGTCAAAACACATATATGATTGCTCATCATTTAGCGAGCGAGGTTTACGGTGGATTTAGAAAATCTCTTATATTGTCCAATAGTGTCCGAAAAAAGTTGTACGGATGACCTCGGGTTGATACTTTCTGCAAGATGAAATAAAATAAAAACATTTTTAATTATTGAAAAACAGTTGCTGTAATAAATTCAAATGTAGGCAATTGTTCTGTGGACAAAAATACAGTGAAAGCAAAAATATATAAATAATGCTACATAGCTTGACATGAAGTGGTAGGGATCAGAGAGGAAGGTAGATCGTGAAAAAAATATTCACCCGTGTAGACCTGGCAAGTAACCCCCCCCCTCCCCCCCCCCCGGGAAAATTGTCAATTTTACCAAGTCGTATTTATTTCGGTCAACTCCATACTTGTACAAGTTAATGATATGTTCAAAATGTTTAAGACTTTGAAATGTAAACCTCTTTACAAAATGAAAATAATTCATGGGTGGTAGACAGGAACAAATAGGGTTGCTTGGTTTAAACAAACGTGTGTGTGTAGAATTTTTCTCAGTCAACAACCCTTTTCAATGAGCTATATTTGATCAGTCATGCCTTGGTTGCTACGGTTTTTGCATAGCATGTTCAGTTCTTTACCAGAGACTTTTAACAATTTTCAGTGTATATGGCGCCCTCACTCAACAACATCATGAAGGCCCTTGCAATGACAACAAATAACTCCACAAGTTATGACAAGAAAAATATTGACCAATAAAACAAATGCTTGTTTTGTTTATGCCGTTTCATAAACTAGCGTAATTGATATATTTTTAGGTTCAGGTGAAAGGAATGTTGCGGTAATTGCACAAAATTGATTTTACTGTAGCAGTAGTCAAGTTTAAATGAAGGTTGCTCACATCACCCACCCCATTTCAAGATTGCTTACCACCAACTTCCCCCCCCCCCTCCCCATTTCAATGTTGTGTTGCTGGTGTGCGCACTGTCACTTCAACATTGAAATGGGGAAAACGAAGGACCACAATCAAAAATGTTTATCACACTGTGAAACTTCTCAAAGCATGGCAGCACACGTGGCTTTTAACACTGTTTACAAATCATCTGAGTTGTGCAGCAACGGCTTTAGTGATGCAAATGACAGTTGCATTTTGCTGGGTGACAGCATTGAAATGGGGGGACACAATCAAACTACATTGAGTAAATATTTATCACACACTGTGAAACTTCTCAAAACATGGCAGCACACACATTGGCTTTAACACTGTTTACAAATCATCTGAGTTTATTACTGCAGCTTGGCTTTAGTGATGCAAATGACTTACAGTTGCATTTTTGCTGGGTGAGCAACATTGAAATGGGGGGACACAATCAAACTTCATTTGGGTAAATGTTTATCACACACTGTGAAACTTCTCAAAGCATGGCAGCACACACATTGGCTTTTAACACTGTTTACAAATCATACGAGTTTGTTACCGCTTTAGTGATGCAAATGACAGTTGCATTTTGCTGGGTGAGCAACATTGAAATGGGGGGGACACAATCAAAACTACATTGGGTAAATGTTTATCACACACTGTGAAACTTCTCAAAGCATGGCAGCACACACATTGGCTTTAACACTGTTTACAAATCATACTACGAGTTTGTTACCGGCTTTAGTGATGCAAATGACACAGTTTTTTTTTGCTGGGTGAGCAACATTGAAATGGGGGACACATCCAAACTACATTGGGTAAATGTTTATCACACACTGTGAAACTTCTCAAAACATGGCAGCACACACATTGGCTTTTAACACTGTTTACAAATCATGAGTTTGTTACAGCAGCTTTAGTGATGCAAATGATGACAGTTGCATTTTTGCTGGGTGAGCAACATTGAAATGGGGGGACACAATCCAAACTACATTGGGTAAATGTTTATCACACACTGTGAAACTTCTCAAAAGCATGGCAGCACACATTGGCTTTTAACACTGTTACAAATCATACGAGTTTGTTGCTTTTTAGTGATGCAAATGACACAGTTGCATTTTTGCTGGGTGAGCAACATTGAAATGGGGGACACAATCAAACTACATTGGGTAAATGTTTATCACACACTGTGAAACTTCTCAAAGCATGGCAGCACACACATTGGCTTTAACACTGTTTACAAATCATACAGTTTGTTACCGCTTGGCTTTAGTGATGCAAATGACGCAGTTGTTTTTTTGCTGGGTGAGCAACATTGAAATGGGGGACACAATCCAAACTACATTGGGTAAATGTTTATCACACACTGTGAAACTTCTAAAGCATGGCAGCACACACATTGTCTTTTAACACTGTTTACAAATCATACGAGTTTGTTACCGCTTGGCTTTAGTGATGCAAATGACACAGTTGCATTTTTTGCTGGGTGAGCAACATTGAAATGGGGGGGGGGGGGACACAATCCAAACTACATTGGGTAAATGTTTATCACACTTTGAAACTTCTCAAAGCATGGCAGCACACACATTGGCTTTTAACACTGTTTTACAAATCATACGTAGTTTGTTGCCGCTTTAGTGATGCAAATGACACAGTTACATTTTTGCTGGGTGAGCAACATTGAAATGGGGGGACACAATCCAAACTACATTGGGTAAATGTTTATCACACACTGTGAAACTTCTCAAAGCATGGCAGCACACACATTGGCTTTTAACACTGTTTACAAATCCTCCGAGTTTGTTACCGCTTGGCTTTAGTGATGCAAATGACACAGTTGCATTTTTTGCTGGGTGAGCAACATTGAAATGGGGGGACACAACCAAACTACATTACATTGGGTAAATGTTTATCACACACTGTGAAACTTCTCAAACATGGCACACATTGGCTTTAACACTGTTTACAAATCATACGAGTTTGTTACTGCTTGGCTTTAGTGATGATGCAAATTGCATTTTTGCTGGGTGAGCAACATTGAAATGGGGGGACACAATCCAAACTACATTGGGTAAATGTTTATCACTGTGAAACTTCTCTAAAGCATGGCAGCACACATTGGTTTTTAACTGTTTACAAATCATACGAGTTTGTTACCATTGGCTTTAGTGATGCAAATGACACAGTTGCATTTTGCTGGGTGAGCAACATTGAAATGGGGGGACACAATCCAAACTACATTGGGTAAATGTTTATCACACTGTGAAACTTCTCAAAGCATGGCAGCACACATTGGCTTTTAACACTGTTTACAAATCATAATGAGTTTGTTACCGCTTGGCTTTAGTGATGCAAATGACAGAGTTGCATTTTTTGCTGGGTGAGCAACATTGAAATGGGGGGGACACAGCTTTAGTGAGTAAATACACAGTTGCATTTTTTGCTGGGTGAGCAACATTGAAATGGGGGGGACACAATCCAAACTACATTGGGTGAAATGTTTATCACACACTGAAACTTCTCAAAGCATGGCAGCACACATTGGCTTTCAAATGACACAGTTGCATTTTTGCTGGGTGAGCAACATTGAAATGGGGGACACAATCCAAACTACATTGGGTAAATGTTTATCACACTGTGAGAACTTCTCAAAGCATGGCAGCACACATTGGCTTTTAACACTGTTTACAAATCATACGAGTTTGTTACCGCTTAGCTTTAGTGATGCAAATGACACAGTTGCATTTTTGCAGGTGAGCAACATTGAAATGGGGGGACACAATCAAAACTACATTGGTTAAATGTTTATCACACAGAAACTTCTCAAAACATGGCAGCACACACTGTGGCTTTTAACACTGTTTACAAATCATACGAGTTTGTTACCGCTTGGCTTTAGTGATGCAAATGACACAGTTGCATTTTTGCTGGGTGAGCAACATTGAAATGGGGGGACACAATCCAAACTACATTGGGTAAATGTTTATCACACACTGTGAAACTTCTCAAAGCATGGCAGCACACACATTGGCTTTTAACACTGTTTACAAATCATCAGCGTTTGGTACCGCTTGGCTTTAGTGATGCAAATGACAGTTGCATTTTTGCTGGGTGAGCAACATTGAAATGGGGGACACAATCCAAACTACATTGGGTAAATGTTTATCACACTGTGAAACTTCTCAAAGCATGGCAGCACACACATTGGCTTTTAACACTGTTTTACAAATCATACGAGTTTGTGCACCGCTTAGCTTTAGTGATGCAAATGACACAGTTGCATTTTTTTTGCTGGTGAGCAACATTGAAATGGGGGGACACAATCCAAACTACATTGGGTAAATGTTTATCACACTGTGAAACTTCTCAAAGCATGGCAGCACACACATTGGCTTTTAACACTGTTTACAAATCATACGAGTTTGTTACCGCTTGGCTTTAGTGATGCAATGGACACAGTTGCATTTTTTGCTGTGTGAGCAACATTGAAATGGGGGACACAATCCAAACTACATTGGGTAAATGTTTCATCACACTGAAACTTCTCAAAGCATGGCAGCACACACATTGGCTTTAACACTGTTTACAAATCATACTGAGTTTGTTACCGCTTGGCTTTTAGTGATGCAAATGACACAGTTGCATTTTTTGCTGGGTGAGCAACATTGAAATGGGGGGACACAACCAAACTACATTGGGTAAATGTTTATCACACACTGTGAAACTTCTCAAAAGCAGGGCAGCACAAACAATGGCTTTTAAAACTGTTTACAAAACCTACGAGTTTGGTACCGCTGGGCGTTAGTGATGCAAATGACACAGTTGCATTTTTTGCTGGAGTGAGCAACATTGAAATGGGGGGCACAATCCAAACTACATTGGGTAAATGTTTATCACACACTGTGAAACTTCTCAAAGCATGGCAGCACACATTGGCTTTTAACACTGTTTACAAATCATACGAGTTTGTTACGCTTGGCTTTAGTGATGCAAATGACACAGTTGCATTTTTTGCTGGGTGAGCAACATTGAAATGGGGGACACAATCCAAACTACATTGGGTAAATGTTTATCACACTGTGAAACTTCTCAAGCATGGCAGCACACACATTGGCTTTTAACACTGTTTACAAATCAACACGAGTTTGTTACCGCTTGGCTTTAGTGATGCAAATGACACAGTTGCATTTTTGCGGGTGAGCAACATTGAAATGGGGGGACACAATCCAAACTACATTGGGTAATGTTTATCACACACTGTGAAACTTCTCAAAGCATGGCAGAACACACATTGGCCACCTGTTTACAAATCATACGTTTTTTTTACCGCTTGGCTTGTGTGCTGCAAACGACAGTTGCGCCTTTGCTGGGCCTACTTCTCCCAGGATAATGTCTACACTCAGAACATGGCTCATTGGTGTGCTTTGCTTTGTGCTTCCAGGTGGAAAGAAGTTCATTGACCACCTTCACGCGGAAATCCAAGCTTCAAGTGCTGGTTTGTAGGTTGGGTTGTGAGCGACAGTAGCGTTACCCAAACAGATGTCAAGAATGGCCACGAAAATTCTTTTCCACCATTTCAGCGATCTATGGTGGTGTGTATAATACTGACACAGTTGCTAGATCCTTTCCACCCATGTATTTATTATAATCACTGGCAGAACAGGTTTTTTGATTTCCACGAAGTCCAGTGGAACTGTATTTGCTTAATTTCTTTAGTGTCCATACTGCAGTCACCATAATTAGTCAGAAGAGTTACCGCTTTGCATCCTGCCAAACAACACATAGTTGCCCTGCTTTTGTGTAAAAGTGCGGGTCATCGCCTTTTTCATGCGGAACTTCTTTGGGTTTGCACTCTCCGGAATCCCTTGGGTGGTGTATCGTACTGTTCCACGAGCTCCAAACCCTAGCTGTGACAACTTGTGGGAGAGCCGGGCTGGTGTACCAATTGTCCATGAAAACAAAAATGTCCCTATGTTCGAGTCCTTGCAGTAGTTCCATGACTATTTGCCAGATGCTGAAAGGTTAGATGGATGGTTTGCTGCTGCATAAGCAATTGAGGATGTCTGCAATTGGTACGATGTGGCCTCTGAACCAGTGAACACCTTCCACGCACATGTGTACCCGGGTTTCAGACTCGTTCAATGAAAACATTTCAATCCAAACTTAGCAGACTTGCGTGGCATGTACTGTTTAAAACGATCACGGCGCTTTTAAACTTTATCATAGTCTCATCTGGCGAGAGGTTTCGTCCAGGTTTATATATCGACGAAACAATGGCAGTATAATGTGAAGCAGCGGCGAACTTTACACAGTTTGTCACGGGAAGTCATCATCCATTTCAGCTCTGTTGTTGGCAGCGTGGAAAAATCTCAGGAGTCGTCAAATCGGTTTGCGAGACATAGTTGATGAGTACACAGGACTTCGCAGAACTTCAGACCTGGACCAGTGCATGGCGTGGCGTGGCCTTTTGTTGATGCCCATACACAGAAGCAAGGCCACAAATGCCATCATCTCAGGGATATCCGTTGGAGTCCAGGCATGCTGATGATTGGCTGCATCTGCACCAGCGTTTGGTCAGCATAGCGATTGGTCTCTGTCACCATCAACTTCCAGACTGCCTGACAGAAGAACAGTTGAAAGATCTGCCCAGGCGAGAGGTTACTGAAATCTTCAGTACATCCAGTCTCTTCAGTAAAGTTCATAGGGGTCGCCCATTATAGGAGGAGTTTGCTTTATGCCATCCAGACCTGAAGTATGAGTATTAAGAAACTTATGTATGATGGTGCTATATGGAATTAGGCACATTTTCTTGATGATACCATAATACAACATTAGCCTTTTCAGATATGGCCGACACAATAGGAGGAGTAGTATGTTAAATGCATTATGGGGACAAATGTATAAAACTGAGAAAGAATCGGGAGGCGTGTAAATCACGCCCAATTATATAAATGAGGTATGACATCATAACAGAATTTGTGACATCATAGAAAATTAAAAAAGTGGACATATAAAATGACAAAACTAAATAAGATTATCTCTGAGTATAATAAAGATGGCGACAAAATATGAAATAAACAATAGAGTAACTGTGCCTTGCGAGTGGCTTTTAGTTGGTAAAACTAAATCATCATAAAAGCCACTCGCAAGGCACAGGTTCTATTCTTTATTTCATATTTTGTCGCCATCTATTATACTCACAGAATAATCTTATTTAGTTTTGTCATTTTATATGTCACTTTTATGGCGTCTGTTAACTTTATGATGTCATACATCTACCTCATTTAAATAATTGGCGTCTTTACACGTCTCCCGACTCTTCTCAGTTTTACATTTGTCCCCATCTGCATTTAACATACTACTGAGGGCACTGTATGATTTGGTGTAATGAGGCTTTGGCGGGTTGTTACTTTTTGGCAATGCTCAGCAAAACCATCATCGGAAATTTATGCATAGTCCCACTTTTCTTGAAAATGACAGCACACCAGGTGCTTGCAATTTGTATGACCTTCCTGTGTTATCTAATCACACACTCGATATGGTTAGATGGGGTGCAGGTCAACTCTGTCCAAGGTAAACTCTGTCCAGATGGCAACTACTTGTAAGCCAATTAAAGTAAATATAGGCTGTATTCTTGGGCGAAGAGGGTGCTGTAACGTTTTTGAGCACGAACACTAACCATGGAGGAAGGAAAGAACCGAGTTGGACGGAGTTGACCTGGGACAGAGTTGACTCGAAACCTTAGATGGCACTGAAATGTTAAAATGCTCTTTTGATAGATCAAAAGATGATGCAACTTGCTGAGGATGCCAATTGCTCTACGGTAGAGCAAGTGACATCCTCATCATTCATTCACTTTGATATGGTGCAAGAAGTTCAAAGTTAGGCCGACTCTGCATTTATACTGCACACTTTTGGGGACAAACTTTGTGATTTTATTCATGTCTTTTTCTTGCATAGTAAAATCAGATTAATTCAAATATGCTATTATGAATTTCGTTAGAAAGGCAATTAGTAAAACCCAGATTCCCCGGATCTAATGTCAGCGTAAGTCGGACCTTACTAGATCCATCCTACATAAAAAGAAGCCCATTTCACCTGCAATATTTGGCAAATTAAGTTAATTAGGCCTACATTCAAACGTAAGGTAATTCTTGAAATTACTTGAACAGTTAATATTCTTTGAAATGCCATTCCATCCATCATTCCTTTGAAAGAAAACATTTTCTTCTGAGGATCCAGGAAAGTCTGACTACAATGTAGGTCTGGAGGATTCGACTTTCAGTTTCACCAACACCCCTTTAGAAAAAACATAAAAAGTAGGCCTAGGGCCTACATTCATAAGTATACAAAACATGTTTGGCTCTTTGTAATCAGTAACGTTAGCCAATTGGAACAGTTATGTGAAAGTTTTTCAGCTAGGCCTACGTCTTAGTTAAGGCCTACCTGAAGTTCTGCTTATTTGATGACCTTGGTGGGTGTGTGACAAACTCTTCTTCACTTTCTTCTGATGTGGATGAGGAGGACTGGTCATCGGATATTTCTGAACCACTATCCGCGAATATTTCGTCAATAATTTCAGCGTCATCCATGGCTAGCGGTCGACTGTCAGCTGTAAAACAGCTAAGTGAGCGTCGGCGGTCACGGAAAAAGCTACAGCTTTATATAGAGACGCTAAAAAAGCATTCATACTGACGCGCGCATTGTCCTGCGATTGATTAATCATGCCAACGTCAAGTGAGGGCGCTATTTACATTTCAGTTACAGGTTTCAGGCGTTGTGCCGGAGAGGAGCCTTGGGAACAAAAGAGTAGTGAATTCCCGTGACATAGCGTCCCTTTGGTAAAGAACATACATTCCACATTGAGCACAGGTGGCACGTTTGGGGTTGAAAGGGTTAAAGAAACCATCGAAGCAGGCTAGTGGTTTTGTAGCTGGGGTGATTGGGTGGGGGTATTTTTCGCGTACTAAGTAAAAATTGTCGTTTTAACACTTATATTATTGTTCTTTTCCAAGTTATTCGTTAGTTAATGGCTTATGTCAATTACTTTGTTACGAAATCTACATATTTATATTGACCCAATATGTTTTCCGTATTTTCAACATAGAAAAAATGAAGTCGGTTTTCTCCTGCAAACATGTCCTACTGATAAGCTGTGCTTGGAGTGCTGTCATGTTATTTATTTACATGTTCATCTGGCATCAACAAATTGGCAGTGTCACCATAAAGACTACCACGTGGCACGTCAACAACACAAAACGAAAAGTATGTATACGAATTATACCAGGAGTCTATTATCTTCATGACGTGTGTCACCCCAGTATGAACCTAGTCCACGGCACAGTGCTCCAAGAACAATGGATTTGGCACCTCAAGTGTTAATTTAAGTACTTTTTAGGAGCTTGTATAGTGAGGTGCTATATTCAGCACTTCGTCGGTGTCTGGTACCAAAATCAGTGGGATTGCATATAAAATGATTGGCTTATCTATTTTACTTCCCCTGACCTTGTTTCACAAACACAGAGAGCATTTTGTACATTTTGTCCATAGCACAAATGGCCATTGAAAGGATTGACTTGTATTATGTCTGATTTCTATAATAGCAACATGTAGGTTGGGCTATACCATAAGAAAGATAGAGAATCAGTCTTTCCAAGCATATATAGCATGGGTATGGACTGCGAAGAAGGGAAAAATATAGCTGTTTTAAAAGCTGGTCATGATACTCCTAATTACGTGCTGTGTGTGTGGTGACCTGGTCGACTAAAGTCGCCAATGGTAAGCAACGGGGTATGTGTATTGTCGACTAAAGTCGCCAATGGTATTGAAAGGGTTAATAAAATTATATTTGATTATTCCAATTTATCTACAGACAATTAACACCAAAGTCGAGAGCAACACCACCTTGAACAAAGACACGTTTCATCCTATACACAATTCTTCAGGACTCGACGACCATATTATCATGGAACAAAAACAAAGACACCGTATACTTGAGGAAGCTTGTAAGCGTCTCAAAATGTCTGGCCGATCTCATGCCGACATGAATCACTTCATTGTCAACGACGAGCATAAAATCTTTTTCAAATACATCGCCAAGGCGTCCTGCACTACGTGGAAAGCAGTCTGGAATCGGCTTCAAAGAAACAACCCCAATGGCAAAGCTAGTCTTCATCGGTATTCGAAACAGGAAAGGGTGGCCCAACTGGCGAGCTACCGTAAAGTTCTTTTTGTCCGAGAACCAATAACCCGGCTTCTGTCGGCGTACTTAAGCAAATTTCGCGGTGGGATGGTAAATGATGCGGCCACACAGCGCATCTACGAAAACACATACGGAAAAGATATTATAAAGCGATATAGAAGCAAAGAGAACCAAACGCTCAGAGGAAAATGGATGAATATTACATTTAGCGAATTTGTAAGGTATATTATTGAGTCAGAAAATGGAGTGAAAATGACTTTATACAATGATCATTGGTTACCCCAGTATATCTCATCAACCCCGTGCAACATCAAGTACAATTTCATTGGCCATTTTGAGAACCTTGCTGAGGAAGGTTCATACATACTCCGGTCACTAGGAATTGACCACATCGTAAAGTTTCCTGAATACCACAGTTCAGCGGCTGCGGAAAACTTTGAACATTTCTATAAGCAGCTTCCACTGGATTTGGTTCAGAAACTGAAGCACTACTACCGTATGGACTTCAGTCTGTTTGGATATTCACCGGATGTAATCAATCAGAAACTAAACTTGTAAAAGAGCGTCAAAATAACGTATATACAATCGACATGAATAGCAGCCATTTCTTCACCTCACGGAAGACACTGTTGGATAATCTTACTTTGAATTCAGGAATAACATCGGATTGGGCTATCAGCTTGTCAATTATTGTTAGTAACACAAACACCAAAGCCCCTGGGCAACGGTGTTGCCAGTCACAACTGCCTATAACTGCCCTCGGGCATGGCAAACTTATCCCAAATCGTAGCCTTGACCAAGGCGCATCAGAACGCTGTACAACACCCTGTATGCACGTATACCCTGTATGCACGTATACCCTGTATGCACATGTACATACAGTGACCATTTGGGCGACCCGCCTTGATCCTTCTGTACTTGCCAAAATTCAAGGCGTAGCTCGTTATGCCAAACGGAAGACGTATTCTTATTGGTTGGCCCAGCAACTGCTTGCGGCGATGTCTTTCACGTGCATACATTGTGTGCATACGTGTGCATGTATTGTGGGACCATACATGTGAATTTCCATCGGATTTCCAATGGGAAAATAAAGAAACAAATAAATTCGATAACAGAATGATCAAGACTGTTGGTTTTGTTCGATTCAATTCAAACTTGTACGAGGTCGCAATGCACAACTGTATCCACGACTCGGTTTATATTAATCTCGCTGAATATGTCACTGTAATGTATATGTACGTATGGACCCTATCAGGGGACAGCGCAGTGTGTGCTGAATTTCTCCGGCCAGAAATAATTTATTATTATACTTGATTGTATTATTTTACCCACAAAATCATGTATGAACTTTCCAGTTTTACTTGATGACAATGAATATTTAAACTTTTAAATGATAGTTTTGGTTATTATTTTGTCCTATACGACCTCCGTACCGTACAGGATTTTTTTTTTCGCTTTTGCCTTTTCCAGGCGTTTTATTGTTTATCCATCAATACAATTACATGTCAAAAGCACACAATTGTACAAAACAAAAGAAGAAAACAGAAGCATTACAAATTAATAATTAACAGACAAATGTTTTGAAATTTGGTATAATACAGTTTGTGAATTCAATTTAATTTTTGAACGTTTTCCAAAGAATTGTATAATTAAAAGTAGTGTTGGAATTGAATGCGTTAATTACTCTGCATTTCTACACAGTGAAAGAGGCTGTTATTATTAAGAGGTAAACCGTGTCGAAATTAATATCATTAATATTATAGCCTACCACTATATCTTTCAACTTAATGTCATGCTTGATGCGTAAGTTAAGATTCATGAGATAGCCAATATTGTTCCAAAATTGTTTCAGAGACAGGAAAACAAATGGTGATTGAGGTCGTCAAGTTCATTGCATATAGAACAACTAGACGAATTAGTTAAATTCCATTTAGTCAGATTAGTTTTATTTGGGAGGATGTTGTATATTAATTTAAAACTGAATTCTTTATATTTATTTATAGGTAGTTTTTTAATCTTAAAATTCCAAACTTGAATCCAATTAAAGTCATGTGGGAGTTGTAAGACGGTTTTCCTGTGCACTTCACCTCTACTTACGAATATTATACACTGTCTTGGATTTCAAATGGTTCAGGTCAGTTGTGTTTATAGAGGGAGCAATGAATTGAGTCAATTTGGCACCGTACAGAAATAATCTGATGAAAATTATAATTGTATAAAGGTTCCACCACCAAAAGAAATCAGACCTCATAGTTGAGGGGCCATATCAAAATGTTCAGTACAGTCACACATGAATACACAAATACAAGATAATAAAAAGATCAAGAATATTTAAATAGTTCATTTCACAAAGCTTTTACAACGCCAGTACCCAAAGCAGTGTAAATTTAACACAAAAGCCAACATAGTTCAATCGACTGACGTTATTTGTACCTGATTTAAAATAATATTTTTTAGCAGTTGTTATAATTATTAGTTGCGACCCACCATTTCCTCACAGAACCAATTAATTTACAACTCATCGGAGATGTTCACATGGTGCTGCCGTAAACTTTCATATTATTGTACATATTATTGTACCAATGGCGTAGCTAAAGGGGGCAGGGGGAGCCCGATCCCCGACCGGATTTTTTAGTAAGCAAGGAGAAGAAAAATATATATTACTTAACCCTAACTCCCTAGGCCCATTTGCTTACACAACCTGAATCCTCCAAAATCCTTCAGTAATAAAGCAAGCACATGACATGTGTGCACACATGTGTTTCTAATCTGTGATACATGTACATGGCCAGGGACCCTCCCTGCATGCATGGAGCAATAAACAGTGTCCACTGACCCAAGCACTGACCTTGCAATCACTACAACAAACATGGATGTACATGTACCATGGAAAGGCAAGTATGCCTAATAACCTCGATCCTCCAAAATCATTCACTTTAGCAAAGAGCATGTAGCATGTAACCTCAATCCTTCAAAATCCTTCACTTTAGCAAAGAGGATTTTGGAGGATTTGGGAAGGTTAGGGTTAATGTTGCAATCGCCCAAATAACTTGTTACATAACATTAAATCCACCATGTGCGTTTTGTATTCATTACCATATATTTTTGGTTGTTAATGTTATTAATTTCCGGATATTTGTTAAATCACATCAAGTTGTAAATCTACAATTTTCTGCCCGTAAAAAGAATTTAAAAAATTACAGAATGTTGGTTTATGCGTTACATTATTTATGTTTAAAAACACTTTTTTGCTAAAACGCAAAACACTTGTAAAATAACGTCATGATTGTAGGATACTTGTTTATTTACAAAACAAAACCGGAAAATTGTTTATTTACATAAAAACATTTTAACTTTAAACATAAAACACATTTTTTAAATGTAATATTATACAGTTATGTTGTGTTTTATTTGTAATTTTACGGAGTAGTTGTTAAATCACAGCAAGTTGTAACAATACCTTTTTCTGCATGTAAAAAGACAAAATTTTCACATAATTTTGGTTTATTTGTTACTTATTTGTGTTTATTGACATATTTTTGTTAAAATACAAAATACATGTGAAAAAACTTCACAATTGACAGAAATTTGCTTTTTTACAAAAATTTAAATCTTAAACCTAAAAACAAACAAAAATTTGATGTAAAATAACAAATATTTTACAGTGTACCGTTAAATATGCATATTCTGTGTAAATCGTTATTTGATAGTATTCATTGAACTTATATATGAAAAAAAAAAAATTACTTACATTAAAGTTACAATTGATTCGGGCATATGGATGAAGAAATTAAAAAAATGCACAGCATGATAAATTACAATAGCTAGTCAATTGTAATGACACATATAGACTGTTTAACAATACCCATATTAGCTGGCTGTATACAAAGGAAATAGAAGTGTACCCTAATAAAAAATAAAAAATAAATAAAATAGGGAAATAACGACACAGAATATATATATGCATGTCTAAAGTAAGGTGCATACATGATTCACAACAAGGGCGCCGCCAGCGGCAAGCCGAAAAGGCAAAATTACGCAGTGCATCATGGGAAAAAGTCGACATCGCAAAACCGGAAGCGGGTATCGCCAATGCATCGACTGTACTTCTTACACCCCTTCTCCGCTAAATCTATCAACTCTTCTCTCTTCTTTCCCGCACAAGGTATTCCCCGATTAGTCAAAAATTGATTTAACTCATCCACTCGCATTCGCGCGAAATCCATACTGCTGTACTGACCACCATCTAATACAACGCCATAGACGTGATGTCGACCCTGAAAGTTTGAAATTGGCCTTTCCCGGCTTGCCGCTGGCGGCGCACTGAGTTGTGAATCGACCGAATTGTAATGACACATATAGACTGTTTAACAATACCCATATTAGCTGGCTGTATACAAAGGAAATAGAAGTGTACCCAAATAAAAAATATAAAATAAATAAAATAGGGAAATAACGACACAGAATATATATATGCATGTCTAAAGTAAGGTGCATACATGATTATAGGGAGCTAGCTAGATCATACACCTTTGTTTGGAAACATGTATTCATTTAAACCCTCGATATTTCCAGAAACAGAAACATATATACTACTCAAAACAATTTAGGGAACACCGGAATAATCTCAGTTAAAGCAAGATCATTTATTTCAGATAAACACAATGTTTCACAGAATTGATGAGAAACAACTGCACAATGAAACAGATGATAAAGGATGCATGTAGTGATTACACATTTCATGACATGACTACTGAAAGAGAGAGTGGGGGTTGCAAATGAAAATCCCGGTTCATGGAACATTTCAAACCTATTTGATGTTAAAAATCCGGTGTTCCCTAAATTGTTTTGAGTAGTATACATCTACAATGTACATGTTTAATAAAACTTGCCTGTGAACATTTCATCACAAATAGATGTTTAAATTTTTCAGAAAAAACAACAAAGTATTGTAGGGTTTTTATGTTTTTATTTTTCTCAAAAAGCTGCTAGAAATAATGTTTTTGTAAATTTTAATTTTCAATCCTTGTTTTCTCAAAGTACTTAAGAGGAAAATATTTCTCAGGATAATTGATATGTGTACCAACTCTACACCAAGTAAGTTTTTACATAATCATTTATTAATTAAATAATCTGTAAATTACAAATGTTGTAAATTCCTTTAAGGTGTGAACTGCCTATAAACCAGAACAAATCAAAATCCCACAATTATACCATTGTGTTGTAATATAATTCAATGTTTATCCTGCAATACTTGCCAAGTTCATTGATTGTCAAAACCACAAAGCTGTCCTTCAAAATTTCATCTACAGGTACATATAGACCACAGTGTGTGTATTCTGTGCATTTATAGTGACAATTTTGTTGCACTGCAGTCCAATGATTTATGTGTAAAGAATTAATATGCAACTTTAAAAATGTCCTTGCATGTCTCTTTAAGTCTCCCATAGAATCTCTGTCAATGTACTTTTTATTTATTTATTTTTTGAAATATATAACATATCAAACAGTATTATTTTGTGCATATACATGTACAATGTATTTACATACAAACTGTTTATGAACTTCCCATAATTGAATAAAACACAAATAATGGTATTTGTCATAAAAATTGAATAAAATTTGTGTTTAATTTGTTGAGTTCCTACAGATTTCTTTAAAGAGAAAAATGCTGTGGATTCTAGAGGGAAAAATTTCTATAGAAAAGCTGTGAATTTCTATAGAAAAAGAGGCAAATTTTCTATAGAAATTGCTATAGATTCCTATAGAAACGTAAATGATTTCTATAGAATTCTTTAGGAAAGTGGCCCACTTTTCTATAGAATTTCTAAAGAATTTCTATACATTCTATAGAAATTCTATAGAAAATATTGGATGTAGATTCTATAGAAACATCTATAGAAATTCTATATAATTTTTTTAATAGAATTCTATAGAACGTTTTTGTATGGGCTGACTCTACCATACAAATGTAACACCTTAAATTTTAAAGATACATATCTAAACTGTATCTAAACTATTCTAATTCACACATAGTCTAGTGGGATTTCTGAAAAATGTGAATGTTAGGGGCATTTTTGGGTAAATGTTGGGAACCAGACTTTTTAACATAATTCAGGTATGCTAAATCCGATAAACCCGGTTCCCAAGCGAAATTTTGAGTTTTTGACCATCTAATTTGCATAAACAAAATGGCCGCCAAATTGCCAATTTTGGACCATTCTTGAACCAAGGGGGCGTGTCCGTGCCACACTGGTGGGGCAAGCCCGTGCATAGTGCATGATGTACCGTAGTGTAGCATGCAAGGCCATACACGTGTACACATGTACATGTACATGGAGGAAGGAAAGCCTCCATATGGTTTGTTTTGATGTACGAACATGGAGGAAGGAAATTTCCTTCCTCCATGGTACGAATACGGAATAGCCATGGAGCATGGAGGAAAGAAAACCATGGAGCTAGCCCCCATGCCATGGGATCACACTTGCACTTGACTTAATTAATAAGTGATTTTTTTTTACAAACCACTCTACACTAACTGTTTAGTGTTAGTACAGTAAGTCAGTATACACAATATCCAATCATTTTGTTTTGATCTGATTCTGAGCATTTTATTTGTTATGTACAAAAATGTAGTTGTGCCTTGTGGACATGGACATCATAAAATGGTGGTGGTGGTACTGGTAGACCGTAGGGCTATTTATAAACATGATAAAAATGTATTCAGGAGAAGAATGTTGTATCCAACCGCCACTTTTTCACTCATCATAGGAAAGCCAATATCTTCCCCGAGCAGGTAAGATAATTAATGGTTATAATTAGTGAAAAAGCGGCAGTTGGATACAACATTTTATCAAAATTAGTCCTACCTACGGATGTAGCTACGTCATGTACGCACATGTACATCTAAATTCGTGCCACAATATAGTAGGGATACGTAACGCATACTAGGCCTATTTTTATTTATTTTTAATTTGAATAATTAAAATATTATTTGATTAGGCCTACAGTCCCCAGGGTTTTTCTGTATTTTCTATAACTACCGTATGCCTCAGAGTCATGAGCCAACATATCGTAGCTACTGGTCATGTATGCTGGTTGTACTTTGCATATTGTATCTTGTGCATGGAAAAATGTACTACCCTTTTGAACTACTGTACTTTTTGTGGAGTACTTCCCACTGATGCATTTGTACACACATGCGAACAAGAACACGCGTTGGTACGTAGATCAAATAAATGTGTATGCATGAGGTATAGTAAATCAAATACGGCAACCAATGATTCTTGCATCGGGGATATTGAACAATTGATAAATCTGCCCTCCATAGACGTTGTGATAAGCACTGTATACTTGGTGCTTTTTTTTTCTATCTGCAGAACTTGTAAAGTACCGTGCTAACAATGTACTTTATCAATTTGCAATACATTTGTAAAGTAAAATAGCCTACATACAGTACATGCCTACTGACATGATCATTAATTTCAATTGTAATTCTTTCTCTTCAGGTGTATCTCAGTTAGTCTTCCGATAGCTGGGGGACCATGCTTTTCTGGACTTCAGGGGTAGTGCTGAGGTGATGCCTTTTCACAGTAGTCATGAGACGCTGAAGGGGGTCTTTCATCCCATGGACCACTCTGCCAGTTCGATTGAATTCGGTGTGGATGAGCTCACCCCCCTGTTCGTTCAACAAACCGAATCCTGTCCGAAATCGCTGAAGCTGTTCCAGTGTGTGGTCCTCAAGAAGGTGGAGCTTGTGGGTTATTGAGGCCTTGGGGAAGCTGGATCTGTAGCAGGCCATGAAGGTCTTGATACAGGTGCCTTAAAATTAAAGTGAGTAAAATTTAATAATTTGTGTTTATTCTAATTATAAGGAGGGGTTATAAAGTCTGATAAAGCACTTCTGCCTTGTTGCGTATATGCAATGCAGATGTTATGTATTTTTCCGTAATCCACTCGCATTTGTGTGATTGAAAAAGATATTACATACCAATATTGGTTAGGTCTTGCTGTGTGATTGGCCTGCTATGATTAATTCCGTGATGTACGTCTGAAAATTTCAGGAAAACCTCACTGAAGATGTTCCCTATTTTAGGGGCGTCACGAACAAGCTTCTGATGTTGCCTGGTGGGGATTTGGTCGCATTCCTGCTCATCAAGGACTTTACGGGGAGCTGTTGTCAATGCTCGGATGACATCAACCTGCCGAGTAGAATCAACAATACATGTAAATTGTAAGTAGTTCACAGGTGGATCGGGGGGGGGGGCAGACCCCACCTTTAAACAAGGGGGTAACAATGAAATAATTATAAGAAAACACACAAAAAGAGGAGGCCAGAGTGAAATTTCCAGAAAAAAGCACCCCCCAAAATAAATAAAAAAGGAATAACAATAATTTTCACAACAGTGGTTCAGTCAAAATCTCCATGGGGTACCCCCCATGGAGATTTTGAATGATCCATTTATGGTAATTTTATCAATGATTATAATTGAAATGTTGTAAAGATATTGTATATTCCAAGAACACTAAAATTCCGACATTGTGGTAACCGAGCATCTTAGAAAAACAGTGCTTTTTTGCAATTTTATTAATCGACCATGTGATGTAGTTGAAGGCCAACGAGCAATGAGCATGTTAGTGCGGTAATATGCCAATTTGTCGGAAATACTATTCACAAAATTTTATTTATTTTATTGTTATCAAATTATACAGGTGAAACAAACCAGCACGTACTTGGCAACACTTGTGAACGTGATTTCCAACAAATGCTCTGCCATGATATGCCTGTCTGTGGATTTTGTGCGCCTGCAGTGCATCGTCCAAACTTCCAACAACTGGACCACACCCAACAGGAAGGTTGATCTGAGTCTCTTCCTATAAAAGAAATGGTAAAAGAACATGAAATATTATGTTCAGTATACTTTTTCATATAGTAAATGTTCAGGTTATGGATCCTAAAACAGCGTCCATCTAATGAAAGTTCACTTACAAGCTCCTGAAGTTGGCGCCGAAGTTCGAATGCCCTTTTGGCCAACTCTGTGAATACATGATCAGCATTCTGATGGTTTCTTTGAAGGAGGTGAAGTGGAAGTTCTTCTTCTATTTGCTCCAGTTCAGCAGCTTTTGTGGCTTTTTCGTCCTCCATTTTTACTTGATGTTGGCATTCTTCCATTGCACGTTGATTGAAATTGTTGTCCGATAAATCACTGGAGTCGGAGTGCACTACACAAAGCTTAAATAGTCGCACGTCCAACTCGTGACAACTCTCCTCCAGCATGTCATAAAGCTTTTTGAAGATGCCAAGCGACATGTGGAGAGTTGGGAGGACAACCTGAGAAAAAAAGAAAAAAGAAAACAAAGTTAAAATGCTCAATCTTGTCTACAGACAGGCATGCAGAAAACAAATGCATTTCTGTCTTGCCTTTATTTTCTATATGCACAGATTTTATGAAGACATTAAAACCCAGCGTGTGGTAATTTTCTTTATTATTCAGATTTTTAGATGGTTTAAAAAAAAAATTAATGCCATATTTTTATTTTGTAGGTGTATCACTTATGACAGAGACTTACATGATCTACTGGGACCATCAAAACAGGCATGGCTATGACTTGATTTTCTGGAGCCGTCTGCAAGGTATGTTTCAAAGTCAGCTTGGATGGACTCGAGCGTTCTTGATGAGAAGTTTGTTCTCTCTGTTAGTGGCAGTTTCATTTGCTCCTTTGATGCAGTGCAGTACAGGCAACAGTGACGGGCTGAATACAGGGGAAAGATTTTAAGTGAATTTGCATTTTTTTTTTGCATTCTTCAAAAAATGATTGGGGATTAGGCAGTGCATTTACACTCTGTAGAATAAAAAGTGCTACCGATTCATTGTGATGTTATACAAATTATGTTATTAGAAATTGCTCACCGTTGCAGCTGCAGATTCCATAAAGCTTGGTGAGCAGCTCATAATCGCCAAAGGTGAAGAGCTTTATTGACTTTCCCCTAGTGTGCAAAAATAGAATAAACAAATGTGTTGGCTCAAGATTAAATTGTGCTAATCATTAGTATATTTTATTCAACAGGGATATTTGCAGTGTGCATGTTCAACTCCAATGTCCGGCATTCACATAAATTACTGAGTCGAACCACATCAACACCAGGCCCCTTTTCATTGCAGAACTACAGACATACACAGGTAAATCTAAAATGCTTTCCTGGTAGGTCTTTTAATTAGGGAATAACAGTGTGGGGACCCGGTCTTCACTGCGTGGTAATGACCGGGTTGGTGGCTTGCCGCTGTTAATGGACCGAGCCGAAGGTGAGGTCCATTAACAGCGGCCAGTTCGGCTCGGTCCATTAACAGCGGCCAGCCACCAACCAAAGTCATTACCACGCACAGTTATTCCCATTAATACATACCTTTTTCATGAAAGAAATGATTAAAACGGTCAAAATTTGTATGCTGGTTCAGGGGCCATTTATTCGTTAGTTCCCAGAGCCGGTCTTTATATCACATGTTAATACACCCCCACGTGATCGGGTTTTGACCAATTAGAGTCTATAAACTGTCCAAGGTATTTATTAATACCATGTATTGAGAATATGTTTGGGTGTCACCAAACAGTATTTGTATGCATGACTGGAAAATAAACAAACAAACATGTTGTGATCATTGGTAATAAAACTGTTGAGCTTTTTACCTCCACTTCATTTTGGCTAGTTGAGCCACTTGCTCCATGATGGGGGGCAGAACTCGCTGTAGATTTGCTGTCGAGTCATGTGCCTCAAAACAGGCAAACACAATAGTGTTCGTTGTCGAGTTGGGATGGTGTGTGTTGACAATTTGGTAGCACATCTTAAATGATGTACCACCAAAGTCCCCCCAATCTTGATCCATATTTCATCCAGAGGAATGAACTCGTGCCATGTCAAGGATCCATTTCTGAAAATACATTTTCACCTTCATAATCAATGCTTTGACAGTTAAAAAAGTGATATTTTTATCAAGTGTTTCTTTAAAATGTACAACAATGTTGAAACTTTCCACAACAAATGTTCTATAGCTACACCTATATACTAAAAATAAGTTCCTTAATCATGTGTAATGTTCTAACGTTTCTTCTTTTGTGTTCCCTTATTCATTCAGGAAAAGAAGAGATCATAAGAGAACACAAATTCACCTGTCATTCCTGTCAAGATAGTCAAGGACCATGGTGGAAACATCCTTCACGGTAACACAGGGAACCTCCTTTGTCTCAAAACGGTGGGAGCCATTAGCATTGCTGGATTTGAACAAAAGGGGAACCATTTTGCCGATGATGTTATCCTTCAGGAGTGTGCTTTGCTGGGTTCTCATGGCGCGCTCTGATGGAAGAGATACTCCCATAGGTACCTGTGTAACAGCATGAACATCAAAACATTTCCAGTTAATAATGTATTATTATTTTTTGTTTTTAATTTCAAGTTAAAAATGTGTTATTTTGCTAAAAATGAAAAGGGGTTGTTCCTTTCTGATTAAATTTTTGTATACCGTACCTGCGAAGTTTTCGTAGTTGCGCCCATGCGAATTGGCACTCTCGCATCATGGCTAGTGATCGGTTGACACTCATACTCCTCCTCACTTTGTTGAGTTACACTGCTTGATTCATCCTCCATAGATTCGGAGTGCTTGACCAGCTGCATATAACCCTTTCAATCCCATTGTGCCAAATTGGCTCAAAGTTACATTCCAGTTGGATACCATGGAGTATTTTTGGCACACAAAAGTGCAGGTCCCTTGGTCCCCGCAGTGCCAAATGGCACTATGGCCATCTTGGTGGTAATCACTATGTCAACAGCGCCCTCTTTTGGCAGTGCGGTTACAAAAGGCACGCGCGCGTGGGTTTAAATAGTTACCACAACGCGTCCCTTCACGATCAGACATGGACGACGATGAGAGAACATATTTTGAAGAAATCTTTGCTGATAGCGGGTCTGACATGTCCTCAGACGAATCTTCCCCACCTACGTCGGAAGACAGTGATGAGGAGCATATCCCAACCTCATCATCTTCATCGGAAAAGCAGAATTTCCGGTCTGGATGGCGTGCAGCAAGTGCCCCGGACTATAAGCGTAAGCGACCGCCCGTGCAATTTACAGAACACACCGGTTGTACTCAAGATTACAGTAAGTTCTCACCCTCCAAATCTTGCAACTGTACATTTGTCAAGCAGTATGGGAATTGATGGTAGAAGAGACCAATCGTTATGCAGCCCAAACTTTGTCTGCAGACACAGCCAATCCGCCTAGTGCTTGGACTCGACAAATGTTCCCGAAATGATGGCTTTCGTCGCATTACTTCTATCCATGGGCATCAACAAAAGACCCTGATACAGCATGCATTGGTCCACGTCCGAAGTCCTGCGAAGTCCCCTGTATTCGTCGACCATGGCTCGTAATAGATTCACGGCAATCCTTCGATTTTTGCACCTCGCCAACAACCAAGCTGAAGACAAATCCCCTGACAAACTTTTTCAAAGTTCGCCCTCTACTGGACATTGTACTGCCATCCTTTCTTCGGATCTATAAGCCTGAAGAAACCTCTCACCGGACGAGACTATGGTAAAATTCAATGGACGAATCGGCTTCAAACAGTACATGCCACGAAAGGCTGCCAAATGGGGATTGAAATACTTTTCTTTGAACGAGTCGGAAACCGGGTACACTTGTGCATGGAGCTTGTTCACGGGGTCTCAACCCATGTCGCCACCAAGTAAAACCACCATTGCTTATGCTGCAACGCACCATCCACCCAATCTTCCCGCACAAGGCAAAATAGTCTTGAATCTACTGAAAGGACTAGAACATAAGGGACATTGCATCTATATGGATAATTGGTTCAATAGTCCGGCTCTGGTATCCAAGTTGTCACAGCTAGGATTTGGAGCTTGTGGAACTGTGCGATACACCACACGAGGCATTCCAGATTTTGCAAACCCCAAAAAACCACATGACAAGAGATGCTGATCCCCAGTTTTATCAAAAAGCAGGCCAACTATGCGTCGTATGGCAGGATACGAAGCGTGTCACTCTCCTGACAAACTATGGTGATTGCAGTGTCACCACAAAACAGATTCGCAGCAGGAAGAGTTCGACTGGATATCGTGAGCAAAAAAAACCATCCATAGCCAATGATTATAATAAATACATGGGAGGGTGTGATCTAGCAGGCCAATTATGCAAATATTATACGCACAATCACCGAACACTAAAATGGTGGAAAAGATTATTCGTCACCATGCTAGACATTTGTTTATTGAATGCTACTATCGTCTACAATAGCATCCCTACAAACAGTCGCTTGTCAGGTTTGGAATTCCGGGTGAAGGTGATAGAAGGTCTCCTTTCCACCTGGAAGTATAACCCAGCACAGCATGCAAATCAACTCGCGAGTTCCAGGCCTTCAAGTCAACATCCACACTTTCCTGGACGCAGTCGCAAGAAACGGAACTGTGTTGTATGCAGTACAAAGTTTAAGAGAAGACAAACTCGTATGATATGTAAACATTGTCATAAGCCAATGTGTAGTGCCATGCTTCGAGAAATTTCACAGCCAATGATTCAAGTTCATTCCCTTGCAATCTCTGCCCTCCCTCTCCACCCCCTCTTCAATGTTGGACGCACGCGTATGCTATGTCCACACTGCACACCCAACGCGCCCTCCCTTAACCGCCCCTGAATTTACCCATGTGAGTGGCCTGGACAACAGCCTTAGATGCAACATTAGTGAGGGTGCAAACGATCAGTGGTTAAATCTGGATGGCCCTGGGACTGTATGTACGCTTGATCAGTTTTAGTGACATATTTCCATGCACTGTAATAGTTGTGGTGAGCTAAATAATTACGAACCTTTAACCACCGCTGAGTTCTGTCAAGTTTCAACGACATGTGATGATGCAGCCCGCAATCGGTGTGAAATTCTTGAGAACACGCCCATTGAAGTACATGTACCCGTGCGATGCCACATGTTTCAAACGCAGTAACAACTTTATCGGCCAGACCTTTACGAGAAACGTCGGGAAGCACAGCTGTACAAAGTTTAAGAGAAGACAAACTCGTATGATATGTAAACATTGAAATAAGCCAATGTGTAGTGCCATATGCTTCGAGAAATTTCACAGCCAATGATTCAAGTTCATTCCTCAATCTCTGCCCCCCTCCCCTCTTCAATGTTGGACGCACCGCCAACCCAACTCAACATTGAAGAGGGGAGGGGAGGGGAGTTGCATTGCACTTGTAACTCCATCCAACTTGAAGTGATTTGACAGCTCTTATATGTGCACATATTAATTACTGATTTCATATATTGGCCATGATAATTGTACTATTTATCTGTTATTGTACACTTCTTTTAATGGACATTGAAAGAGGCAGTGTCACATGAGTCAATGCACAGGCAATCAGTTCCAGGCAATCTGCAAGACAATAAAATACTAACATTTATATATTCGCTTCTTTTTCATTGTAATGTTTTTACACTGTCAGAAAAATGTGCATCCCGAGCATTTTGTTAGCCTGCAGTACCATTAGTTGCCTCTAAGTTGCTTGTAAAAGTACTCTTCTGTGACCCTGCCCATACAGTATTTCATATCACCTGAAAGACTAATAACTGCCTTTCAATCCATTGTCATGCGAGGGCGCTAAACACACAAACTTAGTAAAAATACCTCTGGTAAACAAGAGAGTCATTTCACTGACAACAGTGTGGTAACCAATGCATTATAGTGACAAATATCTGTTGGTATTGAAAGGGATATGCAGGCTAAATAAAGATGCAAATTTGTTTTATTTTGTGATGCTAAAACTGCACAAAGATGTCAGGCGCGGATGCAGAGGGGGGGTTGGGGGTCGAAACACCCCCCCCCGCTTAGACACCCCCAATTTTTTTTTATAACAATTAGTATAGTAACAATAACAAAGATGACATTCTGCAGGGGTTTATTATCTGTATAGGCCTATGGTGAGCGTTATGAATGCGAGACTGGCTAGAAAGCATATTCCGCATTATGATTTTTTTGTGAAAAAAACATCTGACGGGCCTGACCCCCCCCCCTGTAAAAATTCCTGGATCCGCCCCTGGATGTATGTAGTTGGTAAATATTCTGCATTTTGTGTATATATTTTTTTTTATTGTAATTTCAATTTTCTGTTTCTAAATGTCTGTTTTTATGGCTTTAAGAAATTCATAAGTATGTTGGTAATTTGCTTCATATGAAATGTTTAAAACATGAAGGTTGAAACATTTACCCTTCCAGGTGTTTTCAGACGTGCATTTGGATTCTTCCTTAACTTATGCAGAGTCCATCTGTCAGCTGCTGCTTCTATCTCCATGGGGATGGGGGTTCCCTTGATGTGCCTTGATGCCATCAATTTCAGCAACCTGGCTGCTGCTGTTACATCATTATTGGTGGGTTCTGTACAGGGTAGGGGATCTGTAGTAGGGTAGCACACAAATGATGTGGCTTTCGGGCGTGCTTGTGAGCATACATGAGTTTTCATTTGTTCAAGATTGCCGATTGTGCCACAAGTAGGGGGGGTATTATTTCACTTTTTTTGACTTTTTTATATTCTGCCCCCCTCAAAACATGTACAGGCCTATTAGAAACAAGAATAAATCATTAAAATAAAAATTTGATATTTCTAACCCCCCTGTACATGCCCCCTGAAAGTTTTGCTTGAAGGGCGCCCTCTGTTGTCAGTTTAACGTAAAGGTTCCCTGACTCCATATGCACTGTAGAGACATACATAATGGTGGTTACCAGACTGTGTATGTGATTATGTACCACACATAATCTAGAATGTTACTAATCAGCTTTTCGTTGTTTGTTGACATGGTTGATGGGTTTTAACTCAATTAAGACAATTATATATTTAGGTTAGTAAATGTACATACATCATATTATCATATAAAAGGACTGTTTGCTGGCAAAGTTGGGCAGTGACAGAAGTTATTATCTGTGACTTTAGTTGGGTAAGTTTGTTTTTAATTAATAATAATATTATTCACCATGCACCCACAACTTACTGCAAGAAATTTCCATGGGAGTTAACTTGGGAACATTGTATTTGACATGTCTGGGACTTGTTATCATCTTAAACATGAAATATTAACCCACTGGTTACTGTCATAGAAATAGTATAGTTTGTACAATCACGATGATATAATAGTAATAGTAAATGAAAGAGAATACAAAGTTGGTAGTTCCCAAATAAATTTAAGGTTTACAACTGTGTAACCCCTGAACCTTTGAAGTTGAATCCTAGCTTAAAATAAAATAGTGGGATATGGGATTTATTATTTGAATGTTTTTAAGGGATGGTGTATGGCTGATATTTAAGCACATTTAAAACAATTTTTTTTACAATATTATCTTTCACTTTCTATAAATAAATTGTGTAATAATACATTTGACTTGTTATTTCACACATAATTAATTATAAATGTATTTCAATTTTTTTAAGGTAATAGCTACAGCTACATCTAGTGATCAGGACTCCTCCACCGAGCTACTTAAGCCCCTCCTGCACCAGCATTCCACATTCTTCTTGAAGATGATCAAAGCATACAGATTGAAATGTTGAGTTAACCAAAGGTTCTTCTCAGAACACTTACTACTCAAAAGAGATTATTTCAATATGTCATCACAAATCTTACTATATCTAAAGATGATGCTTCACATCTACATACTAGCAGAACTTGTTCAAGAGCATTAGATCTACTGTATCATTTACAGAAATACATTTTGGCATTATACAACCCAAAATCACTGCTAAGCCATGAAATATGTTGTTAATGTTAGTTAGATGTATAAATATATTGTTGTACTATTTTATAAATAGAGAATTGGCTGTTGCAAACTGCTTACCAACCTAAAGGACCCGTAGTATATAAATGCAAAATAATAGTTACTGGCCTAACATCTCAAACCTAGCGGGTTCTTTCTCTGAGAAAGAACTTGCTAGGTTCAAAACATAACTGAGGCCAATAACTACTTTTTTACATTCATACTATTTTATTAATTAATTCTTTTCTAGAAGAATGTTAAAAGCAAATACAAATTTTATATTATTCCTGGATAAAATAAGTTTGATACAATAATGAAATAAAATCTTCAGCTGCAATCCATATAAATCCACGGGAACACTGTTTTATTCATATAAATGTTACTTTTTAATCAGATTTTTTGTTTCATAAGGCAATTGAAAGGTTGTCATGGAATAGTATGCTAAAATTTCAACAGGTAAACATGAGAAAGTACTTTAAATTAATTGCTGAAGTGATGTTCTCTTCATTGCTTCCCTATCACTGTGTTTCAAACAAAATAGACGGGTGCCCCAATGACGGTATACAGGTAATCTGTACAAGAAGTCAGGATGCCATGCCGTTTCACAAAAACAAATCTTCAGGGGGCATGTACAGGGGGGTTAACGCTCTCAAATGATTTTTTGAGTATTTTTTCCTTGTTTCTTATAGGTTGGTACATATTTTGAGGGGGGAATCTAAAAAAAAATTGGGTTAATACCCCCCCCCCCCCCTACCACAAGTAATACAAACTGTAGGAAGTGTTGTTAGCTGTACTCTTAGAATCCGTGGACATCTGTTGACATCATCGATACTTACTGATGTATTACAAATGGGGCATGGAACAGTATTAGTTGCACGGTGCTTAAACCACGCCAGCAAACATTCAGCACAAAAGTGATGCTCACAAGGAGTTTGGACCGTTGGAGTTCCCAGAATGCACTGACATATCGTGCAAATAAATAGGGTTACCTCAGGAACTGTTGTTGAGAATGTCAAGTTTATGGGGGACGAGTTCAATTGAGCTTGCAGGTGTTAAACAATTGAAACGTGGTATTGTACCTGTAGGGATTGTGTCATGCTGTTTGTTCACATTACTGAGTCCTTTGCCACTTCTCATTCTTTTTTGGGGACGTCCCCCACGTTGTTGCTTTGAGAATGTCTCACACACAGGGCAGTGACCAGTTCTAGTGTGCTAATTATCCCACTTATCAAACACAGACGTTTCTCTTGGTCCACTGCGAGAACCCGCTCTTTGGTGCATAAGGGATCTCTCACAACTCCGACACAGTAAATTTATTTGGGTGAACAAGGGCATCATCTTTCCAAATATTTTGATGAAATACTATTTCAAGTTCTTTAGCATAGTTGATACACTCATTTTTGATGCTGCTAGTTGAGCTGTAAGCTTTAGTATTTATTCGCCCACATACTCTACACAGTTTATTTAGAGCTTGCTGATGTAGTAAGAAGCTCATGATGATTATGCTTTTATGTAGCCATATTTCAGTTCAGTTCACTTCAGTTGTTCTTTAATATTTCAAATAAATAACTATTTACATGTATTCATCTGCACTGTATATAACTTGCCTGGTTTGTCATTATTTTGTGTTGATATACCCCATTAGGCAGATAAAATAACGTTTTCATTCATCAAGACATATTGGTGATACACGGCGAAGTGATGACACTGCTGTGGTGTATGCATTGCGCAATGCATATAAATAATTTATTTGCTCATAATTTACATTCAATTCTCGCGCCACACAGATTGCGCGCAGCACAGAGTACATATAAATAATGAGCGTGTGTACTGTATGCACAACGTATACGTACGTATACTACACGACTGCATGCAGACGATTATTACTACACTGTAAAAACGTTGGGCAACATGGGGTTGAGTGAGATTATTTCTCCCAGAATTGGTCAGTATTTACCACAACTGTTGACATATTTTGGCCAAAACTATCCTACATTGGGCAATGGTAAACCAACTGTGTAACCTGTTGATATGTTGACCAGTGTTGGGCAGCATATCAACCGTGTTTGCCCAATATTTCTTACAGTGTAGTAATTCCGTGAAATGCCACCACTTCACCGCCCCTTTTTACAAAAACTCTCGCTGGCTTTTAATTCATAACTCAGTTTTATGTGGGAATAGTAATTATTTTCAAAAATTGAAAGACACATTATTGGTAAAACTTTTGTATTTCTATAAATGGTAGTTTTAGGATAGCTATATTTCGATCGTGTAAGTAAACTACGACGAATTTTGTCACACACACAATGTAGAAAACAAGCTAATTTTCAAGAATTCCTCAACCTATTTTATCTAGTTAATACGCATAAAAGTTGAGATCAACAATAATCTACACTCGGTTTTTATTCAAAACGTTTTCTATACATCAATCTTTTAATAAAACAAAAATTTGTTGGGTTTTTTGACGATTTTTCCAACGACAAATGTTGGACGCCATCTTGGATTTTACTGGGATACGTGACGTCGTGATAGAGGGCGCACTGGAGTAGGGAAATGTTGCGCCAACGAATTCAGAAAAGTTTTTAACGTATTGGCTATGGGGGTTGGAACGGCTGTGAAATACATACATCTGAAATATAATATTTTACCATAATTGCTTAATAATGTAAGAAAATCTGTTGCAAAATAAACAATTCATTTAATATTTAATAATACCAGAAGTCTATATATATTGTCTGATATTAATATACCTAAACTTAGCAACCAGCGATCCGTATTTAATTAAAACCATCCGATATTTTGGTTTATTTTTGTTTAAACTACTTTATTTCCATTAATTGATGGCATTCTTCCGTATCGTCATCAGTCAAACTCGTGGTCGAAAGGTTAAGATGTCTGCATAACTCTCAACAAGTTTTAGACTAAAAGTCACTCCATATGATTGAAACTAGGGACAAATATTTAACAATTTGTCACCAGTGTCAATCTAAAACCATTAGAGGTTAGTAAACAGGAAGTCGTGGGTTCGAATCCCGCCCGAGTCGCCTGTGGAAAGCCAGTGCTCCATACATACACGGAGTTGTAGAGCTAAGAGTTTTGTTAACAATCTCAGAGGTAAGACAGACAGTGCTAATGAGGGTAGGGATAATAGTAATTGTATTTATGACGTTGATATTAACATGGATATTCTAATCAAAGCCTTGAAGGTAGCCAAAAACAACAAATCTCCAGGTATTGATGGCATTACGAACGAGCTCTTAAAAAACGGGGGTGAGTGTTTAAATCGGTCGCTTTTGGATATGTTTAGAAAGTTTATTTTGTTTGAAAAGATCCCCGAGGAATGGAATCGCGGTATCATTGTACCCATATTTAAGAAAGGTGACCGTAAGGATTTGAACAACTACAGGGGATTTCCCTGACCTCATGTGTTGCAAAAATATTTAACAGAATTATTGCAATGAATATCTCCGATTTCCTTGAAAGTACAAATGCTCTTTCGGAAGTTCAGGAGGGTTCCGTTCGTCTTATCGATGTGACGATCATATTTTTACCCTTAAAATCATAGCCGCGTGTCGTCTTGCAGAGGAAAAACCTTTATGGCCTTCCTGGATTTCCGAAAAGCTTTTGACACAGTTTGAGAGATGGTCTTCTTATGGCAGCGTGGAATACAGGGTTAAGGGGTAGAATTTTGAGATTAATCGATGCACTCTACGATAATGTCCAGGCTCGGGTTAAATTTGGGAATATTAATACGGAATTTTTCGAAGTGACTGAAGTGGTAAAACAGGGCTGTGTCCTGTCTCCGGTTTTATTTTCTATTTTTATCAACGAATTCACTAAATTACTCAAGGCCCATGATTTAGGGTAAGAATTCACGATGTTTGTGTGGGAAGCCTCTTTTGGGCAGACGATGTTGTCTTACTGGCTAATGACGAGAATGAACTTAACAGTATGTTAAACCTAGCTGCCGATTTTGCAAATGAGTGGAGACTGAGTTTTAATGACGATAAGTCCAATGTCTTAATTACAGGTCAAAGGGTTAACAAAGAAAAATTATGGAAACTTGGTGATAGATTGATTTCGGAAGTCGATTCTTATAAGTATTTGGGTGTTAATATATCTCGCAATCTATCGGATCATGCACATATTGATGAAGTTGTTAAAAAAGGGAGTAGACTGATTGCTTACATAAAGTCTATTATCGCCAACTTTGACGACTATAATCGCGTTTATTATGGGGATATACTATGGAGGACGATTGCGCTACCGTCGATCAATTATGCATGTGCTGTATGGTCCTGTAGCCAGTCAGATCTTGACAGAATTGAAAACTTGCAATCGCAAATGGCGCGACATATTCTGAAGGCTCCACGCAATACGCCGCGTGTTGCACTCTACGGCGATCTCGGCTGGTCGCCTCTTTCCACATTTCATAATATCGCGAGGGCGAAATACCTCTCTAGAGTTATTAATATGGAAATGCATCGCTGGCCCAAGCTCCTCTTACTTACTATGCTTAGCCTTGGCTGCGAATTTAATCAGTTGCGCTTCAAATTTTAAATAGCGTTCAAAATATCCTTACCAGCTGCAACTTGAATACAATTTTTGACTGTGCGAAAACTGGGAGCCTTTTCGATCCGCACTTGGCTAAATCGATTAAGCGCGTACTTATGGATATTTCAGATAATGATTGGTTGGAAGAAGCTTGCTCCAAATCTTCACTAACTGATTATGTAACCATCAAAGATCACCCATGTTTAGAAAGTTATCTTTGATAAAACTGACTTCCATGGCGTCAGTCTCAAATTTAAACTCCGCTCCAACACTCTTCCACTCAATCGCAGAATTAGAAATTGGACGGCAGATAATGACGGTACATGCAACCTATGTAACTCAGGTATTGAAGATGTTAGACACTTCTTGTTTACATGTCATGCTCTTAATAATATTAGATCCGAAGAATATACAAAGTTAGAAAACTATCTTATGTCAAATGAATATTATGATATATGGGAGCTTTTTGTATCCGGCAGCTTAGATGTTAAATATCATCTCACACTTGGGAGCACCTCAAGTATATTCTGTAATATAGAAAATGCCGATATAATTTATTCATTATTTGATACTTTCTGTAAATCATATGTTAAGCGTGCGTGGAAATTGAGATCCGATATTATTCGGACTACAATGTAAATAATCTCTTCTTGCATACTTCGTTGCTGTAATTATGTTTGTATATGTTTTATATTTTTACTATATTTTCTAGAACTCATTTTAAATCAACTTGGGTTCCAATGATCATTGATAGCTATATGATTGATGGTACACCCTCAGATTTGGTGTCGCGCGTGCATCCCTTGTTCTGGACAATACCTACGACGTCAAAGCTGAGAGTGTATCATCACACATTTTTGTATCTTGTTAATTTGCTTTTAAATGTGTTTTGTATTATTTATGTGTATGTGTGTCGGACGCACCGCCTTTTGGCCGAGTGCCACTGTTGTAAAAGTGTAAGTCCAAATAAATAAATAAAACAAATAAAAAAATATAGGGCACAAATCAAATAAATACTTTATTTCCCTTCGCATTAAAAGCTACGATAAAAACTGTTTTACACAGGTCTCTGATGCTAAACATAATTTTTATATATTATTAGACAGCCCGCTTAGCTCAGTTGGTAGAGCGTCAGACTTTTGTGGAGTGCCATGGCCGAGCGGTTTAGTGCATCGGATTAGTGTTCTGATTGCTGAGTCGTCAGAATGTTGGTTCGTGCAAAAACTACAGGGCCATTCTCCCAGTATTATCATGAGCCTCGCCCAGAAAGCAGGAATGAAGATGCAGTCCTCAAAAACTTCCATTGTTAACACCCTAATCCATTGACAAAAGAGAGTTCCTGCGGTTATGACAGCCTTCTGGCTGTGTCAGCTAGTCCTTTGTTAACAAAGTTATTCACTTAAATTGCAAAGTTTGAATGGTAATTGAATTGTGACGAGTGTAAATTTACACGTACACGAAATAGAAATGCCCTCACTTAAAATACCATACTATGTTTTCCAAATACATTTTTCAGTTGTTTAAATAAAATAAATATTACCGTGACATTTAATGTGATCAACGAAATTTGTCAAATGCAGTTTTATACTATTTAATAGGAGAAATTAACGTTATCAAACTCTTCACATAGGGGAAATCTGAACGGTGTTCAATGTAGCTATATATCAAGAAGCAACCCGCGCGAATATTTACTGCAGTTTATTTTATACCAGATAGTTAAACATGGTATGGATGTTTCCTCTGGCATTTATGGTAAAACGTTAGAATGACGATTTGAACAGACAGAATTTCTTTAGGTCAATATGAGTTAAAGTCTAATTTCCATACAATCTATGATACAATGGGGCTTAGTGTTTATTACCCGATCAAAGTCTGGCACCAAACCACATACCGCCTATCTCCACGAGAATGTATAGAAATTCTCTGCCTTTGTGTATGTCACGAACGTTTCGTTAAAACTTCGACAATTCGGGGGGGGGGGGGTCTAATTTTGATTATTAGATAAACCATTAATAATCCACTCGATTAAAAAAAACATTTAAAATTGTTTTTAATTCATAACAATCAATATAACAGCACCAAAAAATAAAGTATGGAAAATACACTCTTCACAGGACCTTTAATTGTGTTTGGCAGATCGTGTCGCTATCCATAATACCTCCGAGTGTTTATAGCCATCTGCTGCGGATATCTATAAAGTGTTATGTAAAACTGAGAAAAGTTATGCTTTTTGTGAATATACACTGTCTTTATTACGTTACTATGACATCCTAAAGTATTTAGTTTGAACTAAGGCCAATACAAGTTTCCGGTTTTGGTCCCGGTACGCGTCGCCTCAGACCCGCACGTCAACATATTATAGTTTTCTTGTTTTTATTGTTGTTGTTTTTGCTTTTGTTTTTGTTTTGCTTTTTTGCTGTAAAAAAGATTGCAGCCAAAATTGATGGATCAATTGGAATTCTGCTGCGCTATGTTTTAAGCGACTTTTTATAACATAGGGGCATGAATGTTTGCCCAATTTTGAATCCGACCTATGACCAGAAACTGAGAACTTTTGTTGGGCCGAATGCAGTGTAACACGAACGTACATAATATAATATTTATTATAACTGCAATAATCATTAAGCTCACAGCGTTTCATCACAGCTCTACAGTTAGATAATTGAGTAATTTCTTTTTAAATACATACTTAAATACATACATCTGAAATATAATATTTTACCATAATTGTTTAATAATGTAAGAAAATCTGTTGCAAAATAAACAATTCATTTAATATTTTAATAATACCAGAAGTCTATATATATTGTCTGATATTAATATACCTAAACTTAGCAACCAGCGATCCGTATTTAATTTAAACGTTAAAACCATCTGATATTTTGGTTTATTTTTGTTTAAACTACTTTATTTCCATTAATTGATGGCATTCTGGAGTGTCGTGGCCGAGCGGTCTAGCGCACCGAACTCAAGTTCTGGTGTTGCCAGCAGCAGGGTGTGGGTTCGAGACCCGGTCGTGACACTTGTATCCTTGAGCAAGGTACTTAACCATAATTGCTTCGTCCTTCGGATGGGACGTAAAGCCGTAGGTCCCGTGTGTTGTATAATGCACGTAAAGTGGATTGTCGTGGCCGAGCGGTCTAGCGCACTGAACTCAAGGTCTGGTGTTGCCAGCAGCAGAGTGTGGGTTCGAGCCCCAGCCGTGACACCTGTGTCCTTGAGCAAGACACTTAACCATAATTGCTTCTCTCCACCCAGGGGTTAAATGGGTACCTGTGAAGGCAGAGATGGTTTGCTCTCTATGCGCTAGAAATGGCAGCAATTGAGCTGTATACTCCCCAGGGAGCTGAGATGGTTTCAGGAATGATTTATGAGCCTTATGAGCCTTATGAGCAGGGATAATAATATAATGCGCCTTGAGCGCCACTTAGTTGGTGGATACGTGCGCTATATAAATCTGTACATTATTATTATTATTATTCTTCCGTATCGTCATCAGTCAAACTCGTGGTCGAAAGGTTAAGATGTCTGCATAACTCTCAAAAAGTTTTAGACTAAAAGTCACTCCATATGATTGAAACTAGGGACAAATATTTAACAATTTGTCACCAGTGTCAATCTAAAACCATTAGAGGTTAGTATAAACAGGAAGTCGTGGGTTCGAATCCCACCCGAGTCGCCTGTGGAAAGCCAGTGCTTCATACATACACCAGTATAGGCCACAAATCAAATAAATACTTTATTTCCCTTCGCATTAAAAGCTACGATAGAAACTGTTTTACACAGCTCTCTGATGCTAAACATAATTTTTATATACTATTAGACAGCCCGCTTAGCTCAGTTGGTAGAGCATCAGACTTTTGTGGAGTGCCATGGCCGAGCGGTTTAGTTCATCGGATTAGTGTTCTGATTGCTGAGTCGTCAGAATGTTGGTTCGTGCAAAAACTACAGGGCCAATCTTCCAGCATTATCACGAGCCTCGCCCAGAAAGCAGGAATGAAGATGCAGTTCTCAAAAACCTCCATTGTTTAACACCCTAATCCATTGACAAAAGAGAGTTCCTGCGGTTATGACAGCCGTCTGGCTGTGTCAGCTAGTTCTTTGTTAACAAAGTTATTCACTTAAATTGCCAAGTTTGAATGGTAATTGAACTGTGAGTGTGACGAGTGTAACGTTACACGTACACGAAATAGAAATACCCTCACTTAAATACCATACTATGTTTTCCAAATACATTTTTCAGTTGTTTAAATAAAATAAATATTACCGTGACATTTAATGTGATCAATGAAATTTGTCAAATGCAGTTTTATACTATTTAATAGGAGAAATTAACGTTATCAAACTCTTCACATAGGGGAAATCTGAACAGTGTTCAATGTAGTTATATAAGAGGCAACCCGCGCGAATATTTACTGCAGTTTATTTTATACCAGATAGTTAAACATGGTGTGGATGTTTCCCCTGCCATTCATGGTAAAAGGTTAGAATGACGATTTGAACAGACAGAATTGTATAAATACCACAGAACCAATGTCGGAGGGGATCATGAGCTAGGGTATCAGACTATTAAGTATAAGGCGAGTACAAAGCGTGGCCGAGCGGTCTAGCTTACCGGACTCAAGTTCTGGTGTTAGCAGCAGAATGTGGGTTCGAATCCCGGCCGTGACACTTATGTCCTTGAGCAAGACACTTAACCATAATTGCTTCTCTCCACCCAGGGGTTAAATGGGTACCTGTGAGGGCAGAGTTGGTTGATTAGCCCTATATGCGCTGTAGTGGCAGCAATTGAGCTGTATACTTCCCAGGGAGCTGAGATGGTTTCAGGAATGATTTATGAGCCTTATGAGCAGGGGTAATGATATAATGCGCCTTGAGCACCACTTAGTTGGTGGATACGTGCACGTACGTTCTGCATGCTCCCATTGGCCCTGTAATATTTAGTTTAGAATCGTGCACCAGCGTGCTGGTACCCGCGCAGGCAAGTACAGTTCCCGCGGTACTGCAACATTCCTTGACAACAGAGGTCGCCCAAGTGTTAAACAATCAACTTTGACACTATCTAGCGCGCCGAGTTTAAATAACCTTTCCTTCAAATTGACGTTAGAAACACTCCAACTCATGAATAAACGCATTGGGACAAAAATA